>CM041644.1:10595595-10607214 GCA_023333625.1 Bothriochloa decipiens | reverse complement strand
CACCCTTCGGTTTCCGGCCTCTTCTTCGCCGGCTCTTTTGTCAGCTGCTTTCGCCGCCACGCCTTCCTCCACTACTTGGCACCGCCGGCTCGGCCATCCTGGACGTGATGCTCTGATGCAGCTTAGTCATAGCTCTGACATTCGTTGTACTCGAGCTCACGATGAGCACTTGTGCCATGCGTGCCAGCTGGGCCGCCATGTTCGCCTTCCTTTTTACACTTCTTCACATGCGGCTCATATTTTTGACCTTGTACATTGCGACCTATGGACGTCTCCTGTCATGAGTATTTCTGGGTATAAATACTATTTGGTGGTGGTTAATGATTTCTCTCATTATTCGTGGACTTTTCCCTTGCGTGCAAAATCCGAGGCATTCCCCACTATTTCTCACTTTTTCGCTTGGGTGTCCACTCAGTTCGGCCTTACCATCAAGGCCATACAGTGTGACAATGGCCGTGAGTTTGATAACTCTACCTCTCGCACTTTCTTCCTCTCTCACGGTGTTCAGTTGCGCATGTCCTGTCCGTATACCTCCTCCCAAAATGGCAAGGCGGAGCGCATGATTCGGACCACGAATGACACCATGCGCACCCTTCTGCTCCAGGCGTCGCTTCCTACTCGTTTCTGGGCAGAGAGTCTGCACACCTCCACCTATCTTCTTAACTGTCTTCCTTCCGCTGCCTGCCTAGCTCCCACACCGCATCATGCTCTCTTCGGTACCCCTCCTCGGTATGACCACCTTCGTGTCTTCGGGTGTGTGTGTTACCCTAACACCACTGCCACCACTCCCCATAAGCTGGCTCCCCGCTCCACTCTGTGTGTTTTCCTTGGGTACTCCCCAGATCACAAGGGTTACAGGTGTTTTGACCTCACTTCTCGTCGGGTCCTCATCTCTCGCCATGTGGTGTTTGATGAGTCTGTCTTCCCCTACTCCACCACCGCCACACCATCCTCCACCCCTGACCCGGATCTCGCCTCTCTGTTTCCCACTGACATGGTGGTCCAGCCACCTTTGCCGTTTTCTCCTGCAGGTACTGCTCCTCCGTCGCGCACCAGTGCTGCTCCTGACCCTGTGCCCTGCACGGGTCCAGTAGCATCACCCTCCGGTCCGGCCCCGGCTCCTCCGCCTGACACGGGGTCGGGGACGTCGGTTCCTGCGGCCCCGGCGCGGTTTGCCCAGCCGGCGCTTGTCTACCAGCGCCGGGTGCCGGTGGACCCGGCCCCTGCTGCTCCTGGCCCTGTGCCCTACACGGATCCGGTAGCGCCGCTCTCCGGTGCGGCCCCGGCTCCTCCACCTGCCACGGGGCCGGGGACGCTGGTTCCTGCGCCCCCGGTGCGGTTCGCTCAGTCGGTGCTTGTCTACCAGCGCCGTGCACGGGCGGTCCCGACGCCTCCGTCGCCACCAGGGGCGTCCTCTCCACCGGCGGCGCGGCCGCTGCCAGTGGCCTCTTCACCGCCGACGACGCCTACACCACCGCCGCCGCCATCGGCAGCCCATATCGTGCAGCCGGTGTACCACCCACCACTCCTTCACCGCCACCCGCGGCATGTTCACCCTATGGTGACGCGGCACGCGGCGGGTACCCTGCGATCCCGGGCTCTTGCGGCGATGCCTGGCGACACGCAGGTCTCTCCTGTACCCTCTTCCGTTCGCGACGCCTTGTCGGACCCTCACTAGCGCCGCGCGATGGAAGAGGAGTACGCAGCTCTCCTCGCCAACCAGAGGTGGGATCTGGTGCCCCGTCCGCTTGGCTCCAATGTTGTTACTGGCAAGTGGATCTGGACGCACAAGCGGCGGGCTGATGGTACCCTGGAGCGGTACAAGGCTCGCTGGGTTCTTCGGGGTTTCACTCAGCGCCCTGGAGTCGACTATGATGAGACTTTCAGCCCGGTGGTGAAGCCGGCCACCGTCCGCACGGTGCTCTCACTGGCACTTGCTCGCTCCTGGCCAGGGCATCAGCTGGATGTCAAGAATGCGTTTCTGCACGGGACTCTCACTGAGACAGTGTACTGCAGCCAGCCAGCAGGGTTTGTTGATTCTTCACGTCTAGATATGGTCTGTCGGCTCAACCGGTCTCTCTACGGCCTCAAGCAGGCCCCTCGGGCGTGGCACTCCCGGTTTGCTGCCTCCCTGGTGACAATGGGGTTTGTGGAGGCCAAGTCAGATACGTCTCTGTTTATATATCACCGTGGAGCTGAGACTGCTTACCTGCTGCTCTACGTTGATGACATTGTCCTCACAGCCTCCAGCTCGTCACTCCTCAACCGCATCATCAGCTCTCTTCAGTAGGAGTTCCCTGTGAAGGATCTCGGTGTGCTCCACCATTTCCTCGGGGTGACTGTTGAGCCTCGTCCTGCCGGCCTTCTTCACCAGCGGCAGTACACTCTTGATATCCTGGAGCGGGCTAGGATGACTAACTGCAAGCCCTGCTCCACTCCAGTTGACACACAGGGCAAGCTGTCAGAGGCCGAGGGCCCCTCAGTGGATGACCCCACGGCATACCGGAGTCTCGCAGGTGCACTTCAGTACCTTACCTTCACCAGGCCAGACATCACCTATGCAGTGCAACAGATTTGTCTTCACATGCTTGATCCCCGAGAGCCCCACCTCACTGCTCTCAAGCGCCTCCTCCACTACCTCCGCGGCACTGTCGACTACGGCTTGCTCCTTCACCGGTCTTCCTCCTCCGAGCTCGTCGTTTACACTGACGCTGACTAGGCCGGGTGCCCGGACACTCGGCGCTCCACCTCCGGCTACGCCGTCTTCCTGGGCGGCAACCTGGTGTCCTGGTCGTCCAAGCGCCAGCCGGTCGTCTCCCGCTCCAGTGCCGAGGCGGAGTACCGCGCTGTCGCTAACGGCGTGGCTGAGGCTTCCTGGCTCCGGCAGCTTCTCGTCGAGCTTCACAGCCCTCTCTCCCGGAGCACGCTGGTCTACTGCGACAATGTCAGTGCTGTGTACCTCTCCACCAACCCTGTGCAGCAGCAGCGGACCAAGCATGTGGAGATCGATCTCCACTTCGTCCGGGATCGGGTCGCCATTGGCGATGTTCGGGTTCTCCACGTCCCGACCACCTCCCAGTTCGCCGACATCTTCACCAAAGGTCTCCCGTCCTCGACCTTCGCCGAGTTCCGCTCCAGCCTCAACATCACCGGTGGCTAGTTGTGACTGTGGGGGGGCTCGTGTGTTGTTCTTGCTTCTCTTCATTCATGTCCAGCCTGTAAACTCCGCTGCGCCGGTAGTTCAGACTGCGGGGGGGGGTGTTGGAGTATATGAGGTTTAGGCCCATGAGGCCCATGTATGTCTATATAGCTACCCTCCCTAGGGTTAACCCAATAATGGAAACTGTTTCAAAAAAATCCTTAAAATTAAATCTTCATTAGCAACAGATGTGTCACATATACAATCATAGGAGTATTGGGCATCAGTTACTAGATGGAATGCTACATGCCATACTTAACTGTCACTATACAGGGAATTGCCAATGCAGTGGATTACAGTGTCTGATTTGTATACCCGAAGTTTGAACCAGTTAAGAAGCCCTTTGCGAGTCTTATTCTCCCCTTTGGAAGAAACTTCAATTGTTTCATCAAATCCTTCCATAGCAACAAATAAATCATTGCTTTCACCATCCAATACGATATCTCGCCTTCTGTGTGGGAGACATGCCAGCTGCAATTTTAGCAGATAAAATTGAAAACTAATGAAAAACAATACATATTATAATATAAATGCAACTTGACAGTAGCTGAAAAGTTTGGTAGTGTTATCTTAACAAACAGACCTCCTCTTCACCAAAAGAATGCCTTCTCCTTGGCCCAGGACGTTGGGACAATCTAGGAGTCTGAGTTGCTTTTGTGGAAACCAGGATTAGCTTTGTTAGACGTTGTATCCTCGCAAGCAAAGCAGCTTTTGCCGCCTCTTCTTGTTCCAGCCTAGACTGGAGTTTGACATTACCATCTTCTAGCTTTTCAAGTGATGAGGAATTCTCATTAGAATGAAGTGAAGATAAGGTATTACAAAATGGTTTCCTTCAGAAACTACAAATAAAGTGAAAGACAAAATAATGGAAAAATACAATGCATTACAAACCAATCACCTTCTGTTTCCAAATAATGGCATTGTCTTCTGTGGCATCTTTTGAAGGAGTGCCAGAAAGTATACCCCTTTTCAGTTGGTCTAGCTCTTCCTTCAATTGGCGAATTTCATTCTGGTACTTCTTTATCAAAGACTTCTCGTCCATAATCTAAAAACCACAATTGCATTTTGCAAGTACAAATAATTAGTCAATCAAATATACTAATATTTATATTGCAAGGTAATAAGTCATGGAAAAATTATCGAAAAAAACTGAAGCAACCTAGGAGGAACTAGGTGGTATTTTATTTTATTTTATTTTATTTTATCAAGAAGAAAATAGACACCCAAATTTCCTTGACGAGGACTTGAACTTGGGTGGTCTGGGTATACATTCACATGCTCCACTGAGCTAGCTTAGCTTCCTTCACGAAGAAATTATGATAAACAAATATGCAGAATCACCTTGTTTTGTGATGCTTGAATCTCAATGTGCTTTGCACGGTGGGCAAACTTCAATGTGTTATGAGTCTCTTCTGAATTGCTTGATGCTGGAGTAACAGTGCATATTAGCTGCACAAAAATAAGTCAAAACACAAAAGATTGAGATAATAACTTATTATTCTAAGTAGTAATAGCCTGAGAAGCAACTTACAGAAACACGTCCGTGTCCACTTAAGGATGACTGTAGTAACCGTGTCAATTTGGAATCTCGAAATGGAACATGTGTAGCTTTTCCATCAGTCAGTTTTGATATCACCTGAAATATGCAAACTAATTCCTTTTATCCACATGGTTGGCTAACATCTTGCAAATAGAAAAACACAAAAAGATAAACTCGGCTTAATAGATTGGCCATAAACCATTGGGTTGAGAAGCATTTGCAAATCGCATGAATCAGAAAAACTTATGGAATTTTTTTCTCACAAGTCTCAATTGTTGTCTCCATGCTTATCTCTGGTCAGTGGAAAAAGAAATGTTGCATATATTGATGCAACCTGTGTTTCGGGACTTTGGATAGTTACATATATCCATCCAATTCAAGACTTTTAGTAATCTCATTTTTGTTTGAATTATGAAATATAAACATGAAAACAATTAACCTCTTGTATGCACAGATAATACATAGGCAGCAATGCATAATCTCAAAAGCATGATTGCATGAACACAGCATACTGCATTAATGGTGATATTACAGGGGCATATAATCTGAGAGTGATTAGAAAATGAGGTTTACCGTTCCAAGAGTTAGCAAGCTTTTATTGATATAAGATCCTTCCTTCCGGCGTACTCCCGTAGTTTCAGCCCTTGAACTCTCTGAACCTGCCAGATCGATGAGGTTCTGCAAATGAGCAAGAAAACTAAGAAACCAATTTGTAGGCCACCTGAACACAGAAGTGCAGATGAAACAATACGATGCCAAGTGTAAATGAAATGTAGATGCGTCATATATCTAGAGTCAACTATAGTGGTAAGGAACAGGAATAGATCGAGGAAAAATTGCCAAGTGTAAATGAAATGCATGTGTAATATATCTCAAATCATTTATAGTCGCAAGGCAGAGGAATGGATCAAAACCATAGAAGACACAAAAACAAAGGAAATACGAAGATGATCCCACCAGCTGTGAGAAGGTAACTGCTTCCTCTTCACTAGATTCACCGCAGGGGCTGCTCTCTATTGTCTACACATGAAACAGTAAACTGAGCAGTGTTAGAGATTTTACAATGTGTAATGCGCAGCAATGCAGGCACTTTAGTCCCATATTTTCAATAAGATGCTGAACTATGTGCATGAATCTCAATGTAACATGAAAGGCTTCATTATTACCAGTGTGAAAATTGTATGGCTTCTGCTGCTTAGCAGATTGAAATTTGTGGATCCAACATGTCTATGTTCTGGAAGTGGAACAAACATAATAAACTCAAGTAAATATGTGAAGTGTTCTTGACATAACGTACAAAAAACTAGTTATCAATAAATTCCATAGTACCACTTCTAAAAATGGTAATTAGATATAAATCAAATTGCATTCTGAGAAATGTAAACCAATGTTGCATATCTCTTCAATAAATAGCTGGCACATAAAGATAAGTACAGACAATAACTTAATTAAGATGCAGTTTTGGTTCACAATGAACTTTGAACACTACAAGATCTTACTCCTATTGATGAATGCCCAGACAAGACACAAATCTTCACTCAAAATTGAAAAGGAAAAAGAAACTTTCATAATTCATTAAAAAGCTTGACCTCAGGGAGAGTTTTGAATTCATAAATCAAAGGTATAAACCTGCGGTATCTTTATATGTTTACAATCATATTGATTCACAAGAATAAGAAACCAAGCATATGGTACAGGAAATCATTTGTTAGGTGGAACTTTGTTTTCCATTATTGATTCTCACTGCATTTTGTACCATGAACTATGAAGTATGAATTCTGTAGCTTGTTATATTATATAACTAATTCATAAAGGGATACAGGAGTGGGTAAGAGTTTGCTATATAAGGATTATCCAATAAAATAATTGAATCATTCTCATATTCTTTTTCCCTGGTGTGCTATTAGTTACAATAGTCATCCTTAGAGCATCTTCTAGAGGCTTTCTAAATCTCACTCTATAAATCATCACTAGCAGTAACCCCATGCAGTTGCACGGGCTAGCAAGTTCCGAAGGAATTACAAAGTCAAATATAGTAGCAATGAAGAGGTTATGTACAAAATCATGGAAGTTTCATTTATTAATGTAAAGAGGTTGTTCTAAATCATTCCAAATTTCTTTGTTTTCCAAGTTTAACTTTTTTTGTAAGTAGAGTACATCGTGGAGAGGAAACACAAAAATTTTGATGATTTTAGGAGCTTTGATTAAATTTGTAGGAAATAAACAAAATCAGCATAGTATAGGTTGTAATAAAAGGCACAAAAAAGGAGAAGGGCATTTGGGCCGATTCTGGCGCATTTTGGCCCGCGTACAGCGCATGCGCAGTGGCAGTCCGGCCCATGAAATGGATTGGGTGGCCGTTCGTATTTCGGGAAAGTTCGAGGGTTTTTCTGCAAGAAAAACTGAGAGAGGAGGATGGACGGCGGGTTGTATTTCTACAGAGTTGGAGATCGTTTTTGCAAAATGACCGTGGTTGGCCCGATCTGGCCCGTCTGTGCGGCCAATCCGACGGCCGAGGACGACGGGCGACGTGGCTCACTGAGGAGCTGTTTTGGTACACAGGCATAATGTTAATTAATAGTTAGATTTGAGAGACATTTGCATAAAAATTATTTTCTATATTTTTTCACTCTCCAACAACTTTCCTGTATCTTATGCGCACTCTACAGAGTCCTTCTCGCTCTCTATCTTTAGCTAGCAGAAATCCAGAATAGAGGATGGTTATATTTATATAAGCAATCAAATCAGCTGTTGGAGAGTACTTTTCTATCAAAATCTCTATTCCTAACAATTAGGAAGGATAGAGTCTCCTGGGGTTGCTCTTATCGCTCAACGACCAAGAGGCCATGGAATTCAATGGTGGAAACCCCACAAATGAAGCGTCAAGGTTTATATTCTGATAGTCAGGATACTGAAATAAATAAAGAATTAAACCATTAAGAAAAACTACCTTCTCCGGCTGCAATAAGGGACAAAGCATGTGCAGGAGACAACACCACTTCTTCTTTTATGCCCTCAACAAATGTTCCCTGGTAATAAACAATCCATTATTGCACTGTCAAAACCATGATATGCCATAGTTATATTCAGGAATTTGCAGCCTATGAGTTAGTTGCCATGAAATCAATCTGAGAATCTATTCAAATTCAGATTTGAATCTCACTAGTAGACTGTTGCGTGTATAGACTTCAGATACTAATGAAAATATGTCAAACCTGAAGATCCTCCCTAATCCGTAAATTCTGACCTGAAGGATCAAGAAGATCGTTGACAACCTATAAAACATGATCCTCTCAATCAATGCAATATAAAGAAAAGAAGATGAATCATATGCAATTCAGTTGATAAGTTGAAGAACGGCAGTTACAACAGTCAGTGAGTTCAAACAACATAACGGCATTCAGAGATGAATTTCAGGCACGTAGGTCATAACATGCTACTCCTAACTCTGCACAAAAGCATCAGTGAACAAGGCTTTGTTTCTATCAAAATGTTATTGCAAAATTACTAGCAACATGGATCAGTGAAATCCTAACTCTATGCTTCTATCCCATGCTAGTACCAATGAGATACCATATAGGTCATGTTGATGAATAAAAAAATTTTCTACAAACCCTTTTCACCAACTTGGTAGTAGTTTCTTTGCCCAAGGTTCTGAAGCTATGAGCAGAAGAAAAAACAAAAACTGCATTAACCTTGGTGGGATTGGCACCATTAAAACAATCAAAGGGCACAAACATGAAAGCCCCTCCCCACCTTATCCTTTGCCCTCAGTTTACTAGTATGACCATAGGAGTAAGCATAATTAGGGATGACTGACCTCATTATAGATTTCCAAATATGATACACGGAGAAGAAACTCTCGGTTTGGAGTCTGCAGAAAAATAATTGGGCCGAGATGCAAGTGAATAGGCCATCAATCATGTAAAACCAAAGACTTGAATGAAGATGTTAATGTCAAACAATACCTCTTGTATTATACAAAATGCATCTTTCACAGCCAAAGGTATGATCCCTGGGGATCTTTGATCTCCCTGCTCATAAAAATAGTGTAAATTGAGAAAGTAAGAAATGTTTCCTTTTTTCTGGAACACGCAATAGATCTGTGTCATTGTATTAAGAAGAAAATCGGTCCAAATGCAAGCCATCGAACGGCAATGTAGGAAATGTTTTCAACCATGTACACACTAAAGTTAATTCAAAGTTGGGAAAGAGAAATGCTGTCAACAAACAATATGCTCAAGGCAAAGACAACAGCTATCTTGTTTTAGGAAAGGGACATATCACAGATCATCAAGCCAAAAACTATACAGGAGCAGTAAGAAAAGAACACATGATGTTACAAAAAACAAAAGGCTGAAAACATCACCAGATCTATATGTGACATGGAGGCCAACCATTAGATTGCACCCATGGGAAGTATACAAGAAAGCAACTTAGCAAAAGGTTTAAAGTGTGCCTATTTTACTCCAGGTTTTTGCATGTTAAATGGTAGCATGAAGCATACTTCAAAGCACAGGACTAGAAACATACACTCTACAGAAGTAAAACTAAGTAAAGAAAAGATATTGCAATAAGTTTTCCCACATGCATTGTATGTGTCTTCCCACTGCTTGTAACTCCATATGCGAATATTGTACCTGTGACAGTGAAGTGAAAATTATCAAAAAATAAAAGGAGACTATTCAGGAACAATAACAAAACAAGCGTGTCATGATCTCATAAACTCTGTACAAAAACTCTAGAAGCATTTTCAATCAATGAATTTTCACATGAATTGACATTGTGCACAGCACAGATTCCACGGCCTACCCTAAAAATTTAGTAAAAAGCAATCTAACAAATGAAAAACTGTAGTTAGCTCAAAAGTTGTCCAGAAAATGACATTGATCCTCATAAGCATATTAGTCTGAAGAACGTTATTCAAAGGACTTCAATTACCATTTATTCCCTTCATGGCACCACTAATAACATGCAGAGCTGCAGCATCATATACATGCCGGGTTGTTGTAGTCGGTCCGAAGACTCGATCTGCATAGGAGTTTCATATTAGCGTCAGAAGAAAAATTAAGTGAAAAGAAAGAACTAACATGATTTTTTCCCCATCTGTATGTGATATTCAAGTATTGTCTTCCATACTAAAATGGAAAAATTATAAAGTCGAGTAATATAGCCAGGTGAACCGTTGACCAGTAGATGTTAATTCTCGGCCTCAAGAAATGCATTCACGTGCCACATCTCCACTAGTCAGACTCATATAAGTCACAAAAAACTCTCCTCAACCAAAGGAAGTGTAGCATCTTGTGATGATACAAACTCGCATTTCCATTGATGGAACCCATCAAATCGCAAACCAAAGGCATAGTAGCTATAATGCTTCGATAACAGAAGGGTGATCCATCCATCCCCAGAAAACAAGGAACAGGTACCGGGCACATACCGTACGCGTAAGCGATGCTGTGATTCTGCTCGCTCCGCACAATGGTGTCCCCGTCCGCGTACCAGGCGATCTCTTCCCCCAGCCGAACCTCCCGCGAGCTTAACACACGCAGAAAGGAAGAAAAAACACCAACGAAATCAATCCGCATTGCCTCGATTAACCCGAACAAATTGCAGCCACGTGCGGCGAAGCAGGGGCACCCAACCGAACCTGAGCGAACGGAAGCGGACGGTGACGGTGACGCTCTCCTTGGCCTCGGTCGCGTCGAGCGGCGGGAACTCCGCCGCCGCGAGCCGCGGCGAGGATGCCGGCGAGGCAGGCTGCGGCGAGTCCTTCTCCTTCCCCGCCGGCGCCGGGGAGGCATTCCGGTGCCGCGACGCCATGGCGACCGCAGCGAGCGGAGACCTAGCGGAGCGTGGTGGACCTCGCCATTGGCGCGGGCGGGGGCGCGGGTGTAAACCGCAGGCGAGGCGAGGCGAGGCGCGCAGGTGCGCTGCGGGTCGTCGTTTCGGTTGGGCTCTCGGCTTTCGCTTGGCTTTGAAGCGATTACGGAGGAGAGAGCCGGGGGTCCGGGGAGCGGGTGAAAAGCGCCTTTGTTTCCAGAAGGACATTGCCTTTTGGTTAATTTTTTCAACCGCTTTTCTCGGCTTCTTTTATGCGGAGTAGTGGCGGAGTGCCGTGCCGGCGCCGCCGCCGTGGTGTGTGGTGCGTGCGGTGCCGCGGGACCGGGAGCAGCGGTGCGGTGAGCCGGTCTGGGTGCCTCGGCCGGCCGTCGACGGTGACGAAACCGAGAATTTTTTTTTATTTTTAATTTTTTTAAAAAAATTTTACAATTTTAATTTTTTTTCGAAATATGACAGAACTAGTCGCCCACGGTGGGCGTTTTTTGAAAAACGCCCACTGTGTGGGCGTTATATGTGACGTGGCACAGGGCCGGCCGCCGCCGGTGCCGGCTTTTGCGGGCGGCCCCCTGGCGCCCAAAAAACGCCACTGTGGGCGTTTTTTTGGTGGCGAGGGGGTCGTCTGCAAAAGTGCGCCCTGTTTTACGGGCGGGCCTCGGGTGGGCGTTTTTTGTTCTCCGCCTATATATACCCAGCCCCCCTCTTCAGATTTTCATTATATTCACTAAATTTTTCAGAAAAAAGAAAGAGGAGAGGAGGGAGGGGAAGGAAGTAAACGGCGAAGCCCTGTCAGTTTGAAACCTCGGCTTTTAGGTAAGTTTCTCATACATTACAAGTCTGTTGCTATGCATTAGTAAAATATAATGTACACTAGAGTTGTTTAGTTTTTAGTTGACTCTGGGTAGATCTGTGAGTAGTATGCATATTAGATCTATAAATAATGATGTTAGAGCATTGCAGTTCATGTTAGAAATAATGATGTTTCTTCTATGCTTTAAACAATGGATTGCATGATTTGAAATGTGACGAATATCGTATT
>CM041644.1:10508914-10595585 GCA_023333625.1 Bothriochloa decipiens | reverse complement strand
CTATGCTTTAAACAATGGATTGCATGATTTGAAATGTGACGAATATCATATTTTCTTTGAATAGATATGTCAACCAAAGTGATGTTTCGGTTGTTCCATGGTAGTGGCACTGTCAGATATGGCCCGTATGGTATAGATCTGTCTGAATTTAGGTCAACACTAAAGGGGATAGATAGGCCAGCGAAAAGAAATTTTCGGTCAGTGTGTAACTGGTTAATGAGGGCATTTCATATCAACTCAGAGGTTAACACAATAAAAGTAAATGTAGTAGTCAACCGTGGCAACAAAGAATGCTTCTGAAAATTGATGTCGGTAGATTACACCGAAATATGGAAATGGTACGTAGAAAATGCATTGCAGCAGGGCTGGGAACCCAGCATTTTCATGGAGGTGCACGATAAAGACAATGCAACCTTGCAAGATGTAGAGGGTACAAGCATGGTTAGGACTGATGCTGAAATGGAAGAGGGAAACGATCGTGCTCAACAAGGAGAAGAACAGGGACAGGATGTGCGGGAACCAGAAAGAGAAGGAGAAGCCAGTGAGCCGAGAGGCTTGGCAGATGAGGGCGAGAGGATCAACTCCATTGTTCAGGCAATGGAAAACGAAGATGCGGCGAATGAGGAAGTGGAGGGTGATGAATCTTCTGATGAGGAAGGATGCAATGTGAATCCGTGGCAATGGTCTAATGAAGACTTCTCTGGACTTGCTATTTCAGAGGGATACCATGTTCCATGGGAGTATAAGGAGAATGAGGTAATCGAGGGAGCGATGTACGCAGAGAAGGAAGAATTGATGGAGGCAGTCAAGCATTGGGCTGTATCACTGCAGAGGGAGTTCTGGGTAGCAAAGTCCACAAAGTGTGTATATGAAGTTAAGTGCATGAGATCCAGCGATGGTTGTCCGTGGAGGGTGCATGCATTCAAGGGAAAGTGGAAGGATTATTGGAAAGTGTCAATAGTCACTGAGCACAACTGTCACTTGAAAGGTGTAGAGAAGTACCACAGAAACATGACATCTGCATTTATTGCTGCAGAGATGTATTCAGATGTTGTGCATAATCTGGGATACGAGCCAAGGTCAATAATAAGGCATATCGAAGATAAATTCAAATACACCATTTCATATGCTAAGGCGTGGAGGGCAAAACAGAAGATTATCGAGATGAGATTTGGCATATTCAAAGCCTCATATGATAATTTACCATCTCTTCTTCAATGCATAGCCGTCAGAAATTCAGGGACATGTACAGATCTTATAACATACCTAACCATGAAGAATTACCATGCAGTATTGGTCTTGCAACGTGCTTTCTTTGCACTAGGTGCTTGCATCAGGGCATTTGTGCATTGTCGTCCAATACTCTGTATTGACAGGATATTTCTGACAGGTAAATACAGAGGTCAGATACTAACAGCAATTGCCGTGGATAGGAACAATCAAGTTCTACCACTGGCATTCACTTTTATGGAGAGCGAGAATACCGATAGTTGGTACTGGTTTCTCAAGAAGGTGAAGGTTAGCATTGTTGGTATGAGGCCTGGTGTATGCCTAATTCATGACCGTCATGCTGGCCTTCTTCGGGCAATTGAATATCTAAAGAACGGTGATGCAGAGATGGGATATGGTAAAGATTGACCAGATGTTCAAAGTCGGTGGTGTATGCATCACATGGGTGCTAATTTTTACAAGCAGTTTAAGGGCAAGAGCTTGATGGATCTATTCAAGAGGCTGTGCGGACAGAATCAAGAGAAAAAATTCAACGAGCTTTGGAGGAGGTTGGACGAGCTCACAACGAAGCAAAGGGAAGAGCACTTAAGCCGATCAGCACCTGTTGGTGAGGATGGTCCAGAGGCCTTAGGACCGCTGCCCACAGATGGTCCAAACATCAGAAGGAGATCGGCATCTGCTGTGAGAAAATTTTCGCACTGGATAGAGAATGAGCCTAAGGAGAAGTGGTCTTTGCTGCATGATGTCGGCGAAGCGCGGTTCGGCATTATGACAACTAATTTGGTCGAAGTTTACAACTGGGTGATGCGTGGTGTTAGAGACCTTCCCCTGGTTGCCATTGTTGAGTTCATCCTACATGGAACATGCAGATATTTCAGAGACCGGTACCAAGTCGCTGCCCTATCAATGCAAGTGCGAGGTGTTTTCTTCGGATATATGTTGACAAATTATCTGGAGGAAAAACGTAAGAAGGCAAAGGAGCATAGAGTTATAACTCAAGGTACTAGAGAGCACCGATTTGAAATCTTGTGTGCTAATAGGGCCAAGCGTGGAATATATAGAACAAGAGTTGTGCAAGAATGCATACTTAAAGAGGATGGGTATATAGAACAAGAGTTGTGCAAGAATGCATACTTAAGGAGGATGGGTATTGCGCATGCACGTGCCATAAGCCAAGACTCTACCACAAACCATGTTCCTATGTTATTACAGTGAGCTCGGAGTATGGAATACTTGATCGTACTTTTGTATCTCCCTATTTCACCAAGGAAGCCATATTGCATACATGGTCACATGAAATTTATGGTTTTGGCATAGCGGGGAATTTTACAGGTACAGTACCGCAACCTAGCTATATTCCAGACCCAAGTAAGATCAGAGACAAGGCTTGGCGTCGAAAGACAAGACGTATTCGAAACGCCATGGATGAGTCCGAAGCAGGTGGAAAGTACAAACGTTGCAGCAAATGCGACAAGGAGGGACATACTTACAAGAAGTACCCGAAGGAGTTAGACATGCCCACAACAGCAGAAGCCCTGCCATCAGGATCCGGATTGGATGGTACCCCGCCAACAGGGGAAGGGACAACTTCTAGGCCCACCAGGCCAAGGCGTGCACGCGTGCCTCGTGGTTCGGTCGTGTAGGGATGTGTAGTAAGCTTGGTTAAGATTATGTAATGTACGGTTTTTGCTTTGTTGTAACTGAAGTGAACAAACTTGTTGTTTCAACCTATCTTGCGGATGTAATGTTCTGTGATGTTCTTAATCTTTGTCTTTTATTTGAATATATTTCAGTTACATGTTGTACGTGTATTCTTTATGTTTCAAATTCGATCATTTCTTGTTGTACCTTAAATTTATTGTTGTATATTTTTTCGCTTTTTATTTGCATGTGTCATATGTGTTAACTGTGATAATGTCATGCAGGGATGGTGGACGACACACCAGAGCTGCTAGATCGAGGGATCAATCTGCACCACCGTTCGTACCGTATTGCGGTGCAGAACGCCACTCTGCCCGTACTTCGACCGCGACCGTCTAGACGTCTACTTTCAGTGGACCCTCGGTTCTGTTCCAGGTATCCGTTGACTCTTCGAGGTCTCCCAATTAAGTACACATGGCTTGTTAATAACATATAATTTTTATGTGCAGGTTACGTGAGGCAGGCCTCCTCCCGTTGTGTCGCCTTATGGAGGCTCGAGCTACTGAGGCCGATGAGACGAGGAGGTGGAGTTTCGATAGGTCTCTTCTAGCAGCCCTGGTCGACCGATGGAGGCCGGAGACACACACGTTCCACCTGCCATGCGGGGAGGTCGCATCGACGCTTCAGGACGTTGCGTTCTTGCTTGGCCTTCCCCTCGCTGGCGATGCCGTCGGGCCAGTCGACGGACTTCATGATTAGCGAGACGACATTATGGCTCGCTTCGGCCACGTGTAGCGTCACCCTGCACTTCCAGCTATGAGCAGCCTCCCTCCGTACACAACCATGGGCTCGTCGCAGCAGTGGCTCATGCAGTTTACCGTAAGGCCTATTTGAAAAGAATTTTATCAATTTGCAGTTCTACTCAACTTTATTAACTGTATCTTTTTCAGTCCGATCAGCTACACCCAGAGGCTGACGTGTACTCTGTGCGACGGAGCTTGGAGGCCTACTTGTTGTGGCTTTTTGGCTAGGTCATGTTTACCAGCAGCGCGGGACATGTCGTCGACAAGGTCATGATCCCCTACGCGCGCGCGATCGCTGATGCTGATGAGGGAGCAGTGCCACAGTGGAGCTAGGGATCCGCATCTTAATGTAGTTGTTCCACCGGATCACCACACCTACTCGTCGGGGCACGTGCGACCGAGGAGGCCGAAGAGGGTAGGGGGCAGGGGCAGGGATAGGCTCGGGGACAGTAGTACCCTGTACGATGTAATTACTATCTTGATGTATGATACACACTTTTCTTTTGTCAAAATTTACCTTTTGTTATATTCTTCATTTCCTGTCGGGGCCCAGGCGTATTGTGACGATTCTTTTGAATACTATATCTAGAAATCCCCGTCGGTTCCTTATTCGTACCCTTTCGAACACAACTAATACATTCCAAAATTATAGGTCCGCTAGGGCGATGAGCTACTAATCCGAATTCATCTAACAAAACGGCCCTAATAATCCAAAACATAATCGGAAAGCAAGTCTTCATCTTCAGAACCACTATCCTCTCCCACAAACTCATTGGTACGGCTACGCTTAGCTGCGTTGGCCTCTTCTTCTTTTTTTGTAGTAAGCGGCCTCCAAGTCATCGAGGGCTTGGGTGAACGCTTCATCATACTCCTCTTCTTCCTTTTTTTTGTAGTAAGCAGCCTCCAAGTCATCGAGGGCTTGGGTGAACACTTCATCATACTCCTCGTCCTCGTCGTTCATCGGCATCTCCGCCTCCGCCATCTTCTGCTTCATCTTCGCATCAACACTCCTCTTTTTGGCCTCCTCCATCTTCTCCCTCGCATGCAAGGATGCTTCCTCTTCTCTCTTCTTTTTCCATGCATCATAGTCTTTCTTCCACCGAGCAGCACTTGGGGTTTGGACACACAATCGTCGAGCATAGTCAACCTGTGCTCGCTTCCGCATCTTAATGTAGTTGTCCACAAGCTGAGTACCAGACCTGAACTTCAGGTCCATTAGTTGCTTTTGCTTCAGTGTATCCATGTATTCTCTGCGGTCTTCACCATGGGCAAAAACCTCCCACTTGCATTTCCTAAGGCTCTGTGATCGAACGGAACAATTTAAAGTCAGCAAATACAAAAAGTTTGGATATCAAATGAGCAACAAATGGAACAAAAGGACCTCATCGTAATCAACCATATGGCCGCACCAATAGCCTATTCTAAGCTCTGATGGTAGTAGGCCATACTGCGCTTCGACACCACATTTGCACAACATAGGAGGCTTGGAGGTAACCACTTTTCTCTTCTTGTCTACCTTCGGCTCGGGCCATTTGTTCTTTGGACCCCACAGCCACTCCCTGAAGTTACACTTTCGCAACAAGGTATACCCACCCTACAATGTAAAATATTAGTACATGCACAAATACTAAGAAAGCCATGACCGCATACAATTTGCACTTACTCCGGCGGGGTTAGGACATTCGAACTCGTTAGGCCTATCTGAACTTATTACAGAATAATCTCCGCATTTGCAACGAGGCGGAAATTCAAGCTGTCTTAATTGGGATATTTTCTTCTCCTCGTCTGTCATTGGGGGGGCTCAGGGGGAGGTGCCACCCACCGCTCGAATTGATCGGGTGGATTATGCTTCCCTTTCCACCATTCGTCAAACTAGAGATACCTTGGGTCGAATTTGTCTGGACCGTCAATCCACTGAAAGAAAAAGCACCGCTTATGGGCCTACAAAATATGATTGCTAATGACATTGTTAGAGATGCAAGAGCTGCAATTACTAGTATTGAATAAAGACGCACTGACAGAGGTGCAATTACTTACATTGAATCCACCGCATGTGTAGTAGCAACGGACAGCTGTGTCCTCATGGCGAGATTGGCCAATATCAGCCGGTTCTCCACAGTCACAATTTGGGACAAGGACTGCAGGAGGAACAGGAGCATCCTTGCTAGGCACGTCGGGATACAATTCTCTAGGGCGACCTCGTTTTTTCCAAAACTCCGTCCGCCATAAGTATTGCATATCTATTCAGAGAAAATACGATATTCGTCATATTTCAAATCATGCAATCCATTGTTTAAAGCATAGCATAAACATCATTATTCCTAAACCCTACACCCTAAACCCTAAACCCTAAACATATCTATTCAGAGACAATACGATATTCGTCACATTTTAAATCATGCAATCCATTGTTTAAAGCATAGCATAAACATCATTATTCCTAAACCCTAAATATATCTATTTAGAGAAAATACGATATTCGTCACATTTCAAATCATGCAATCCATTGTTTAAAGCATAGAAGAAACATTATTATTTCGGTGCAATCTACCGACATCAATTTCCAGAAGCATTCTTTGTTGCCACGGTTGACTACTACATTTACTTTTATTGTGTTAACCTCTGGGTTGATATGAAATGCCCTTATTAACCAGTTACACACTGACCGAAAATTTCTTTTCGCTGGCCTATCTATCCCCTTTAGTGTTGACCTAAATTTAGACAGATCTATACCATACGGGCCATATCTGACAGTGCCACTACCATGGAACAACCGAAATATCACTTTGGTTGACATATCTATTCAAAGAAAATACGATATTCGTCACATTTCAAATCATGCAATCCATTGTTTAAAGCATAGCATAAACATCATTATTCCCTAAACCCTAAACCCTAAACATATCTATTCAGAGAAAATACGATATTCGTCACATTTCAAATCATGCAATCCATTGTTTAAAGCATAGCATAAACATCATTATTCCTAAACCCTAAATATATCTATTCAGAGAAAATACGATATTCGTCATATTTCAAATCATGCAATCCATTGTTTAAAGCATAGAAGAAACATCATTATTTCTAACATAAACTGCAATGCTCTAACATCATTATTTATAGATCTAATATGCATACTACTCACAGATCTACACAGAGTCAACTAAAAACTAAACAACTCTAGTGCACATTATATTTTACTAATGCATAGCAACAGACTTGTAATGTATGAGAAACTTACCTAAAAGCCGAGGTTTCAAACTGACAGGGCTTCGCCGTTTACTTCCTTCCCCTCCCTCCTCTTCTCTTTTTTTTCTGGAAAATTTAGTGAATATAATGAAAATCTGAAGAGGGGGGCTGGGTATATATAGGCGGAGCCCAAAAAACGCCCACTGTGTGGGTGTTTTTTGCGCGCCAGGGGGCCGCCTGCAAAAATGCGCGGCCGGCCTCGCCCTTTTGTAGGCGGCCCCCTCGTGCGTAAAAAACGCCCACACAGTGGGCGTTTTTTGGCTGCTCCAAGGTCCGCCCGTAAAACAGCGCGCACTTTTGCAGGCGGCCCCCTCGCCACCAAAAAAGGCCCATGCAGTGGGCGTTTTTTGGGCGCTTGGGGGCCGTCCGCAAAAGCCGGCACCGGCGGCGGCCGGCCCTATGCCACGTCACATATAACGCCCACACAGTGGGCGTTTTTTAAAAAACGCCCACTGTGGGCGACTAGTTCTGTCATATTTCGAAAAAAATTAAAATTGTAAAAAAATTTCTTAAAAAAATTAAAAATAAAAAAATTCTCGAAGTGTGGGGCTGCTAAAGTGAGCCCACGGGGACCCAAAGAGAACTTATTGCAATCCTGGACCGGGCCGTCCAGCCAACAAGTATTCTGGGCCCGAAGAGAACATATTTGGCCAACAAGTATTCTGGGCACGAAGAGAACATATTTGTGATTATTATTGATTCCGAATGAAATTATGATAGTCTTATTATAGATTATAGTGTACCATAATCTAGATTGTTCGCACATTCCGTTAGTCCTTGTGGGAGCTCCTCACAGGAATGCCCTTGCAATGGCCAATCTCTTAGTCAGGTAACTCTATAAAAAGCTCATGAGCCTCTCCCACATACAAGTGGGGTCCCTATGTGACCTCTCCTGAACCCTTCGTCGTCGTCTTCACCATACAGAACTTCAGCCGTCAAAACACGGAGGTCCTCTCCTCCCTCATACGGCATTAGCAGCTACACCATAAACTTGGTCGATATGATCTTGCAAGATTACAAGATCTGGATGTAGAAATTTGGTGCATGCAGCCAATAAGCTAAACCTAGAGCAAACATTAAAGCGCGCGACTTCAACTAGCATAAGCACTATTCCAAATGCTATAACTAATCACTTAAACTTCTTTTAAATGATATGGTGACTAGAACATAAATGTATGATCCTCAACTCAAATACAGCTTCCCCAAGCTCATGCAAACTCCAAATGGCTGGCTAAGGGGTATATACATAGGCTCAAACTCCAAACTCGGGAGATAGCTATCTCTTGACACAATATATCAGAAAGTGCTCCAACGGTCATCATCAAAATGCACACATCCATGTATCAAATAGTCCGGTTTCTGAATGCATAACGCACCCTGAATGGCTATATTTAACACCTCCAATGAGTACATGACATCAATTTGCAGTGATCTGGTGTTCTCTCTTTTTTCGTTTGCCGGACCGTTTGTTGCATTTCAATATATACTTAGCTTCAATTCCTCATCTAGCCTAAAAGTTGTGGTCTTTGAGGGGCAAACCATAATTTCGCACTAAATATTATGATTACCATGACTATGTGGTCCTTACAAAATTTTGTTCGAAAACCAAATTAAATTCAACATGCAAGAAAACCTTGATATTTGTCCAAACAAATATGATGATTCTAACCATCTAAGTAATAATGTCGCTGCAAAATACACATTAATTATGATTATATATGTCACCATTAATCAGTAAAATAAAATTAGGGATCTACATGCTTTCTACACTAACTAAAAGGTGATTAATAACCATCTACTCCCTTAGTTTCAAATTACAAGATATTATTTAGTATACATGGTGTATATATAAGTGCATAACCAAAGTTATATACTTAGCAAGGAAATATTGTGAAGTCTTTAAATGTCTTCCAAATTGGTAAAAGTGAATGAGCGTAAGATATTTGAGCAATTTGGTAACACAAGTGCTTTTGGATTATGTTCAAGCTCGGAAACACACATGATATTAGCTAACAATATAATCAGAGGTCCTAGAGATGGACCAGCTTTAGCACCTAAGAACATCCTAATTGTTTGTTGATCTACTCATTTGTGACCCACGGACTACATTAGTTGAGTTTGGAATGGAGATGAATTAGGTTGTCTCATGAGGATAGCAAAATTGTTGGAATTCAAGAACTCTGTGAAGAACAATATTCCACATTATATGTGTAGCTTTTATGATGAACAACACCAAGGTCGCAATCTTGATGACGAAACAAGAGATTTATTACGTGGAAACCGAGGATAGGGATTAATTGATAGATCATTAGACATAATATTCAATGCAGGACTATCGAATAGACAACATTTGATCAATCAGAAAGAATATGAGCCAAATCTCTTGTGTACTGATAAAACGGAGAGGGTACGAATGAATATCACTAATATCATATTTTTTCATATTTATGTCCATATTCGAATAATAATGCAGGCAGTGTGAACCATGCAGGATAAGATACAATTGGATATCAACATTATGAATATGTGATTTGATTATTTGGATACAGATACAAGATATGCTATCGGATGTTAAATATTTGGACTCAGATACGGACGGGTTAAAATCTTGTAAACGAATTTGGTCTCGAATACGATTGAAAAATATCCATATTATTTTTGCCCATACTTCTGTGGTGTATGTTTACAAGTGAGGGAGTGGGTCTATTTATAGTGTTACGAGGAATATGTGCTACTCAAAAGTGGAGTAGGGGCTACTCTAAGATGGAGTAGGATTCAAGTTGAAGTTTCCTCGATGTGCTCCCAAGCCTCCTTCTGGCCATAACTGACTTGGGATGGTCGGTGAGTAACCACAAGAGAAAGATGGGTCCATTTGGCAAAATTGCCAAGTCAACCTACACCCAATTGCTCCCATTTGTGTAAGTCGCCTTCCTTGAGCTCTATGGTGTTAAAGAAGCTTTGGACCAAGTTTGACAGGGTTTGGTGTTAGTGTTGGGTCAACCTACCCATGTCCTTGGCTTCCCTCTCTCCCGTTCAATGTGACTCATGTCACGATCTTCTGGAAGACGTAACTTTCTCATCTAGACTCCAAGTTGGGTGATCCAAAACTCCATTTCATCTATCTTAATTTATAAGATCATGGACATGATGGGGTAAAATATGAAATTTGTGATTATTTGTAGTGATGCCCATTTGGATGCCATCTCAATCCCGCCTTTGCACATGCTACTTAGTGACTTCTCATGTATATTTCAAGCATATCCTACAAAACACTTAGAACCACCAAACCTTGGAATTGATTAGAATTAAGCTCTATGACTATGGGTGATGCCTCAAACTAAGCATAGTTGATGGTATGAAATATGAGTTAGTGACCATCAACAATAATCATGTTTAGCATTGCCCATGCCTTCTAGATTGGTTTGTGCCCTTAAAACAAAAATGATCTTTGGTGTAATAGCAAACACAATTAGATATGGGAAATTGTTCACTAATTCCTCATATTTTAATCTCCTTCTCTCTTTTGTTCTTCCTCTCAAAGACTCTAGGTCCCAATATAGTGATTCTAGGGTTTTAGTGATTTATGAGCACATATATTGTGACTAACATGTGTTTTGTTGTGGTGTGTGCAATTAAGTTAGTCACAATGAAAATGGTCCACAAGTGTCTTAACACCAAGACTTGGTTCATGAATAAAGAATGGCGCAAAGGATATTTGTGAAGACTAAATGCACTATAGAGTGAGGCTGAAGTACAATGTATGATTTTGGTAAGGATGGTGTGATCTCATGGCAGATCGGCCATTGGGCCGACCTTTAGAGATAATGTCCAAAGGTGGGCCATGTAAGTTGGTTGTCACTAGAAATCAATTTACAGAGCAGGTCGGTTTATGTGGTCCGCTTCTAAAAAATATTTTTAGAATTTGAAAAATGGTGCTAAATAATACAAAAAAAATTAATTCCAAGACAAGCTCACTATCTAAGCAATATTAGCATTTAATCATGTGTTCCTTTTGTAGGACTCGACCCCGACACCGTACCCACATCAGCGTGCAAGTCTTCTTTTTATCCCACTACACATTCATCTATTTTTTGTTGCTTTAGTGGGTTTCAATGGTGCGCTACCTCTAAAAATTATTTTAATAAATGAACCTTTTAAGGGTCTGTCTCTAGAAATAAAGAATATGTATAAAGTAATTAAGCCTTTGATTTCAGTCGCGGAGTCCAAGCAACATCCACGAGTGGAACACCAATCCGATTGCAATTTCAAGTTAATATATCTTGTTAAGAACTACAACTTTGTTATAGACCATGTCATCATCTGAAGTCGTTTGATAAGTCAAAATTTGAGAACTCGAAAGAATGCTTAGAACTCTAAATGACCCAAATAAAAAAGCGTGTCAAGGTTATGGAGAGCTACAATATTGGTATTGATCATGTCAAAATTTGAGGTCGCCAGAAATTCAAGAATTGAATTTCAAAATTAATATTTAGGCTTTAAAATTGTCTCAAATAAAAAGTTGTAGGCTATGTCGAGTTCTAAAATTTTAATTTGATAGAAAGTTTATATTCATCAAACTTTATACGCAAAAATTTATTTGTGTGACAACTATTGCCCGAGGTGATTCCTTAGGTATAGAGGCCTATCCTCTAAATCAATTCCTCGGTGTTCTCATCCCTTTAAGAGGCATGTGTCTTGAAATAATAAGGGAGGTAGTTTTTTTTTTTCTTTCTAAAACTTATTTTCTAGAAGCAGACTACTAAGCCTTTGACTACTTTTAGAAACTGTAACCCATTTGAATGGTCTCTAAAATAAAATCTGTCTCCTAATCTTTTTTATGTCCGACCACCGTGAGAGTATGTTTGACCACAATCCCATATTATTTTCATATCCTTCATTTTGGAAACTATAGTATACCAATCATATCGCCTAATCGTTTTAATTAATTAACCGTTTTCAAGTGGAAACGTTTCATTGGATATAAACGCCATGATCAATGATCATCCATCATATAGATGGGCCCGGCAGAGAGTTTAACAAATCTTTGATCTCATTTCGTGAGCATGAAGCGTACTTGCCGCCGACAGGGCTTAAATTAGTTTTAGTGGTAATCAATCAAAAGCACCAGACAGCCATGACTTTCGAAATTTTGTTTTAGAAAAGAAAAAAAAAGAGAACGACTCACTATCTTTTTCTTTTCATCATCAGACACTAGAGTTAAACGATATTGATAACGTGTGTTAGAGTGGATTAGAACATGTTTGAGTATATCTAACTAGACCTAATAAACGTTACATGGAAAGTGTCAACAAGCAGACGGGTCATTACTACAACTAGAAACGTATCAGGAGATCACTTTGTCGAGTGTCGATGCAGCGAATACAAGATGAACGCAAAAACCCACCGTGCAGCATCTCTTTCTGGGCCATATTTTACTTCTTTGTTGGATACACATCGTGGGAAGGACTGGGCTGAGGCAGAGCTAGCCCAAGACTGTATTTTGCAACCTAGGATATTTTGAGCCACGTGGAATAAGGGGCAAACTGCTCGATATCGTCAAATCTGTGGGCTGTTCAGTCTTTCAGAGGTATTTATAGAAATAGTTTTACGTATATGTATCCATAAGAGTGAGTGTAAATAAAAAAAAACAGCTCAACGTGACAACGAGAACGAGTGTATCCGTACATGCGTAGCTAGCGCCAGCTGAGATGCCAGGTCGATCGTACCCAAGGCCTGCACATGCATCCCACATGGATCCGAGGCTACGTCGTGCTCTCGCTCCAAGCGTACACACATGTACAGAAAAACATACCCCATCATCCACGGAGCTGCACGGCGGCCGGCCCTTGGTCCATGGATATATGCACACTCACGTCATCGACATGATCTCGAACTACCAGCCGGCCTACCGCGCGCCCCAGGTACTGCGGCGGCATATGCCGCCGGCCGTGCATCGTCGTCGTCGCGCACGCCCCGTAGACCGTACATGCACGCACGTACGCAGTACCTCAGATCGAGGTGCCGTGGTCTAGCTATAGTGGGATGACACACAGTACCCTAGCTAGAGAAGGTATGCAGACGTGCATGCATGCCATCGGGTTCGTGCGTGCAGACGTGCAGCGGTGCAGCAGCTGGGCGCAGAGTGTAGTGTAACATTCATCGGTCATGGATCGGCTGCACAGCGAGCATGGCAGCTCTGTCGTAGTACCTATATACTAGCTTTTTTTTTTTTTTTTTGAGAACAACGTCGTCCTATATAGCTTGGCTAGCCAGATCATCACCTATGGACGTCAGGATATGTACACGCATCATCATCACACGGTGGCATAGTGGATTCTTGGGTTCATCTTGTATTGGCATAGACCGTGTCGTTCCATATGCCACCGCGTCGATCGACATATATCAACGTGCATGTGTGCATATAAATCAATTCACGGTGTTTGGTTCGAGCATTCGACTAGCCACCATAATCTTACTACCCGAGTTGTAAGCCCTAAAAATATTTTGTTCCTCTCCTCCTCGTAAATACCTGCCTTTGAGGATTGCCGCCATGGGCCCAAGCCGAAACACCGTCACCGTCTCATCAACACACTGCCGTGCACCGCCCTTGCCCCTCATCCGCTGCCCTTATGTGCCCTCGTTGACACATCTCCCTCGCACACCCTCATGAAGGTGCCACCCCATGCGCGCTCCAAGGGCCTCAACAAGAGGAAGGGCCACACCGGAGAGGAAGCTAAATCGTAGATCTAGCTAGGCTAAGGGTTGATGGCTGTTCGGGTAGCCGCATTGGGGGCCTTGAGGATTTAGAGGTGGCAGAGATGCGAGGGGTTCCATCAAAGTCGATGCAGCGTGGTCACGTGGGGAGGAAAATGGTCATATGATTGGGTGTTTTTTTTTTTTTTTGTAAACGTGGGACCTAGCTTATTACCACACCCCTTCAATTTTAGCATTGTGGTTATGGGAATATATAACTCCATCGGACTTTTAAAAGGAACGGCCCTTATATTATTACTTGGTTCAGCAAGATATATGCATTGTTGTTGCCCTAAACATTTCTTCGAAACACGGTATTCTTTTATAACGTAGGAATAGCGAAAACGTTAGAGTGGACTGTCTTAACAACAAATTGAACCCTATGGAACTGCAAACATTAAAAAAAATGTGGAATTTGCCGGTTTTAGATGTTACAATGAAAACATGGGAATCAAGAAAGGACAGAAATAAAAGAATTTTTCAAAAAAGAATAGGCCCCATCATGTAAATTAGAAGTCCTCCGGAATTCCTATGATATGAAACACGCTGTCGCATAGAAATTTCAAAACAATTTTAGAGATCCAACCCCATGTATAAGAGTTGTTCATAGGAGTTTGTTTTAGCTATTCCATCATTTTTTTTCTTTCATTTGTTAAAAAAGAGGCCTACAAATTAAAACAATTAAAATAAAACAAATATAAAAACACAAAACGGTACATTGACCGATAGTTTTAGATGAAATATCACAAGCCAAACTGCATGCATATGCTTACCTTAAACCAAACTAAACAAAAGTACATATCATTCGACAGTGCTAACGAAAATGTCTCTCGCAATTTATAGCTGAAGAAACATGCTTAAAACACCTCTGAAAACAAGCCAAAACGAAAAGAGAAAAATGGACAAATTACAAGCAGAGGTCCAAGCTTATGACTCCATCCTTGTGTCCCAACTCAGGTCGCCCTATCATGTCCGCCGACTGCTG
Organism: Bothriochloa decipiens; assembly: GCA_023333625.1. Classification (NCBI taxonomy): domain Eukaryota; kingdom Viridiplantae; phylum Streptophyta; class Magnoliopsida; order Poales; family Poaceae; genus Bothriochloa; species Bothriochloa decipiens. The sequence goes on along the minus strand of CM041644.1, from coordinate 10,580,924 downwards.
TCCGGACAAGCACGACGACGGCAACGCGGGCAGTGACGTCACCACGCTCATCGCCGCCTTGTCGTCGTCCTTGCCAGCCATCATCTCTCCGTACCCCGCGGGATCGGCCCCCTCGGGTCGGCCTGCAGCCGCGACAAAAGCAGGTGGCGACGGCCTGCTCCACACCCCCGGCGGCAGCGGCACGGCCATGCCGCCGTACACGGGAGGCCGCGCCACGGGCCCCACGCCGCCGTACATCCCCGGCACGGCGCCTGACGTCCACACGGCCGGCGGGTAGTGCGCCGCCGGTGGTGGCAGCGGCGTGTGTCCGCCGCCGTAGCCGAAGAGGCCGTAGAGGTGCGCGTGCGCGCCGGGCAGGTAGGCGCCGCAGTGCGCGGCGAAGGAGGCCTCGAGGTGCACCCTCCGCGCGTGCTGCCGCTCCCGCTTGTGCGCGTTCTGGTGCCCGCCCAGCGCCTGCGACGTCGGGAAGTTGCGGCAGCAGTAGTGGCACTCGAACTTCCTCTCCCCGCCGGCCGACGCCGCCGCCGTCTCGCCGCCGCCCTCGGCGGCCCCGGTCGCGGCGTCCTCCTTGAGCAGCAGCAGCTGGTGGGCCGCCGCCTGCTGCTGGTCATTGGGGAAGTCCCGGCCGAAGAGGCGGATGCTGGCGGCGTCCCTGCTCGCTGCCGCCGGCGTCTTCGCGGGGCCGCGGATCAAGGGCAGCTGCGCGAACGAGTCGACGCCGTGCATGTCATGCGGTGCGGCGGCCATGACAACGACGACACACGGCTAGCTATGGAATGTGGTCAGGCCGCACGTCGCAGTAAATGGAACGACGACGACAGGCACCAGCTAGGATTTCTGTCGCCTGTGCAGTGCTGCTCGGCAGTGAGCACAAGTGCGCGCAGGAACTGGGTGTGACTGGTGGTGTGGTTTTAAGGCGAGAGACGAGGGCCGAGGGCGGCCGGCGCCGGCCGGCCATTGGCAATGAGAGGAGGGGGACCGGAGTGAGTACGTGACAGCAGCCGTGGCGATGATTAAAAGCTAACCATCTCGTCTCCGAAGTACCCCATCGATCTCAAGGTAGGCAGCTGCGTACTGCCCTGCCGACCTGTGCACACATGCCCGATTGCCCGTGCAGCAGTTAATTCACATGTCTCTTGATCTCTCATCTAGCCATCGTCACCACAAGCATCTGTGTTTGTTTGTCCGTGCGTCAACATGGATTTCCGACCGGCATTGATGAGCACGTTGAAGTTTCAACCAGATCATAGACCTCTATCGACTATCAGATCACATGGGCATGCTAAGCGAGAAAAACTATATTTGACAGTCCTAACCGCCCGGGAAAGACACATTTCCAGTAGTGTTAGGACCTCAAATATAAAGGGGCATAGTTTTTCTCGCATGCAACCGTTAGGGAAATTGGTTTCCATGTGATCTTCTCCTCGTAGAGCCGGGCAATCAATTTGAACTTGGTGAAATCAATCATAACAAACCATTGTACTTCAGTCAATTGGAGTTTAACACCATATTTGTCAAATATAACCCCTACTCCGGGCCGGGATGCGGTGTTGATGGGTTTTTTTTTTTGTTTTGTTTTTAGGTTGCTAGGGAAAACATGCTTGTAAGCAGTAAGTACTATATAAAGCTGCTTGTTTGTTTGTTTGTTTGTTTGTTTTTCCGCTGGCTTTGTATCATTGTAGGTACAGCGGGCATCAAGACATTATAAGCAGTATGAGTATGATGTGCCATGCATGCGACATGCGAGTGTCCGTCTCTCTGCATGTCACTGTTGTTGGGTTCCTGTGTGTCTTCCTGACAGGTTCGGGGCCGTATAGGAAACCTGGCGTGCATGGTTTTCAGGGCATGGTGTGTGAGACCGTCTGACTCACTGGCTACACCATACCCCGGCACGGTGCAGCGGTCCTCTCTTGCCATGGGGCCGGCGACCGGTGGGGACGTGCCTGCGTGTGCTTCATTGCCTGTTTGCTTGCTGCTACTATATACACGTTAGTATTTCAGTAGCTTGTCCCATGGTTCAATGATCTGTGTAGCTACTAGGGCCCCATGTTGAATTGAAGGTCCCGCCTTTACATTGCTCGATCTGGCGGCATTCTGAACTCTGCTAGTTCCGTTCCCTTTTTGCCCCGGGATGTATTTGATGATTATTCCTGGTGCTGTGTTCGTGACTTCGTGGTCGATCGATGCATGCTTCGCATTGCTTGAATGAAGTGTCTCTCTCGCTTTTGCTGCATGCTTCAAGTCGTCCAATGACTTCCAAGCAGTGGTACTGAAGCGTCCTGTCCTGTGGATCCTGCAAGCCTCTCGCAGAAAAATCCTCGTCATCAGCACGTACGGGTACGGCGGCAGCCAGCAGCACCCGGACGAACTTCTTTTATTTGGCCTGCGGTGCAGCATAATCGCTTAAGGGTCCGTTCTGTAGTTCTGGAACAACCAAGTTAGAAACTATATGTTCTAGTTTATCAAGATCATACAAATTAATGAACTACTGAACCATTTCAACTGGAAATCGTTCCAGAGACTCCGCGCCAATTATTACCGCGTGACCTACAGTTGTAGGCTTCTACTAGGCGCTGGATCGAATGGAGAAGATCATGATCATATCTCCTGAGAAGCAACTCCACGGACCACGCTGCCTGTATGCCGTGCCAAGAAGTAAGAACTGACAGTATAATTCAGGTACCAGGGCCGGTAGTCAGGCTGTCACTGATGAAGGTGCACAGATTTATTTCCAACCTACTCGATCCTGTGCTCTCATCTTTCTGCGACAGTCATCCTGACTATCGAATCGAGTGAGAGGCTCCTTCATTGCCTGCTCGCCAGCCACATGGTACTCGTCGGAGTACGCACGCAAGTAGCAGCAACGTTAACGTGGTAGCAAGCCGTGCATAGTCCGAGTCTACCAGCACATGTCGCTCTAGCTGGCGGAAGGAGCCGGTGGCCTTGTTGCATCAGAGATTCAGAGAGAGCACCGGCCGGCCGGCAGCCCGGCACACGATCTTCTTCTTCCCGGACGGCCGGGACGGGGATACGGCGCAAGAGGACGGCCGGCCGGCCGGCATCGAGCGCGTTGCGCGCGTGACGAAGCAAGAGAATGCCCTCGCATGGATAATAAGTGCAGGGATCGATATCGATCAGTCGCGCCGCGCGTGCTTCCTCTCTCTCGTTGATTCCCCCATAGGATTATCCCTCTCTCGACCGGCTGAGGACGTCGGCCGGGCTCTTCACGTCGCCTCGGTTTCGGCGGAGGTGGCAGGGTATGGGCATTGGCGAACCTGCAGCTGATGAATGATGATGACAATGGATGCGCGTGTGTTGATTGTACGTATGCACGCCACCGCCCCCAACAGGCGTTACCATCCGGTCCAGTCCATAATTGGAAAGCACACGGTATAAGATGGGGCTTTGCTACGGTACATCCAAATAATTTTGAACCGTTGATCTCAATAGCAATTATCACATAATACCTCTAACAACTATATCTCACGTTCAAAAAACAATCTATAGCTTACTTTGTAGTAACTTCATTCTAAATTATAGTTCGTTTAACTTTTTTATCTAACTTTGATCAATCGTTTTATTAAAAAATTATATAAAATATTATTTTTTTGTTGTGGCTTGCTTTATTAATAAGAGTTCTAAGGATCACTTAAATTTGACTATGTTTGGTCAAATTTAGGATAAAAAAGTTAAAGAAATCATAATTTAAAATAGACGGAGTAAACTCCAAGCTACATGGGAAATACTGAGATCTTTCACTTTCTTGAGTGGCTTAATTTTTTTTTCGTGAAACGAGTACCCCTTAATTTCTTGTGATTATTTCTCTAATTTTCTCTTTTGTTCATGGAGCAAGTCAAGTAGGCTCTTGTTGACGGAAAAAACATGCAAGTGAAAAAAACCTAGTCCACCATTATGTCGTCGAGACGTTGAAGAAATTAATTTGGAATCAAAATGGGAGTTTAAATAAAGAAAGAAAAGGAAGAAGTTGGGCACTTTCAGACAAAACTGGGATTGACTGTATGCTCCGTCCTGCAAGTCAGCTCGTCCCCATTGCCGCGAGGAGTGTCCCGCTAAGCCGTTTGCATAATCGACTTAGGGCATGTTTAATTTAGACCTATGGACTAATTAACAACTATCCAGTTGACTGATATTTAGCTCATGAGGATCCAAACAGGTGGACTAGTGAATGGACTAACAACTAATCTAAGACTGAACTAGTTATTAGTTCACTAGTCTATAAAAATCTAACTACTAGGACTAGTGATTTGACTAGTTGGCTCATCACTAGTCGTAGTTTATCCAAACAATCTCTTAGCCGGTTTTGCTATTCCGAGACTGGGTTGAGTCCAACTCGGTCTTGGTTCATTTTTATCGTGGGAAATGTGTAGATTGTGATGTGGAGTTGTTTTCTACTAGGGTAAGAACATCCCCTCTATATATGAAACGATTAAAACTAATTAAGAAACCCAACTATAAATAATAATAAAAACATATCTACTACTCCTTTTGGCAAAACTTTTTTAGCCTATGTTGTTCGTCAAGTCTCTCAACGAGATTTGACCTCCTAGGTGGCCTTGCCAATCATTGAATAATCTCAATGTGCCCCTCTTTGATGGACGAGTCTCCCCAAAAGGTGTTTAGGAGTCTACCACAAGTAAAGAACAAGTGGCAAATTGGATTGGCAAGCTTGTTGGTCAGTCTTGCTATTTCTACCACATTGTTGCTGCATGCTAGGGCATGGGTGACCTCGGGCATTCTAGCACTTGCTAGTGTGTGACCCAATTTGGCATCAATATACTTTTTTGATGACTCTACTACGGAAGAAAAGAAACCGACTTAGCAACGTGTCAGACGACGACAAGAAGATGATTGATTGCACTGAACCAACATATCACGACAGCATCGCCTCGCTAGCATCGATCGATGAGCTTCCCGTTGATCTTCGCCCAAAGATTCAAGCCAAACTCATTGTTGATCTATATGTGTTCCATGAGATCTTCTCTAAAGATCAGCACGGCAATGTCATTCAATATTATGAGTTTGTCTTTGGCAAGCCCACTGCCTCTACATCCACTACAACAGAGGAAAAATATAATGAAGAAGTTGAAGATCCTTACCCTACTCATGGTAAACGGTTGTTAATATATCATCATGCCGCATTTTGATAGATTATTGAAGGGTAAGATAGCCGATTGCGTTGATGCATCTACTAGTGAATCGGCTTCTAATTAAACAACCTTAATATGGCATGCCTTACAATTTTTATGAGAGTTGTTAAAGCATGTATGTGCAGCAGCTAATCTAGCCAAAATGAGCCACTTTGGCAACTAAAACCGCTAATGCCAAATTTAGGTGGGTTTAGCACAACTTTGCCAATGATCATTTTTCTATGAATTTGGCTCGTAACGTGTAAACCGATAATAGACCAGTAGTGAATCGGTCTTCGACAGGGTTTACAATATGGTTTTCTTCCCAACATACTGAAGTCGTGGAGTATGATCCCTACGCTTAGTGGTGCACCTTTTGCCCCTCCTGCATATTTCTACATTAGTTATGACGATCAGGTATTTTTAGCATGGATGCAACTCAAGATTACATTGTTTATTATTAGTGACAAAGACAAAGACAAGAAGGAGGGGGCATAACCCCCCTAAGTTATTTTTTCATCGAGGAAACATAAATTTAACTTTATTTTTTGAAAAAAATATACAATTGCACACACCCATCCCTCATCCCCACTACAAGGAAAAAACGTATTTTTGGCTCCACCCCTACTTATTAGTTACTGTAACAACCCTAAAAATCCAAACACCAAAGATACCAACTATCAAAATTTTTTCTTAAGTACCCAATATTTGGTGAGTGTCATGTAGGAAACCATCCACTAGTTGCACAAATAGCACCTAATAATAGTTGAGGCATTTGCTTTTAATTACAAGAGTATGATTTGCCTCTTATTGATTTTATGTGATGATTAATAAAATCAAACAACATTTGTTATCACGTATATATATGTATAGGTTTATGTGCAACTAACCTTGGACATGGCTTTCAACAACTCCATGAGACCCTAGGGGACCTAGCTTAGTGCCCATGTCATGGTCACTAACCTTTTTATAACAAGATCATGACATAGTTGGATAGGGAGCTTTGGAAAGAAATAGAAAAGGATTTAGAATTAGAAAAGGAAAAGAAGAAGGGAAGCAGCCCGAGCAGCAGTAGCAGCCCAGCAAGGCCACCAGGCTCGGCCTGCCAACTCAGCTCGCCGCGGCCCAGCTCGGCCCTGTCGTGCTGCTGCCGTCGTGGCCCAGTCCAGCCTGCTGCATCACGCCCCGCGCCCTGGCCTGCACCGTCGCCCCGCCATGGCCCACCATGCCGCCTGCGCCGCGGCCCAGCAAGCGGCCCGACCCAGCCTCCGCACGTGCCAGCGTCTGCGGCCTGCTTCCCCACGCGCCACGCTCGCCTGCTCGCCTTCGCCCACTGACACATGGGGCCTGGCTGTCAACCCCCACCTCCCACCAAAAATGACCACCAAGGTGTCACCTCCATCGTCCCAAAAATGGAGCGGCGAACCTCCGCCGTCCATCACTGCACCGCGCCCGCACCGCTCCACCCGCGCTGCCTGTCCGCCCGCGAGCGCCCGGGGTTGCCCTAACCCTAGCCGCATGCGTGCCTCAGCCGCCCGATGGGCATCTCCCATCCGCGCCGTTCACTGTTGCCCGCCATTGCTATAAAAGGGAGAGCTCGATGCCATTAGGGTTTCTCCCATGCCCAGCCGCCTTTGCTGGTTCACCGCACCACCTTGCCTTGCCTGCTAACCAAGGAGAAGAGGAGTGGAAGGAGGGGAAGAAGGTAGGGAGGAGCACGCGAAGCCGGAGCTCCGTCCGCCGTCGCTACTGTCCGCGTGCCAGGGAAGGAGGACCTCGTGTGACCCCAACATAGCTGCTCTGCTTCTCCCTCACCAAACTGCCGCTTTGTCGCCCGTGAGCCACCAGCACCGACGCGCCACGTAGGTGAGGCCACCGCCGCTCTCGCCCTGCTCTGTGTAACACCTCTGGTGTTATATTAACTAAAACCTGCCATGTCATCATATGTACTGCAAAGTATTCATGATGAGGTCAACCTTGATGTGCATCAACTAAAACAAGTTTACATTTCATAGGTTGGTTGTGTTTCTGAAATGTTATGTCACATGAAATCATAAAACCCTACCTTCGAATGTCATCTCAAATACTTAGTTTATATTCTATGTACTTGAGGTGTAAACCGTGTTTACACTAGTCAAGCATAGTGTATAAATCTAACTCTTAAAAATAATTTCCATATTTGAAGTTGAATTTGGATTTCAAAGCTTATTCCCAAGTCTTACAATTCAAATTTAAATTCAAATTGGAAAGCTGTAAAATATTTTTCGAAAGTCAACTTGGTCAACCAAAGGTACTATTGGGTCATTGACCTAAAAATATCCTTGGATGATGTTTGTGATCACTAATGACCAAACAATTAAATTAGAAACCAAATCGAGTTTGAGTTCGGTTTCAAATACCCTTTATTTCAAAACCTAGTTTTATCCCCTTTTCTATAATTCAAAATCTATAAAGAATTTGGGTATACTATAAAAATATAATTTATATATCTTGACAAGATCTACAATAATGGTATATAAAGTTTTTCAAGTTTCTAAAAATAATTTCAAATAACTTTGAAAATACAGTTTTCTAGCATTTGTCCCCTTTTGATTTTAAAAGTATAATTCAAAATTTATGCATAATTTGAGAAAACTTTATATATGAAACATGTTTGGTTTGCAAATTTAAACATTTCATAGTTTTGAAGAATTTCAAGTTTTATTAAAAATCAAAAGTAATTTCAAATGTTTATTTCTAAGGTTTTATTCCCCTTTTGAATTTGAATTCATATTTCAAAATCTATACAGAATTTTAGGATGCCAATTGAATGAAAAGTGTAGGCCTTAAAAAGTTATGCAAATTATATTTTTGGAGATTTTCAAGTTCTTATATAAATTTTGGAGTAACTTGTTATTTTTCGATGAATGGCATTTCTGTAATTATCAAGAACAGTACCAAGACCTATCGTCGGCCGCCATTGCCGGCTTCTCAAGCCACGCCGCCGTCCACCGGTGCCATACTAGCATGTCGCAGCCGCCAGCTCTCCTCCGTGCGCGAAGCTTCACTGCCGCCTGTCACCAGCTCGCACCTCCAACCTGCCCTATATATAGGCGTGGCCGCCATCGTCGTCTTCTTTCTTTTCCTTCTGCCGCCGCCGATGACCGTCCTCCGCCGTCAAAATTCGCCGCCTTCGATCCACCGCTGCTCGATTGTTCTTGCCAAAAGCTCCGCCTCAACCTTGCGCTTCTTCTGAGCCAGCTAATGCCCGCCCTCGTCGCCCGTAGCACCCGCACGCCGTCATCTTCCTCGCGGCCGGTCGCCGAACCGACGCGAGCTTTTTCGCCGGCCACCACCACCAGGGTAGGTTATTTATTCTCTTTAACCTCCCCATCGCGTTCTTCATCTTCTCCTGCTCCTTATGCGCACCTTTGACAGTCCGTTGGTGCACAGGGATCACCGGGACGCCGACCTTGCCACCGGCTCACGCCGCCACCATCACCGCCGTCGTCTGCAGCTCGCCTCCGACCGCCTTCCGAGCCAGCTAGCGTGCGCATCAGACCCATGGTGAGCTCCTTGTTACTTCGATGCCGTTAGTTTGGTCTGAGTCGCGCCATAACAGTCGACCGTCGTAGCTCGTCGTCGGCGCAACATTGCAGCTCCGCCGCGCGCGTAGCCATCTTAACTAGGGGTCAGGGACGACCCCATCTTGTTGCCTATCGCATCTGCGTGAGTGCATAAGGCACATAGGTAGCCTCCCCATCGCTAAAAAAGCTCCGAGGAGCTTTGCCGCCGTCGTCCGCGCGCCGCGGCGCCGCCGGAGCTTCGCCGCCGCATTAGCTACCCCGTTAGGCTCACCTCGCCGCGTAGAGCTCGTTGGTCCAAGTCTTGCGACCGGAGACCTCGCCGTCGGAGATTTCTCGCTGGTCAAAATCCGGCCGCTGCCGGTCAACGTTGGGGGAAAGAATTCCTTTTTCCTTTTTCTTTTTCAGAAAAATGATTTAAATGCTATTTTCTTTAGAAAATCATAGTAATTCATGTATAGCTCCAAAAATTCTAAAAATTTTTGTGTATATTTTTTGTGATGTCCTCTATATAGAAAAAAATATGAAATGCCAAATTTGAGTAATTTTTGCATAAGTTAAAATTAGCTCTTTTAATTGAAAAATTCACCTTCAATGATTTTTAATAAATAAAATAATTGGTTTTTATTTCTAAAAATTGTTTTTCCATCTAATTAGACCAAAATCTTTTCAAAATAAAATTTTGAGCTCATTTAGACAACTTTAATTTTTATGCCTTTATTTAAATATTTTTAAGTAATTAATTAACCCCTTTAATTAAGTTTAATCATTATAGGATTTGTTTGACTTTGGGATTGATTGATGACCTTGGGTCATTAACCCTAATGACCTTTGGCATTTTAATAAATTGTTTGCGCTTACCTGGATCATGTCATTAGGGTTTAATCGACGTTATTTTATGTGCTTAAATAATGTCATTAAAGATGTAGTTAACCCTAACGGACTTAGTGAGTAAGTTTTGTTGGTTTGCAACTTTATCATGAAGGAAAGTTGTACTCAAGCCCTTAATCTGGTTATGCATCCATCGAGCATCATGTTTACTATTCAATCATGTTGAAGCATATCATTGTATCGTATAGTTTCCGATAACGGAGAGTTTAACGTTGTCGCCCCGATCTGAAGGAAGAGCAGACTCAGGAGATTGGAGTTGATCCAGAGCTCGAGACCATCTACCCCGAATACCAAGGCAAGCCCGGATGCATTCAAACCCTGTTCTATTTTATAAAAAGTTTTATCGCTTCAGTTATGTTATGTTGCATTAAGTAATAGGAGTTGAGTGAAAACCCACCAATTGCATTACCTGTCTTACTTCCATATTCCTTGTTACCTAATTTGGCAGATGTGTAGTAATGCTTAGCCCTGCTTAATTAGTTAAGTGTTGGAATCATGCTTTTAGTTAATAAATCGAGTCCGGACGGTTAACTTGCATTGGAAAAGGAGTCCCTCTGTAGTGTTTCCGTCTATTGATGCCCTAGGTCCCGTGTTGATGGTGAACTGGTGATATGGAGAAACTAGAAATCCATATGCATGAAGTATCATACAGTGGGTCAGAGTCCCCACGTATGTCATGGAGTGATATATAGTGGGCCAGAGTCCCCACATATATCATAGTGTGTTATACTGTGGGTTTAAATTCCCATGTATATCGGTACACTGGGTCGAAGTGCTCACGTGTATCATATGGTGATATATGGCTACGGTTGTTATCCCAGTATATCTGTGATCTGGTATGCATCGGAGTTAAAGTCTCCGGTATCCCAGTGTTCTAGGTCCCAGCTGGGTATAAAAATGGATTCGAATCGCCATTGCTTCTCAGAGAAGAAGACTCGATCGGTGTTCATCATCGTAGTAACAACTTGAATGATGTTTAAGGTTTAAGAATGAAGTTGGTTGATAATCTTGATCTTGGGCAAGACAACTTTACTTTCTGTCAATGCTTTTCTGCAAAAATTCTTATCTCTTGCAAGCCTTACCTTGTCCCTCTAGCCTGCATTTTCTGAGTCTTCACCTCTCTTTTTCGTCGGGTCAGTCTTGTTGAGTACTTTTGTACTCAAGGTTTGTTGAACCCTTGTTGCAGGTGAGTCTCATGGGCAGGAGTGCTTTGCATCCTGCTGCATGACAGCCGTCGAGGAAAGTGATGACGAATAGGATGTCTCGCTCTTGGGCAGGGCATATAATCAAGGTTTTTGTAATAAGTTATATTGTTACTCCACTGCTACTATGGTTTGTATTAATCCAACTTATGGTTTGTAAGTTTAAACTAAACGGTTTGTAAACTTATGTTATTGTAATCCTTTCGCTATTTTACTCCGATGTATATTATTTGTATAAAACTGTTGTAATATTGCAATGTCTCTTTGTAATGATTGATCCTGCTCGGAGAATTGTGGATGATTCAGGATTTACCCGACAGACCTTTTAAGTCTTATGGAACATATTCATGGTTATTTGGAGTCTGTTTAGACAATAATCATGCGTGTGGGCCATATGATTTAGGAGGTTCTGCCACACTCTGCCACGGCTATCGCCAGTACACCGCCGTTGTTCCCGCTCCCCTGTCTCCCTTTCTTTCCTTTAACTTCACCGTCGCGTTTGCTGTGCGCTAGAATGTCCGTTTGGAAACTTCTTGGGGCCTGGCAATGACCACAGTGGGGTCACACAACTTTACAACCCCGGTCGCCATGGCACCCCGGCCGCTGGAGCACCGCCGTGGCCACTCTGCCGCTCGCGCCCCCACTGAGCCCCAGTAGTCGCGTCACTTAGTCCCTAGAGCTCCCAACTGCTCTGAATGGTAGGGGGAGGTAGAAGATGAAAGCCAATTTGGCGCCTTGGCCGGAGAAACACCGCCGTTGTTGACCTACGCCGCCGCCGTCCGCCGCCGTCGACCGCCGGCCTAGAGGCTCGTTTCCCCCAAATTAGAGCCGCATCCGTGCTCGCCTAGTCCTGATGAGTCCCGCACGCACGTTAGTCGCTGCTCTGTTGTGCTACTGCACCCCACCACCATGGCCATGCCGCCCGGCACCGCCGCTGTCCGTGCACCGGCGAACAGGAGGACCGCAAGCCCACCTGCGCCCCGCGACCACATCCGCCTCCGCCTTGCGAGCCCGTAGAACACGCTAGCGCCACCTCTACCGCACTGTGGCCCCCCGCAGCCGCAACCTCGCCGTTCGTCACTACCGTTGCGCGTAGGCTGGCGAGCCAAGGAACCACCGCCTCGCTTGGGCTCCACCACCGCGTTTGCCTCAGTCCAGAGGAGCCGTAGCACACTCCAGAGCCACCCCCGTGCGCCCCATCGCCCCGCTGTCGTGCCTCTGCCGACCGCCGCCGCCGTGGCATGTGCGCCGGCGAGCTGAGGCCCCGGCGACCTGCCTAGACCCCGCCATCGAGTTCGCCATGTCCTAGTGGAGCCCTAGCTACAACCATAGCACCCAAACAGGCCGGAGCCGCCACAACGCTCGCCGCCAGCGGCAGCACCGCAGCGCCTACACACGCGCGGGCAGAGAAGATAGGGGAATTTCCCCTATCCCCGGTGCACCACGCCCACCGCGCCGCGTTGGACCAGTCACGTGTAGCCACGCAGACTGCTTATCTTCGGTTCACCATGAATCAAGTCCGTGGACTGCCCAGCCGTAGACTCGGCCCATTGGATCCAGACCCGCCACATGGCCAGCCTGTCTAGATGACACGTGTCCAGGCCGGGCCGGTCTAACCCGGCCCAGATCTGGCCCTACCCAGGCCTGTCGAGGCCCGGTCGGCGTTGACCATTGACTAGTCAACGTTGACCGTTGCCCGTGGGTCCCACCTGTCAGTGACCAGGACTGTGGGCCCCACATGTCAGCGAATGCACCAACCGGACCCACCTGCCAGTACTGACGTCAGCATGATGTCAGCACGCACATGCCAGCACTGTGCCACATCAGCTAGACCCACATGTCATGTGGACCAACCAGATCATGCTACGTGTCAGCCTCTGGTTTATCCAGTCCTTTTTCTTTTTCAGAAAGTGATTTAAACTTTGAAAATTCATAACTTCTTCATATGATCTTTGAAAAATATGAACCAAGTGTTCAAATTTTCATAAAAATGAGCTCTACGTCATAGGCTTATGTATGATTGCATTTGGAGTTATTGGTTTTTATTTGGTTCTTTATGATTGATCTATAGGGGTCGCTTCCGCGACCATTATGTCTCGTTTTCAGATTCTACGAAGGAGTTGTTCGAGGAGGAGGACTAGGAGCACGCCAAGGACTTGAGGGAGGACTTGAGTGATAGCTATTCAGGTGCCACGTCCCACCCAACCTCGTAGATCCTACTATGCATGCAACATAATAGAATGCTAGTGCTCTACTTTATGCAATAACGCTAAGATATGCTATGATAGTATTGCATGATAGATTACTTGCATGCCTTTCCTTGTCGTAACCTTCGCCCTGCTCAGATTACTTGCATGCCTTTCCTTATCGTAACCTTCGCCCTGCTCATCCGCTTATAGGATAGACACGCTATGCAATGCTTGTTACATGCTACTTATATTCCACTTGCATTATATTTGGAGATATGATGCAGATAGTGGACTTGGGTTGATTCGGCTCGGGATGCGGATTTGGTGTTTGTATGGGTGTCTCTGGGTAATATAACGTGGGAGGATTGTCTGGTGAGGGTTGAGTCAACTGGACAGGATCTACGACGAGCTTTTCGAGCGAGTCTTGCCGAGGGGGTGCAACCTGGGCACCCCTGTGATCTGAGTACTTGTGGCGGGTATATGGTGACTTGAGGAGATCCTGGGGTCGAGAGCCTTCGTGGAACGAGGCCCCCGGAGCGAGATGCCATTGATGCAGAGGGCACTGATGGCCCTGTTTTGAGATATCCTGTCTAGTTCCCCCTAGGACACGTTGTCTCTTGAGGACCGGAACCACGAACCCCCTTCGTACGCACCACTCGCCCCAGATGAACCGGGGACTGATGATTTCAGCTACCTAGGGCGGTGCCACTACTACTCAGAGTATGCAGTGTAGGAAGGTCCTAGTGATTCGAATCCATTTTCATACCTAGCTGGGACCTAGATCACTGGGATACCGGAGACTTTAACTCCGATGCATACCAGATCACAGATATACCGGGATAACAACCATAGCCATATATCACCACATGATACACATGAGCACTTCGACCCAGTGTACCGATATACATGGGAATTTAAACCCACAGTATAACACACTATGATATATGTGGGGACTCTGGCCCACTATATATCACTCCATGACATACGTGGGGACTTTGGCCCACTGTATGACACTTCATGCATGTGGATTTCTAGTTTCTCCAGTGATGTACTACCCTTTTGAGACGTTCATGTGTCCTCTTCCGAGCATCGGCCCCTCGGAGAGAAGGAACATGACTTCACATTCTCAGCCACTCCAGGCAGGACTTGGGGTGTCCCAGGGTTGAGAGGTAGGATGGAACCGCCATAGTTAGATGGTCATTTTGCAATCAGCCTAGGCATTCATGAGCGCTAATGATGTTTATCTTGTGGATGGTCGGCATTAGCCGGTTACAGGTGTACACACTCTGCAGAGTTGATTCGAATCTATATATAGTTCGCAGCCTCGGTATGGCTATCTCGTGACCCACGCTTCTCTTGGGTAGTGAGATGAGTCCCTTCTACCTCCTCCTGAGTGATGTTGTTGTTGTTACCCTACGGCATGATGGACGATTAGGCATGGATGAGAGGGAGTTGTCCATTGCCGCCACGTGTGAGCGTGGTTGATGAGTGAGCTGAGAGGATGATGGTTGATGGTATGGTGTTGTGGGATGGGAATGGATTAAAACTTGATGAACAATTATTATATAATATTGGTCACTACTTGCATAGGAAATCACATCCATGTATTAGGCCTCTTTGATTATATCCTTTACATCCCATCAAATACTACATAGCAAAAGCAAAACATAGGTTAGGAGATGTGGCCAGTACAAAACGTACTAAAAATTTGGATCCAGGTTTGGATGATGGCTTGCCGACGCCCCTGAAGGACGAAAGGATTAGATGGTCTCGTGCCTACGCTCAAGATGGTGAAAGACGATGCTTTCGCAATATCCCTCTACTTTCGCATCTGTTCTGGATGCTAGATACTCTGATGATCCCGCCATGTGGTGATGTAATATTTCTGTAAACCCCTCTATTGTATTCTTTTATTCGATGTATGGCTTCGTAATCAACTGTTATCGGATAATTGATGATTTGACCTCCTAGACTATCATTTTATCCTTCATTCTGTGTATTTTTACTTCACAGAAAATTGAGGATGTTTCAGTTATCACCTTGTGTACCGCCACATATCCTCCTCTGCCAATTTCTTCATCTTTGGACAACAGCGGCAGAAGAAGACATACAGGCTTCGAAAACTTTTATCATGTAATGCCTGCTCCAGTGTCTCCAAGGTGTACAACATTTGTCTGCATCATAGGACATCTAAGAACATGTAGGACTTGGTTGTTTGTGATAACTACATTGGAACAATTCAATTTAGCATTAAATAAAATGATTCTAGAGACAATTGTGCAATATAGTTGCACCAAATGTTGACCTCAAAGATAGGCATTTAATAGTTTCTTTGCATTTATATTTTTCACGTCTTTTTATATTATAAAGGAAATAACAAATTATGACATGAGCTAGCTCATGAGCCTAATGAGTCAAAGTTGTTGGCCTTAAATTTGTATCATTTCTGCTTTACTTCGTGTCTTGCACTTTGCAATTGGTCAATAGTTGGATGGACCTTGGAAACATGTACTTACTACGATGCTATCACATTGTTTTGAACGAATATATGGATAATCATTAATATAGATGCATCATGTATGGCATGGAGTGTAAACTATGGATGCATGGTACAATACCTTAGTTTGTTGTTATATGTGTATATATGCTAGTATGTATTGATAAATGTATTGATTATATTCTATGTTTAATTTATTGCTCGTAAATTAAATGAGCCAAGCTAAACTAGACTTCTGGCTCGTTAAGAATTAAGATAACAAGTTGAGTCGTGCCAAGATCTAGCCCTATTTATGATGAATGTGTGCTTTGAGCGCATTCCAAAATCATGTTGTTGTTTCTTTTAAGGGAAAATTGGCTCACTACCATTGAAAGATTCGATCTTTAGAAAAATATCATTAAAAGATTCAGCTATAGAAAACTACCATTAAAAAGTTCATATGTATTAGCCTTTTAGCATGCCGTTAGCTGAACGTTAGCTGGAGACTAAAATAATAATAAAAAATTAGATCCAAGTGAAAACAGACGGACACGTTTCCTCCCTCCCAGGTGGCCCAACGCACGCACGTAGCCTGCTAGCCGCGACCTCCTGTGGCAATTGCTCCCCTCGCCCTAGGCGGTGTATCGGGAGAGATCGGCGCCGTGTTGAAGGCCGGCCTCGCAGTCTGCGCTCGGCTCCATCGCGCTGTCCCGCTGTGGCCGGGCCGGGGCGGAGCTCGCCCGCGCGCCGTCGCCATGGTCGTGGCGGCACTCGCCTGCGTGCCGTTGCCGTGGCCGAGGCGGAGCTCGCCCGCGCGCCGTCGCGGTGGCTGGAGCGCAGCTCGCCCGCGAGCCGCCGCCGTGGCCGGGGCTGAGGCCGCGAGAGCCCGCGGTTGCCGGGGCGGAGCTCGCCGAAGGTCGCCGCGGTGGTGTGCCCAGAGTGCAGCGCCGCCACACCCTCGCTGGCCACGGGAGAAGGCGAAGATGATGCGGCAGTTAAGACCGGAGAGCTTGATTTCCTCCGACTCGAGCAGCTGGAAGCCCGGGTGGCCACGCAGCAAATCGGCCACGGCACCGGCGGGCTCGCCGATGAATACCGAGCTGCCCACTCCATATCAGAGCTCGATTCATTTTTGACCTCCTCCTAAGCTATAACGGAGGAAAACTTTGGATGCTAGATTTCTATAGATGGAGCTTTTGGTGGTGTTTTTCTAAATTTTGAAGCAGCGTCAGCAAGCACATCTTGATAGAGAAAAGAAAAGAGAAATCCCAAAACCTGCTAGTCGAAAGCTTTCCACTCCTCATGCGCAGGATTTGGCACCTTGGCCGGCTTGTTGTTGAGCTTACATTGATCTCGATCGGCGGAAGAAACACCGGAGGCAGCAGTCACATGTCCAACCAAGCGCACACAACAGAGCATCAGCGCCAGCGAGTACCTAGCCTGTGTGCCTTCTACATAGCATGATTAGTTCCTTGAGAGCTTCTCAGAGATGGCGTTACTAGACTAGGCAACAATGCTAGATCGATGGTGATGCTATGGGAGTTTGATGGTTTTGTAGGATCTTAATTAAGCTCTGGTTACCATGAATGATCTGAGGTGAGATGGTAAGTGGTGGTAAATCTAACATCCATGCATGACTTTCTTGAGTTCTTCCTTGTCCCCAGCGGCCGGTGCCTCCTTCGCTCGTCGGCCTCTGCTTCAACTGTTTGGCTGGGGACCACATCGCCGCCAAGTGTACCCTTCCGTCCCGCTGCCTATTCTGCCTCGGCACGAGGCACCGGGCTAGAAGCGGCAAGCTCGGCCGTCCGTCCCAACACCTCCCCTCTGATCGGGTGCGACGGCCCCCGAGGCGCGGCCGGGCTGGATCACAACTGTGTTGCTAGGGTGACGACGACGACGACGTCCATGGCGTGGCCTACGCGCCAGAGCAGCCGACCCCCATCCTCGTCGGCCAGATCCTCTGCCAGGCCCACGGTTCGTCGGTGCGGTCGAGGGCGGGTGGTGGCCCACAGCCACCCCTGCCTACACTAGCATTCGGCGCTGGTCACTACACTGACCTGCTCGATACTGCATTGCTCGTGGTCACTGGGCCTCCGGTCCGGGTCGAACCGATGCTCGACGAGATCAACGCCTCCCTCGCCGCGCGTTGGTCTTCCGGGCCTCCTATGTTGTGCATGTCTACTTCGACGGCCTCTCAGGACGCCCAGGCCATGCTGGTGGACATCCTCTCACCACCGCGTATGGTCCAGCCTTTCTTCTTGGAAGCCGAGGCACCGGGGGTGGATGGTGAGGGCGCGGTGGTAGCGGACACACTCTCCACTTCTGCTGCTCACCCTGGGCGTTCGGTAATACCAAACCGATTGGTTTGGTACTTCCGTGCCCACGTAAATTCGATTCCTCAGCAACATGGTACCGTTCGATTTCCAAAAAAAACTCGGTACCGAGCAAATTCGGTATCGGTATTTTTGGTTCGGTATCGGTATTCACCGAAACAACCGAACAAACAGCGAGTGCGATGACGACGAAACTCACCTAGCGCATTTCCTTTTGCCACTATGGGCTTTGACTGGGCGACGACGATGGCGTGGCCGCGTGGGGCCGGCAGCGAGGTCCTGCTGTGCTGAGAGAGAGGACGCACGAGGTGAGCATGAGCAGCGATGGCACGGCGCGAGCACGGACCGCCGGTGGGCAGCTGTGCGCGGTGCAAGGGAGGGGCCGGCAGGGGCGGCTGTGCGCGGAGAGAGGCCAGGGAGCCGGCGGCGTGCGGAGCAAGGTCGGGCGGCGGCTATGCGCGGATAGAGGCCAGGGAGCCGGCGGCGCGCGGAGCAAGGTCGGGCGGTCGCGTGGGTGTGAGTATGTTACTCTATCATCGTGTGCTAGGGATGAGGATGATATGGGCTGGTCTGAGGGATGAGGATGATATGGGCTTCAGTTACGTGGTGTTGAGGATGATGGGCTTCACTTACGTGGGCTGCTGCTGGGCCTGTTTAGCAAATTCGATACTGATTCGGTATTTTTGATTTACCTTGGTAAAATACTGAATTTACCTCGGTAAATTTGGTTCACATAAACCAAGAACCGAACAGGAACCGAATTTTTCGGTTTTGGTATTTTTTGGTTCAGTTTTTGGTATTTTTTCGGTTCGGTTTCGGTTTTTGGTATTTCGTGCAAGGGGATCTGCTGCCATTTCGTCTCTCGCGCCTGCTGTCGATCCACTTTCCACGCCTGCTGCTGGCGTGCCTACAACAGCTTCGGTGGCCACGTTTATCGGCTCACTGACGCTACCGTTGGAGGAGCCTCTGATCAAGTCCTCGCCTCGCGCGAGGACTTCGAGGGTCGACAACGATGACTGGGTCCCACGCAGCAGCACCCGTCTGATGGCCAAATCGGCCTATCGTGACCCTCAACCGGAGAGGCAAGCGCGACACGCCATGTTGAACAAGTGGGCTGGACCTAATCATGTGCCGCCTAATGCCCCGAACGAGAAAGTCGCAATCAAGTTCTGTGAAGTGTTCGGGAGTCCAGGTTCGGCTTCAAGGTGGGAATCAATGCATGAATTACCCCCAGCTCCGCACCCGTGGCTGCGGGAAGCGGCCCATGGCGACGCCCGACGAAGTGAGCGAGCCCTGATCAGCCGAGCGCATCGCTTTTGTCGCACAATCAGTTCTTAGTTAGTACATCATTATTTGCTCCACCGTTCGAGCCGGTGATTCTTGTTTTATGTATTTGCTTACAGTGTTCTACGGCATCTCACCAACGATCAACAAGCCATATAAACAAACTCTAATTTCTCTTAAAGCAACACGGGCTAATAGCACATTCTCGAAAAAAAAGTTCTTGTCGTCCCCATTTACATGTGGTCACGTGTAATCTTGGCTTGTTTCCACGGGGCACCAGCTAGTCCAGCGTACCGTCGACGGGACCGGGCTTATTGGTACTGGTAGCTAGATGCATCTAACCGCCGCTGACCAACATATATACAAGCATGATATTGGTTTATTAAACTACTACAGAACCATTTCTGCTGGCGGCACTTGTTTGTAAATAAGCGAATGATACACTGCTGGCGGCACTTGTTTGTAAATAAGCGAATGATACAATCTTTTCTTGTCATTCACTTTCGCGAATACGTACTATAATAAATATTTAAGATCGTAATTGAATTTAAAATAAAAGGTAGTCAACTAAAAGTATGTATTTTCGAGTACTATCATTTAGGTCGTTTCTCCATCTCCATCTAAAGTTTCCTGAAAGATTCAACAAAAACAGGTTTTTAAATTACAAAATCTTTAAACATGTTTTTCTGTCCTTGACTGATTTCAAATGAATAAAATGTCAGCTAGAAAAGTTACAAATATACAAGTACTACAACTTTGGTATAAAGTTTACCTCATCCGATTTCATCCAAAAAGGTTATAAATTATACTCCCTCCATCCTAAAATAAATGTTATTCTCACTTTCCGAAAAATCAGCATTTTTAAATTGTTGGTAATTTTATATTAAACTATATAAACATTTATGGTAAGTAATTAGTATTATTGGAAAGATATTTAAGACTAGAGTTTTAATAAATTTATTTGAAGATATAAATATTACACATATTTTCTACAAACCTATTCAAAGTTGAGAAATTTGACCTGCATGCTTTCCATAATGTCATTCTTTTAAGAACGGAGGGAGTATATACCATAAGAAAATCACGTTTATAAATAGAGTTCATTGAAGGTATAAAAATTGTTAGTGTCAATCGAAACTCAGCTCATCCATGATATATTCACACAAAAAGAGTACATGTGTAGTAGAGTACACGCACTTGGCTTCAACTGCCAACAGTATGGGAGTAACATTACGACATTGCAGCGGCCGGCGCGTGTCGTATGTTCATTCCAGTATGAAAGGAAGAACTGTCGTCCTATATTCTCCTGTGTAGACCTGTCGTCCTACATCCTCCCATCACGTACGCACTATGTATATATGCCACATGCGTCGTCGAATAATCGATCAAGATTCAACAAGTTGTTAATAATGCACGTACTTTGGTCTCCGACCGAACCCAGCGCGGTACCGGCCTGCGGGCTCACTAGCTACTCCTACTCGTCCTAGACTCCTAGCTAGCTAGGTGCCTGTCGATCGTGGGTTATTAGCGCCGGTACGAGGAGAGGGCCCGGCCGGTTAAGGATCTGAACCAAGTCACGCGACCGTGTGTCGTCCCTCGGCCGAGAGACGAGACCCGACTGTGCCGCCTGACCTTGCAAACCAGCGGCCGGGGTGCCGCGCGCTGGCTATACGTGTTGCCGGTGTATCCACTCCTATCGATCAAACACATGCTGTGTGGGCTGTGCGCGCGTACGCGTCCTGGACGTACGCAGCACGTTCTTCGAATTGAACGAACCGTCACTCCATCGTGGATCGACGGATCGATCGATGCGTCGACCTCGGAAGACGTTGGATCCGGACGATAGATCCATGCATGATGCATCCATCACGTTCTTCGATCTGGCCGGATCGGGGCGACAACCGCTTCGTGCGTACGTGCTGTGTGGTCGTGTACGTGGTTGGCGCGCACACACGTACATGTGTACGCGTGTGAGCGCCAGCTAGAGCCTCTAGCATAAAAGTTTGTACGTGCCATTGAATATATACGTACACGCGCGCCGTGCTGGACTGATGGTGGCCGGGTCGTCTTTGTTGACGAGTCTCAGATCTCACGGTTCACTGAAATTGACGGCACGCCACATTGGACGCAGGAGCAGTACTCGTGATCATTATATGCACTCCCTCCGTTCTAATTTATTTATCGTTCTACTACAGTACCATGTTCTAAAATATGTGTCGCCTAGGCTCTTGTGCATGGTCCCGAACCTACCATCCATGACTGCATGCAAGCTATATTGTCAACCGTCACATCCATATTTCCACCTCCTCTATTCTCAGCCACTCATTTCGAACCATAGAGGAGAGAGATTTGTCACAATGTCGCTATCAGCTGTTGCAGGCGGTTTCAATTTCAGAGAGACATCTTGCCTTGTCTTGGTCTTTATACCTGTTGTCTGATGACACACAATATAAAACAGAGGGAGTACTTCGAGATTGACGCGGTGTCGGGATGATGCTTTATTATTGTTGAGGAATCTATGACGACGGTATATCGTTGATGATGGAAGACAAGTACACGTAGCTAGTAATACGGTCGTCATAGATTCCTCGTACGTACGTGTACGTGCACGTAGACGCGTACTCAGGCACGTACGTACGTACGTTTATAGGTCCTTAATTACTGGACCCAAAGATCCTTTGTCTTTTTGAGTATTGGATGGTCCAGGATTGCTTGCGCACTTTCATACGATGTGTACTGCATGCGATCCGTTTTCAGTGTGATGGGTGGCCAATTGATTTTCGCCGTACAACGAACAAACACGCGGTTACATCGTACGCACGTCTACTGGTTCACTTCACTGAAAGCACTCAGGCCAGTTGTTGGGAAATTACTCTGACTCTTATTACACAGTGATGTTCTCTTACTCTACGTCTCTCTGTAATAAGATATGTGTATTGTTCCCTTTAAAAAAAGATATGTGTATTGTAAATTTGTCAATTACCAGATGTGTTGCTTGCGTATTATATTTCTTTCGTAGTAGACACAAAACAATATATATATAGGGAGAGAGGAGCGCATGTGTATTCACAGCGTCGCGGCGAATGTGAAAGCACCAGGGGAAAAAAAGACGAAAGATGATCGGTTACGCACGATGCTGAAGGAGGTTGAAAATCCGGGGACAAAGAAGAGGCGGCGTCGATCCGGGTTTCGATGGAACAAACCCAACCGACCCCGATGGAAACGCACGCACCGCCACAGGGCAGCCGCACGTGCACGTGCGGGCTTTATAAAACGTGGCACGCGTCGACCAAGCCTACAACTAGTACGTAGGCCGTAGGTGGTTCACCCGGGGCCAAGGGCCGTAGCCCCTAGCCGCCGGTTACGAAACAAATGGACGCCGGCGAAACGGACCCCACGGTACAAGGCGCTGGCGCGGGCGCAGAGACGGCGCCGGCCTCCTCGTCGTCCGACGACGTCAACGACGATCTCGTCGTCGCGGTGGGAGAAGACGGAGGAGGGAGTGGCGCGGCCCCGGCACCGGCGGTCCCAATGATCAGGGTCGTCCTCGCGATCAGAATGAAGAGGCCCGGGCCGCGCGTGCCGCGGCCAAGGCGGAGGCGCGCGGTGCTGCGTCCGCCCGGCGACGCCGCCGGGTCCGACCACGGCGCCGCGCGGCGGACAAAGGAGTTCATGCAGTGGCGGGAGTGGTACCTGCGCAAGCAGCGGCGGGAGAAGGAGAAGGCGTGGTTCTGCTACTACGCCGGGGTACCGCCGTCGGGCAGCTGGATCTATCACGGACCGACTTTGACCTTGTCTGATCAAGAATTGGAGAATTGGTGATTGGTGTAGGATTTGTTTCCGATATTCAAAATTACATCGTTGATGATAGCTGACGAGAGTTAACTAGTCATTTGTGTTTATGTGCACTCTAGTCGCTAGAGGTCGCTTCGTCATTCATCAATGATTCATGAACTGTTTACCAGTGTTGTCCAAAAAAAAAATAACTGTTTACCAGACCGTGTTCTTCACTGCAAATCTGCAATGTATTACCCTAATAATTTAGTACTTGCTGTTTATTCTTACGGTCTTACAAGATCATCTCAGTTCTCCGCGCATAAAGTTAACATTTACTAAGTGAAAAGAAACATTTCAACACAAGGCCTGAATACAGACGGTTGGGCCAGGACAATTTAATTTTATTCACTGCGTGCTGTCTGAAACACAGTAAAACTTGTATTGTACTGCAACATGGCAAAAGCAGCACTGTAAACGTACTTATAAACCATGTACATGACACGAACAGAACAAACAGAATGCCAGCCAACTCATCTAGATTTCTCGTCAGATTCTTGGAAATGAGCTCTTTCGATCTGCCGTGTGATCTGTGAAACCGCGTACTGCGAGCCAGTTGATGCCGCGTAGTAGGACATCACGGTGAGCTGAGCAAACCTTGGAAGTGCATATGCTGCATCAAGCAATACACCATTAGATACTAGGCAGTGGAGAAAAACAAATCAAGTTTGCTAACAGGTCTGTCAAAAAACATGCATTGGATGGAAGCCGGGATTTGCTGTTTTTATCCAATTTGGCATGCTCTCCAAATTTAAGTTATTTTGAAGAAGCTGAATGTTTTACTTGGCCTTGATGTGCTTCCAACAGAGGTCTAAGGGACTTTTAAGACATTGAAGGAACTTTGGCACAGAGTTGGAAGCCTGAGACACTTCTGGTTCCATCCCTCGAGGAAAAACATTTAAAGGTATACATATCCTTGTTTGAAATAGCTCTATAAAATTCATCTTGGCTGTATAAAATTGCAATTTACACCCCTCCCATTTGTTCAAAACATGCTCTATTACAACCCTGGCATTCTGACAGGCAAGATATGTGAGGCCAGATTTGAAACTTTACATGAACCTCAACTTGCTTTTTTGGGGCTCTTAACAATTATGATAGTATCTTATATAACAATAAACATGAAGTTTACAGGCCAATATTGTTTAAGATTAAGCTGTTAAACAAAAATGTTTTTAGATACATATGTCTGGGTTGGTGGATTTTGAGAGAACAAGACGGCGAAGTTCATGTAGTGTTTTGACAGGAATAAACCACATCTAATCTAACCCCTGTAAGCTATAGTCTGAACACAAAGAATGCAAAAATTCTTCCTTCATGTTTCCAATTATATATTTGCATAGATTCCAAGCCCAAAAACATAAAGAAGCATTGTTTAATAATCAGATCATAGCTCAAAAAAAAATTAAACTAACTTGCACATACAATTTCTAGAGCTTATTGCATTTTCTAGAAACAAATATAGTTATTGGAGACTTACCACCAAATACAGCACTGGCACCTGAGAACATCAGCAGAGGTGGCACCTACAGAAGTAGCAATTCCCAAAGTGAACAGATTGTAACAAAGCATCCTTTCTCAAAGTTCCATGCGATCAAATCACAAAGCATATATAAGCTAATAGCAATTGCCATTGAAGCACAGGACAGCAAACAGGGGTGAAGCTACAAGCAAATAAACCCTGGTGCACTGTTTAAGTAGCATACACAATTCTTTTGAAACATATGGTGAAAATGAGGCTGTTGAATGCCAAAAAAAAATTTACCCTGGTGCATTGGCACCAGGTAACTTCAACGTTACGTCACCCCTAACAGCAATGGCCAAATCAAGGACTTAACAACTACAATACCGGTAAGCACATAACAAAACCTGAATGTGTTAGGAAGGTTAACTCCCTAAACCTTAATGTGTACAATGCCATATTGCCATGTTCAGCACCCACAGTCCAATGTTTTTAAAGATAAACGAAAAATGGTTCAGAGAAATGACTGTGCAGGGTAATCAAATATCTGAGTTTGACTATTAATTTGCCTTGAAATGCTACTCTGTATTTTCAAAAAATCCTGCAATGTCAGCATACTATATAGTTTGTAGTTGAGTTGATCCTGATGTCAAGAGAACCAGACATTCATTTATTAACATATCCTTCTCAAAGTTGATTACGCAGATTAACTAAACAAGTAGAGTTTTTCCTTGATAATTTGTTTGCCAAAGATCATCATTTTACCTAATGGCATGTAAAATATTGAATCAGACTATTAGATCAACATTCAAACCAAACTTTAGTAAGCTATCTAAGATAGATCACAACAGAACATGTAAGGTATAGCCCCACAAACAAAAGCCGAGACTTACCCCAACGAGCAACTGCAGCCACTTCGGTCCCTTCACATGCTTCTGGACAAAAGGGATCCCTGTTCCAAAGAAACAACAAAACAATATTAATTTGTACCAACCTGGATGCCTAATTGCCTACTAATCCAATCCCAAAACCAAATGAAGATACCTGTGTTAAAGCCGTGCACAGCACTGAGCAAAGCGCCAGCACCGGAGCCAGCCTACAACAACAGCACAAACAGGACAGCAAAACGCGCACAAGTCAGCAGCAATTTTTCCTAAAGCGGCGGCGCAAAGACCACACAAATCTCGCGAGAGCGAGCGGGGGATGGCGTGCTACCACGGCGGTGGCGTCGTGCAGGACGGAGGTGATGGCCCAGTCCTTCTCTCCCTACGGGGCAGAACATAAGATGAGGTCAGAAACATCGCCCGACAAGGAAGCGCCGCCTCGAGGAATCGGGAGAGGAAGGGGACGGGGGAGAGACGCACCGCGGTGGGGTTGAGGAGGGAGAGGCATCGCGGGCACCGGGGCGTGCCGAGGCCTGGGTTCATGGTGGGATCGCGGTGGAGGTGCGCGCCGCTGCGGAGCTTCTCCTCGTACACCTCCCGCGTGCCCATGCCGATTGCCGGAGAGGGTTGTGCCGCCGCCGCCGTTCCTGCTTGGAGGTCAGGGGTCGTTGTTGGGCTAGAGCGACGGGGTGAGGGAAGGAGCCAAAATTTCCTGGGCTCTGCAGACTAGTAAAAACATTTGGGCCAAAATCCAGGGTAGTCCTGGGCCTACCTGGACTACCCATTACATTCGCCCTTGATTAGAAGAGGCCATTAATGTGTCGATGCAGCCGCCTATCTGAACGAATGTGATGTTGCTATAGTATCAGTGGATTGCTGGCTAAATTGATTATGGTCGTAGCATGCATAATGAGAAGCTATAAGGCAAGAACAGAGACTTAAGATAAGGCATCAGTATGATTACACTGGTTTAATTCGTGGTTTGATGGAGTAGCGGTGTTATACATAATTATATATAGGTACAGTCCACAGTGCTTTGTTCTGGGTAGAGGCTATAGCTTTGTTCTTTCTTGGCCGTTTTATGTCCATCGGAGGAGGCGATTTGTACTACCTGGAGGAACCTGGTGAGAAGACGAAATCATAAGTGATGACGAGTTCTATGGTGATCCATAATAAACATCTAAAGTTTGAACAATCAGTCATGGGTACATGCTTAAGAGAGCAACATAATTGGATCACAAGGCGCAGAACATTGGACTAAAAACTAGAACAGTTACAAAATATTCCAGGTAAAAAAAATATATTGCACTGAAGGTATACTATCAATAGTCGTAGCTTTTTTTTTTTTTTTTTGGGTTCACTGCTGAGTGAAAGAAGGATGAATCCTGAAAAGTTGTTCCACACTGGATTAACTATACAGGTTCGCGTGTGAGGGCAAAGCGTTATGTTCTGGAGACTAAAGGGCATTGAATTGTGGGAATCGAAGACGATAATAGGATATCTGTTTCTATGCAGAGCATGTTATGGACATAACAATGCCTACCTAGCTTCAGACGTCAGCTTAAGTTAACCTCTGAGAACTACCGTTTGGTTGGTGCTTCGAGATCACAGATATTGGCCTGTGAGCTCTCGTCCTTCCCTTCCCTCGAGCGCTCTCGTCCTGAGCGACTCGGGGACGACCAAGCCGCCCCGCCACCGACCCCCGCCACAAGTCTGTCTGTCTGTGTTCCGAACTGAACTTGCTCCCATTCAGTAAGAATGCTGTAAATAAAAATAAATCCTAGATCAACTGGAAAATGATTCTTTGGTTCAGTTTTTGTGCGTCTTGCAAAACCTGATTACCTGATGGTGTCAGCTCTCAGCACGGCATTACACGAAATCTTGTTTAGAGCACAGCACAGGAACTATTAGCTTGTTATTACGGTCTACTTGTAGGGAGATGGAGGACAGCAGGGGAGGCCGAGGGAGCGAATTGGGCCGATCTCTATTCAGTTTGGAGACAGGCCTACAAGGCCATCAGGCAGAGCCCATCTACATCCAGTGGCGTGGCCCATTTGGAAGGAAGAGGTCGATTCCAGTGTCGAATGCTCTTCCTCTCCTCCGTCGTCACTCCTCTAACTGTCTGCGATTGATTTTATTCCCCGATCCCCATCCCGCAATTCAGCCGCAACACCCTGGCTCCGCCGCCGGGATCGGAGCCCGGCCGAGCAAAGGCGCCATGCCGCGGGCGCTTCCTGATGAGCTCCTGGAGGAGGTGCTCCGCCGCTTGCCGCCGCAGGAGCCCGCGGAGCTCGTCCGCGCCGCGCTCGTCTCCAGGCGGTGGTCGGTGCCGCCTCGTCTCCGACCCCGGCTTCCATCGTCGCTTCCGCGAGTTCCACCGCAGGCCCCCGATGCTGGGGATGCTCACCACCATCGACATGGACATCCCCACGGCCGCCTTCTGCACCCCGCGCACCGACTTCCCGGACATGCGCGTGCTGGATGCCCACCACGGCCGCGTCCTCTGTGCGAAAGGCAGTAGCGCCCTCGCGGTCTGGGACCCCATCACGAATGAGGTGCGGGACCTTCCCTTTCCGGAGAAGAGGTGGGTGGGGGTCTCCTGGACCGCTGCAATTCTTTGCTCCGCTGTCGCCTGCGACCATCTTGATTGCCACCACGGACCCTTCCTCGTTGTTTTTGTGTGCGCCAACGAATATAGGAACGCTGTCATCTACACCTACTCATCCGATGATGCTGCCTGGAGTGAACCAGCCATCTGTGCTCAGCAACCTTACCGCGTCAACTCCATGATGGGCAGTGCGTTTGTGGGGAACGCTCTCTACTTTGGGAATATGATGGGAACCACAGCTCTCAAGTACGATTTGGAACTGCATCAAGCATCGTTGATTGGACTACCATCATCCCTATCGTCCCTATCGTGGCGGTCTTGGATGGAGTCTCTGCTCACAACCACGGAGGATGGTGGTGGTGGGCTGGCGCTCGCCGGTGAATATGACTCCAAACTCTACTTGTGGTCAAGGAAGGATACTCTGGAACTAGATGATAGTTGGGAAATAAGATTCAGCATTGAACTTAAGAAATTGTTCCCTGTTGATGTCTCAAGCATGGTTTATGTGATTGGCTGTACGGATGGTCTCAATACCATTTTCATGAAGGTGGACGATGATGTCTACACAATTGATCTAAAGACCTGTAAGGCGAATAAGGTATACGAGGGCACAATTGACGTCGCCACCGCTTTTCCGTACATGAGCTTCGACACTCCAGGTACAGCTTCGCTTATTTTTGGGCTTTACAATATTTAGAACCAGAAATAATTTGGCTGCTAACATGGCAAAATAGGCTCCTGAATAACTTATTTATAGAAGTGCAATAACACAATCTTACACTACTGAACTGGATTGATCCTACCTAAATCTTTTCTGGTGGGAAATCTTTGAAATTGATTGGGTATGCCTATGAATTTATCCATCCAACGATGCACATTATTCCCTCGTTGTAAATAATGTCCCACCAACCTAGCCTTCCACGCCATGGCCATGGAAGATATGCATTAGGAGCTATAATAAAAAGGTATTTGCTTGAATGAACTTCTACACGTCAGATGCCTTATGCCTATCATTAATCCTGTTTTTCTGTAGCCCTTATCTGTTAATCGATGGAGATATTGGTGCTAAATTTTAGGACAATTATCTTACTGAGACCATGCATGTGTTGATGTCAGCTGTTGTTGCAACAAACTGTAAATTAATTGTTTGGCAGGGAATAAGTGTTGTCTAGGACGAGTTTTATTCCTCAATCAGCTCATATTATTTTTCTTTTTGTTATTGCTGCAGCATTGAAAGGCATTTGCAAAGGTGAGGGACCAAGTGTGGGTCACTGAAGCGCATGATACACTTAAGGTGCACCAGTGAGATCTATGGTTGGGTAGCACTTTGTGCATGAATGAAATTGGTGTTAGCCTTAATTCCTTGCTCTTCAAGATTGTGATTTTTAAGCAGTTGTTTCTCTTAAATGATTTACCTTCATCATTAGCTCAGACTTATGTGCAAGCTGTGAACCCCTACATTGTACTACTTGATCCGTGGCTATATGTGTTCCAGTATTCGTGCTTGTGATAAATATTGAAACGCTCTTACCATTCCTTCGAAAAAAAAAAAGTTGTGTGCAACTGTATGTATGCGTGTGTGGTGAACAATTGAAGAGTTTCAGGAATAGTGAGTAAAATTGGATCTCTGGTTCAGCTTTCTGCATGCACAGATGGAACTTGCAGAAACGATTTTCCTCAATGAAACTGTGAAAGTCTAATTCTGTACTGTACCTTTGAGAGCAGCAATAACAATCACAGTGAACAGTCTGAACACACTGAGAAACACCGTACAACTCCCCCTTTTTCGCTCGCTGAAAGTATTATCCTGTGTGGACTCATTTCGGGAATTAACTGTGCGCTGTGAATGTGATCCCACCTAAACTTTTGCTCGCATTCAGTATGTTGTACGGTCAGAAAAGGTTTAGTACATTGTATGCTGTAAATAAATTCTAGAGCAACAGATGATTCCTTGGCTCAGTTTTCATGCGTCCTGCAAAATGATCGTGAACTCAATGGGTTTCTATATATAAATCTTTGTTTACCCACCCAATCAAATGACAAGGAGCAGAGGAGGTTCAGTGGCCGGCCGCGCGAGCAAAGCAAGCTGGGAAATCTCAGTTGGGATATGGGCCTAATCAGAGAAAGCCCATGCATATAATTCGGATGTGGGGCCCCACCGAGAAAAGTCCAGGTCCAACGCTCTTCCTCACCGACCTCCTCCGTTCCGTTCCTTTTTTTTTTTTGACTTCCGTTCACCTTTCCTCACGCTCGTCTTGGTGCGATTTCATTTCCCCAAAACCCCCCTGGGCAATCTCTGTCCAAACTCACTGGCTTGTGCGATTTCCCCCAAATCCAGCAGCAGAAACCCTCCCTCCGCCGCCCGGCCGAGCAAGCGCCATGCCGCTGCCGGATGAGCTCGTGGAGCAGCTGCTGCTCCGCTTCCCACCAGAGAACCCCGCGTGTCTCGTCCGCGCTGGGCTCGTCTGCACGCATTGGTGCCGCATCGTCTCCGACCCCGGCTTCCGCCGCCGCTTCCGCGAGTTCCACGGCCGTCCCCCGATGCTAGGGATGCTCTGCAAGCTCTTCCGCGAGAACTTGTCCACAATGTTCAGGTTCATTCCCACGACCGCCTTCCGCATCCCGCACACCGATCTCCCGCACCTGCGCGTGCTGGATGCCCGCCACGGCCGTGTCCTCGGTGAGAGGGGCGGCGTCCTCGTGGTCTGGGACCCGATCACGGATAAGGAGCGGGAGCTTCCCTTTCCGCAGAATATGGTTATCCCCTGGGCCGGCGCTGAAGTTTTCTCCACCGGGAGCAATGGACCGCTGTAGTTCTCTGCTCCGCAGGCGCTGCCTGCCGGCCACCTCGATTGCCACAATGGACCCTTCCTCGTTGTTCTTGTTTGCTCCCAACGTGAGCTGACCTCCGTCTACACCTACTCATCCGATGCTGCTGCCTGGAGTGAACCAGTCGTCATTGTTTTTGCGCAACGGGAGGGCAGTGCGCTTGTGGGGAACGCTCTCTACTTTGGGAATCTGGTGCTATGCGCAGCTGTCAAGTACGATGTGGAATTGCGTCAATTGTCGTGGATTCAACTACCATCTCTATCGCAGAGGTCTCTTGTCGGGTCTAGGCTTACAACCACAGAGGATGGTGGACTAGGGCTTGTCAAATGTGATGATGGTAAACTTTACATGTGGTCAAGGAAGGATACTCATCAAGTAGATGCTAAATGGGAAAGAAGAATCATTGAACTTAAGACACTGTTCCCGGTTGATTTTGATGTAACCAAGCTTTTTATGAGTCACTCTGTTGCCGGTATGATTTTTTTGATGATGGGCGATAACCGTGAGGTCTATGCAATTGATCTAAAGACCTATAAGGTGAAGAAGGTATATAAGGGCACAATTCAAACCATCCTTCCATACATGAGACATTGCCACTTATCAATGTAGAAGTATATATATGATGATTTATGCCAAAAAAAATGTGTTTTCCCGGAGTCAATGAGGGGAGGTTATGTCTCAGCCTGCTGACATTTATTTTGAAATCTGTGTATTTCTGCAGTGTTACAAGTGGCCACCAGAGGTGAGGGACGGAGTGCTGGCGCTTCAACTGCTGTACACACCAAAGGTGCTGACAAGATGTTTTCATGGAAATGGAAAATTTGGCGTTGGTAGTAGCAATGTAAGTGATAAATAGTATTAGCTCTATAGGGGGACAGGTCATTAGGGTTGAGTTTGTGCTTGAGGCCTATCTACAGGCAGGTTACACACAGTACTACTGGAATTAGCAATACATATCAACTGTCGTCTTAGTTTCCGTTCATGAAGAGACTGGAAACTACACTCTGTTTCAGTTTAAGGCATCCACAACAGTGAAGTATTCTGTCACCGGTGAACCTATCCTGTTTTCTCTTTCCGATGATGCAGAGTTCATGCGTATGGGTGTAATTCATATGTGTGGGTGTGGCAATGTGGCTAAGTGCTCTATTACTTGGCCAGTATGGAATTGAGTAAGATCTCTATGCGAGCAAGTTCTGCTCACTTTACTGGATGATAAAAAGTTTTAATTAGGTGCCTGCTGTCACCACTTAATACTGAGCACTAGTCTTGTTGCCTGTGTGCATTTCAATTCAACAGTTATGTTGAATTTTGTTTTGTTGTTTTTGTTTCTATTTTTTCTTTGGTTATTGCACCAGACTACATGAGAGTGATGTTTATTCCTTGACCATAGAAATGCTAACTAGTAATTCATTTGTTACTTGCAACACATTTCATTTGTTTGATCAGTCTATGTTTGGTTACCACACTAGAATTCTATCCACTATTGGTACTAGTTCTGCTGCTACTTAGGAAAAAAGAAGGGATGCCGATATAACTAGGAATAGCCGTATATATGAACTGTCATCTTAGTTTGAGTTCATGGGAGAGACTGCACATCAAACTCTGTTTCAGTTTAAAGCATCCAGATCAGTGAAGTATTCTATCACTGGATGGTGAACCTGCCCTGCTTTCTCTTTCTGATGTTTTAGAATTCATATGTGGCGAAATTAGTGCTCTAATGCTTTGCCAATATGGACTTGAGTGAAATCTATGTGAGCAAATTCATATCGGTTTAGTGGGTGATAAGAAACTTTAACCAAGAGCCTGTAAAGCATGTACAACTGTGTTGTCGCCACATGAAGCTGAGCACAAAGGGATGTCGCCACATGAATCTGAGCACTAAGGTTTGTTGCTTGCATGCATTTCATTTGTGATAGTTACGTGAGCATTTTGTTTCCTTGATTTGGTTCTTGTGTAGCATGACAGGTGCTTATTTGCAGACCATACATACATGTACTAGTAATTAATTCATTTGTTACTTTTAAAACATTTTCTATCTGTTTGCTTACCAGTCCTAGAATGTAACCTGTTGTCATAAGTATAAAAGCTGCTACTCGGTCATATGTGAACCTCCTGAGCAAAGTATAAAAGCTGCTACTCGATATATGTGAACGTGAACCCCCTGAAGGCCCGGAGCCTTAAGTGGGAGCCTTGAAGTATGGAGCATGCAAGGCTGTTGCCATGTTGGTATCTGAATCCTTTTATTTTACACAGCCATAATAGAACAGCGAACTGAAGATGTCTTTTATCAGATTTTTTTTTTTGACACAATGTCTTCATTAGTTAGTTGCTGAATGCCATCTTTTTTCACGCCCTGTGCAACGCGCTGAGACCGCAACTCAAACCTAAGACCTTCGGGTCACAGGCACTAAGATTCTACCGCTTGCTTGCACCAGGCCTGCCCTGGCCAGCTTCGACATTATATCATCTAATACATAGATTCCGTATCTCTTCAATCATGAGTAAAGATAACACTACATCATCTACTACATAACTCCGTATCATTTCAATCATGAGTAGATGGGTGGGCTCAAAAACATAAACATTTATTACAAACCATTTTTTTTACTTCTTTTCAAAGACAAGAAAAGAACCACAATACATAAAATCAGCAGTGCACCTTCAGTTGGGCCAACAAACCCAAAGCTTAATAAAAGGTGGATCGTTCCTTTTTCTGCCCAGATACTGAGCAAATTTATATGCCAAAAAAGAAGGGTGCACATGAAATGCAGCGGTGATATTGGCCAGAAAAGATCAGGAACTGTAATGTCACAATTCATTCCATCATGCCCATTTGAACTTTCAGATCACAGATACATGATACTGCATAAGAACTAAATCAGTGCACAACAGTCTCCAACTACATACAGAATAGCCTACTACAGAAGTAATAATTCCTCAGGTACACAAAATTTCCACACGCAACTAGGTTGTAAACTGTTGTTCCAACTAATCAAAACATGTACCCGATCATTATGACATGGACAACCCCAGTTGAAAAGAAATTGCCACATTGTATTCAATAGCACAACACACTACAGTGCCACTTTTGCTGCTAAAAACCTAAAATTCAAAACCTTATGCATGCATAAATCAGATAAGGAAACAAAATGGAACAAAATGGAAGGCAATCAACCTACACAACTCAGATTAGGGAACAAAATAGAACAAAATGGAAGGCGCTCAACCTTGGTGCTCATGCGAGATCTTGCCCAATGTTTAACTCACAATCTACATCATACCAGTTCAGATGGGATACTGAATTCACCTGGGGGAAGGAAAAGCTAACAAAAACCTTGTTATAGCTTAAATAGATCAGAAAGAGCTGCACTAAAAACAAAGGTGCTTCCTGTTAAAAGGAGCCTACTGTTGTTACATAAAGGCTCTTGTGACCCCCCTAATTACAGATAATTAAGAAACCTCCTTCAAAAGCTGGGTCTCCAATTCATATGACCAAGCTGTGGTTGCTGATAAGCCCCAACTTGCGGGCCAGGAGCTGCCACCCCGACCCCAACATTGGGACCAATGGCCGATGGCACCTGTTGATGCACCATGGGGTGCGGACTTACAATAGAGGGAGGCTGCTGAGGATGGTACAAGCCTGGGAACTGCGCATGAGAGGACTGAGCAGTAGTATTGAAAGATGCATTTGCTGGATTTGGCACAAAAGCACCAGGCGTTGCTTGACCTGGTATGTTGTAATATGAAGGAACCTGCAAAGGTGGCATCTCTCTAGCTTGCTGAATCCAGATGTCAGATGTCTCAACCTGTGGAAGATTCTCAAATTAGTAAAGTAAAATGAAAGGACCTAACTCAGAAACCATGAAAACTAATTGCCTAATAATGTCTTCGCTATCAGATTCTCTTATTAGGAAGAGAATGGCACCACTCCCACCTGATTTATTTTTACAGGGAAAGACTACTCAATCCATAATAAATAAACAAAGAAAGTAAAGAGGAAATCCTATTAAATTGTTACAAAACGAAAAAAGATACCCATCTCTCTAAATTCGAGACTTAATAGCATTAAAAAAAATTGTAAATTGTACCTGTGGAGTTGAGGCATAAATGTTGTCCTTGTACTTCATCCTATTGACATCATCCACACCAACTGCAGCTCCAATAACACCGGGAGAACCCATTGTAAAACCAGCTGGATGAGTGTAATTTCCGTAGCCAGAAGGGTTACCAGATGGGACTGGTTTGTACTGTGAAACTCCATACTTCACGCCCCCTGCAGTTAAATGTGAACCTCCACTGGGCATCTGAAGATAATTATTTCCATTCGATGGATAAGGGACATTTGGCGAATAGTTTGGCATAGGCATCGGATACACTGG
Source organism: Bothriochloa decipiens (assembly GCA_023333625.1). Lineage (NCBI taxonomy): Eukaryota > Viridiplantae > Streptophyta > Magnoliopsida > Poales > Poaceae > Bothriochloa > Bothriochloa decipiens. The sequence goes on along the minus strand of CM041644.1, from coordinate 10,545,843 downwards.
AGAATAGAGTTGTCGGTAAGGCATGAAATTTGGAAAATGTTGCACATGCATTTGAGGGTACATCTGTGCAGCAGCTTGTTGCTGAGAGATATGCTGCTGCTGTGAAGAGATCGGAACAGGGCTGTTGCTCACAATCTGTGGATTTAGGGCCTGCAACATATGTCACAATTTAATCAAAAGATTCACTAAGACAGCATTACACAAAAGAGGTAGCAAGTTGTCTTTATTTTTCTTAGAATGCTAGGTTAGATAATCAGCTGCTCTCCACTCTTCTTTCTTTTGTCATAAGAGTATAGGAACAGGGACTGCTCCTTTCTTTTCATCTATGCCTGTTTGTAGAACAGTAGCAGGTATTATAGATTTTAGTTCAAGTAGTATGGACAGTTTGACCCTGTTAGTTGGTAGAATTCGTAGACGGCCTCATGCACTTTGGATATGATAAGTAGATATGAGAGATAGAGGGATGGCAGCTGCCTCGGTTCAAGCAGCAGTGCAGCACCATTCAATTCACAAGTGTGTTCGTTTATGTGTGCTCTCCTCTCGCCTTCTTCTAATTTCTACCTCCAGTATGTGTGCGTGAGTGTAGTGAGACATACTTGAGTGACTTAGTCGGCTGACAAGTTACGTATTTATACTGTGATCAACAGTAAACAGAAGAGTGTTTTGGAAAACAGATGACAGAAACTGTGGCAAAACCAAGTCCAAGTGCAAAAGCCAAGACTGACTTCTTGAATTTTATTTCGAAGTAAGCAGGACAAATTTCCTCAACTAAGAATCAGGCAAGGTGTCCCGTGTAGAACTACTTGCAGCAGAACCATTTTAAAACAATGAGTTCAATAACAAGAGAACTAGGTAGAGATTATAGAATCTGGTAAGTAATAAGTGGATTAAAACTGGACTCATTAGCAGCCCTGGTCAACATGATGATAATATAGTAATAAGTGGATTAAAACTAGGTAGAGACTAGTCGACTACAAGGTGGGCACCATAAATTAAGCTGCCTAAAGAATATATCCAAATGATTACAAGTAATAATAATACAAAAAGGACTACAGGAGAGCAGTTAAAAATCAAAATTCAATGGTACCTCAGATGTGGAAGGGAGAACTTGTGAGTGAACAGGTTCTGGCATCCTGAAGACTTGCACAGCATTATCTGCTTCCGGATTTTCTGAAGAGTACCCCTGATGAGAGTAAGCGATTGTCAGCAGTAAATAAAATATTCCATCCATATTACTCCAGTTAAGGGTATATGCTGATTTAGATACAAGCAGTCAACATCTGTAATATTTCTTCACCAGAATTTTTTAGGATCATTTTATTACAGAAGTACTAAATATTGTAACATTTATATTCCTACGTATTAGTAGGAATTAGTTTTTGAAGATGCATTTTGAAAATGCCAACTATATTCGAAAAGTAATACAATCAAGGAGACCAATTAGCAACTGGATTCCAATATAAGATTTACCTGAGAAGAGGAAGCTAACACTTGTGGATGAACATTAGGCTCCACCAGTCCATATAACTGGGCCTCATTGGTTGTATGTATATTAGGATCTTCATGACCATAAGCCTGCAGATATTCAAGTTCTACATGTCATGGACGATGCCAAAAAAAACTCTATGGAAACAAGAATTGCAACTTCACTATAAGATAATCTAGCAAAGAGAATGCCAAATAAAAAAAAAATCCTTCAACCATGTGAAGTATCATTACCGAAAAAGGAGTCAAAGTCGAGGTGATTTGAGTACTGTCACCATCTGCAGCTCCAACTGGAGTGTCACTCTGGACTAGACCCAGGCCATCATCATTCTCTACTTGCCCACTCATTCGATCACTATCCTCCGATGGAGGCAAGGAAATCTCAGCCGTTGACATGGACAGTTGTTGTGAAGATCTAGCTTGTTCATCCATGTCATCATGTCCAGCATCCAAGCTATCATCTTCACTGAATTGTTGAACTGATTCTTGTAAACTATATACAAATAAGGATTGTCAGAGGAAGCCATATTTTCTAAATTATCCACATAACATAACAGAGTTCAAGAACAGCATTCAGAAATGACATACTATAATTATTAAAGTAAAACAAAAGAAAGTATGAAAAATTGCCAAAAGTAAACCAATAATAATAAGTACAAATGTACCTAATAAGAATCTAAAAAACAAATGCTATGCCAATAAAACTGCAAGCTTGCAAACTATTTCACCATATAAAAAGAATATAGATGCTTGTAGGTAGCACACAGCTAACAATTGATGTCACATAAACTACTGAATCAAGTTTATTGAATAAAGTATTTCAATATAGAAAAAATAATAAGAACTACATAATCAAGTTTATCAGTATTCAATAATTAATAACTTCCAAGGGAACAACTTGCTGCCAAAACGCTGGTTGCTACAAGATTATCTTCTATTCGATTAAAAGAACTGGGTAAGGTTCACCTAACTGTTCTGGTTGCTCAGTGTCTTGCTGGGCCGAAGCGTGTACCTGCTCCGAATCCAAGCCAGATGTGAAACTGCCAAACCTTAACTTTGTCTGCTCATATTCAGGCACACGAAGATGTTCCGGAATAATAACATGCTCCACCTCATGCAAGTTAGCTTGTGAAAGTTTCTCAGACAACCCGTTTACATCTGCATTAGCATTTTCACAGTTGCTAGCTGAAGGAGATGCAGCATCAGCTATATTGTTATCTGCATCGGTGGTGGGTGACTTCTTTGTCGATTTTGGCTTCCACTCCTTAACAGGGTGCACTGCTGAAGAGAAAATTTGTTATTTTATCATAATGCCTAAAAGCATTATACATAATGGATAAAGAAAAACTAAAAAGCTAGACATGAAGTGCCAGGTATATATTTTTTTCAATTTAGCAATTCTGTGGCACTTAACACTGAACATTTCCAGAAACAGCATTCTAAGCTACAAAGTCATAACAGGTAGTCATATAGATCTTCAAACAAAAGCCAAAAGTAAAGTACAGTTAGAATGAAGTTAAATAAATATGAGATGCCCCAATTTTTATATATATGGGAAAAAGGGAACCCTCGGTGCTCAAAACCCCACACAAGGTGGGGACAAATGTACATGGAAACACAAAAAAAGGAGAGCACAATATGCAGTTTCCTGGAATACACAGTAGATACTACACCCAGTACTAAAATTGATTAAAACCACTTGAAGACATAATTGTCTATCAAAATATCTGCAGTATGTTTGCTTACAAACTTATAAAAGAATATATTGCACGCCGCTTATATATATTTTTTTCAAAAAAAATAAGGGCTTGTTCGGTCCCCAATCCAAGGGGATTGGAGAGTATTGAAGGGGATTGAGGGGATTTTGACTTGTAGGGGATTGTATCCCCCAATGCCCTCCAATCCCCTCGCACTGGGGATTGACCGAACAAGCCCTTACAAAATTGCTGCTGGCAAAAACTAACATTTCGATATCAACTCTTCTGCTAACAGAAAAATAAATCATAGACACCATTGGCAGATGATACCTTTTTGATTGTTAGTAGGACCCTGGTGAAACCTGTTGACGTTTTGTGCAACAAAAGATCTACCAGTGGGCCTTCCACGAAATATTGTATCAGGTCTCTGGTTTTGTTGATTGTTTCTAGACATAAAAGCTGAGTAACGCCCAGGTGCCCCTACTGAGTTAACACTCCCTCTCTGAATATTTGCATGAGAAGAACCACTTGGTGCATGCATCTGAGAACCAGAACGGCCAGCAAATTGCCTAGTAGAATTAATAACCCCAACATGACGTCGAGCAGGTCCAACAGTTCCACCAGCAATTCTAACATTGGCTGACCCATGAGCTGGGTCAGAACCTGAAACGTGCTGCTCGTTCTGAGAGTTCTTCAAATATGGCTTCGCATGTTTCTGTGTAGTACCTTGACCATCCCCCTTCCCTTGAGTTGTGTCAGAGTGGGAGTTCTGCATAGCATTTTGATGTGTGGTCTGGCCGTCTGAGGTTGTAGCAGGTGAGCGGTTTCGACCAGACTGAACGACAGTACTGAACATAGACAAACCAGTAAGGAAAGTATTAGTTTGATTAAAACAACATATATGCAAAACAGCTGGCAAAAAAATAAAAATAAGAAAGATAGCAATTTTCATAACTGTATTCAGACATTTGCTCAATGTATTACACTCTGGCCATAGTCAACACATAAAACTAAAGTCAAAAGCAACAGAGAGGTTTCAGTCAACGCAGTGACCTGCCTTTATGCGGCATTTACCTCAAGAAATGTAACCTTACCAATTCAAAGGATCTGTTCATGTACCATAGGAACAGAACAAAGAAACATCAAACCTAAAGCACCTATTCATTTTCACATTATCAAATTTAGGTTTGATAAGAAGAGGCGATATGATGCCTACACTCGATGAGATAACCTTACTTGATAGCTGCATTATAATCAGTATACAACTTAACCGGAACTATGGTGACAAGATTGTTTGACAAATAAATGAGTGCACAGGAGAGTAAGAGCAGTGGCAAACTTTGTCACACAAACAATACCTCCTATCAGACATATGTACATTTGCTGAACCTTTGTGTCCTGGTTCTGGTCTGTTCTCCACCACACCATGTTGAAATCTGTTGTCCCTCACAACCCGAAATTCACGACTAGGGCCTGCATCAAGCACTCAGTTAACAGTCAGGTGGGAACCTCCAAGTTACACAACCATAACATTGTACATATGCCACACCATATGTGAAAACTGCATAAGCTTATGTAATGGGAAGCCAGGTGCAAAGACAAGCAAGCTAGAGACAAACAAGGTTGCCATGGACAACAGGAAGCTATATGTTTAATCATTGTCTAGAGGCTGGATCGCTAGAAATATATAAAAGATGATTGGAACTATCTTGGCAGCAAAAGAAGCATATCTACTCTATGTTATTGAACATAAGATCAGAATAACAAATGGTGGCCCTCATATACCTGACATCTGACCCTGATTGGGAGTTCTTCTTTGATCATTTTCCATCCTCTGTATGTTTGGCTTCATCCATTGTGACTTTTGCTCAACTTGTGCAGTACTGTCAGCAAAGCTCTTCTGGACAGCACTCTAACAATGAATTTTTTTTTTCAGCACAACAGAATAAAAGAATAGCAATGTATGGTTTTCATTGTTACTAAAGCTTCATAACGTGCATTACAAACAGTTTAACAAAAAAGCAATAAACCTAACATGCTTCCTCAATTGATAGAGGACTAATTTCGTTTCTTCATAGCCAGTGCCGAAAGCTCCACACAAGGTAGGGTCAGGGATGACAAGGAAAAAAGCAAGAGAGACCTAGAGCAAATAGAGTGTTTGTGGAATGCATGTCCTGTGCAGAAGCAATGTGTATGTCTCATCATATCTTACTCCTACTCACTCCATTCAAAACTGTAAGTCATTTTAGTTTTGTCCTAAGTCAAACTTGCATCTAGTATTTGGACTTTGGAGGCCAGGTTTTCTTTTGCCAGACTATTAAGTGACCGCGCAGACATAATTTAAGGGCATTGAACCCCAAATGTGCCTTTTTGCTTTAGATTGTTTCAGAACATCTTACAACAGGAATATGTACAAGTATGCTACAAACAAAAAGGAGCAATACAAAAAGGAAAAGACGGTTTGACCCCTCATTTTACTGTTGCACTGAAAATTTACACAAACAGCAAACATATACCTCTTTCTTCTTGTCCCTTTTTCTTTTCACTTCATGAAAAGGATCTGCAAGTATAAACGAAAGACGAATTACAATCACAGAGAAAGCATGAGAAGATTTACTGGAGGCAATATAATCAGTATATTGCAAACAATGGCATCACTCATCCATCACCAAATAATAAATAAACATCCCACATATCAGCACCGTACAAAAACACCAAAGCTCATTTACTCCCCCCAAAAAAATCATGGAGACCATTATGATATCTAATTTTATAAGCTGCTAGAACCCACGCACTGTAAGCAATAGTAAGGACTACCTTTTACCAATTTACAACATAGAATAGAACACCCTTATAAAAAAAAGGGCATAGAATAGAACACAAAAATACAAGTAGCCCAACAACTACGTTAACAATTCGACCCTGCAAGAGTATTATCATTAATACATATTGAACTAAATCAAAATCACGACCATAGTGATTAGTATCATTAATCAATAAACCATTAAACGCTGAGCCTCCTACCAGAGCGTCCCCAAATCCCCATAGCTCGAAAACCCTAGACCGTAAGCGGGAATCCCTGCGCCCCACGGGTGCGGCGGCAGAGCCGACACAATGCGGCTCATCGAGCGCCACCAAAACCCTAGCTCCCGGCACCGGTACGAGATCGATCGAGTCGAGGCGACCCAGATCGGGGGGGAACAGAACAGGGGAGAGAGATGCAAGGGGGACCTTGATTGAGCAGCTTCTGCGCCGTCTCGTTGGGGTCCATGTTGGACTCGCGGAGGGTGTCGAGGATGTCGGCGTCGGAGTGGCCGCCGACGACCTCCTTGATCGACTGGATGGTGGACTGGATCGCCGTGGTGGTGGTGGGCGAGCGCGCCGCCGCCCCCGCCCCAGCCCCAGCCCTGTCGGAGCCGCCGCGAGCCCCGCCGCCAGCCATGTCCGCCGCGAGAGGGGTGATCGCCCGGACGCACGCTAGGCCGGGGGAGCGGGTGGTGGTGGAGGCGCTCGCGATCGCCGCCGGAATCGCATCAAACGACGCGAGACCTGGTTTCGGGGGGGAGTGGGTTTGGGTTTTGGTTTGGTTGGAGTGGTTGGGGCCGGCTGGGCTCGGTGGGTGCGTGGTTTTCCAAGGGAAGGAAGCGAAGCGCAACGGGAGAAAAGAAAAAAAATGGAAGGGATGCGCGACTTGCGAGGGTGGTGGCTGCTGTGCACGAGTTTTACGGCCGAGGTGGAGGCGGAGTGTGTGCGAGCGCGGGGTGGTGGGGCAGAGGTGTTTAAATGACGGATATACCCCTACGTGGGATATCTGTGAGTCGTGGAATTTCTGCGTTTGGTAGGGGGTCGAGGGGTGAAAGCGTCATCTTGAATGGCGGTACTCGTTAGGGTAAGTTCGATTTGTTTAGCGGAGCACGGACTATTCTGGTTTGTATTTCAAGTCTGTGGGCCGGGCCTGCGTTCGTCGGGGGGGCTTGTGGTTTGGGCTTTTCGCCTGGGGGCTGTCTTGCTGGTCCCTTTTGTTTCAATAAGAATTTCTCATATTCTATCCGTTTGAAGGTCCTGTTTTGGGAGCTTCTGCAAGCTTTTCTATAGAAAGTTCGAAAGACTAGAACTAGAAGCTCCTCCAAACAAGTTAGTTCTTTTAATAAGCTGATAAAATCTCCAAAAGCTGCAGTTTGTATTAAAAGCATAGAAGCGTCCTGGGTTCTTTCAGAAAGCTTCTCCCGGAGTTTTTCAGCTCCCAAACAGCGAAGAGATTGAACACCTATTTTTAGGTACGTTCTTACCTATGCTGCAATATATGCTAGTTATGGCACATTTCGGATGCAGCAGATTTTGGTTTGGCTTCAATATCCTTTCTTCTTGTCTTTGCAATGTATGCAAGGCTATGGCATATGTCGGATGCAGCAGACTATGGTTGGGTGTCAATGTTTCTTGTCTCTATACTGCAATGTATGCTAGTTACGGGACATTTCGGATGCGGCTGATTATGGTTTGGGCCTCGTTTAGATTACGAAAAAAAATTAACCTGATAAATAGTAACTTTTTTGTCTTATTTGACAAATATTGTCCAATCATGGACCAACTAAGTTTAAAAGATTTATCTCGTAATTTTAAACTAAACTACGTAATTAGTTATTTTTTTACCTACATTTAATACTCAATGCATGAGTCTAAAAATTAATATGATGAAGAGAGAGTGAAAAAATTTGGCAATCTAAACAAGGCTTCGAGATTTCTTCGTACACAGTGCACTGAAGCATGGCACGTCTATCAATCGTCCTACAGAGTAAGTACGGCTCTGAGTTTTCCTAAAGAAAGGGAGTTCGATTGCGATACAACACATCCCAAAAACACGTTGACAAACTTGACACCGGAGATCAGTCAGTTCAACCGTGAAGTTTCCAACTGTTCGTACGTGTCAGTCAGTCAGTGTTACACTACTGGTGGGTGACTAGGCAGGCATCTTGGCACACAGCTCAGAGCGCGATTTCATCGAGTCATTGGCCAGAACGTCAACCAATCGGTAGAGGTCTCCTCTCCTCTGCATCTCCAATGGGAGGTTCTCCCTGCAAATGTTCTTCTTTGATTCAAACCACAAAAACATGAGCAACCAAAATTGAAATCTTATAAATTCTCAATATCGCGTGCCTCATAGACTGTATCGTAGAGAGGTCGATCTCGCCGATGACGGTGGCTTCCTCATGCCCAGCTGCCGCAAGCACTTCACCAAACTGAATAATTTGTAAAAACAAATTAACCACCAATCGTGGCTGAACCGAAACTGTCAATGGGGAGAAGATGCAAAACTGCAAATGGTGGTTATGTCTTACTGGTCCGATGAGGCTCGAATGGCCCCAGATCATGTAGTCCGAGTTCGCATTAGGGTCTCGCGCCGGCGAGCAGGTTGCTACAAACAGCTGGATGGAACCAAGAAAATTCAGCTCCGGTGCCTTGATTTGACGTACAGTTTTGGTACAATGACAGAAGAGAGTATTTAGTACTGTCTTTACCTGATTGTCAACAGCCCTGATGGAATGAAAGGGCAGAGGGGAAAACAAAGTCAGTCAGATAACTACTACGTGAAGAGATGGAATTTTCTCATCCCAAAATGAACAAAAGTTCACTGCTGTATTTCTGATGGCATCTTGATCGAATGGTCGTCGCGGAGAGCAGAACTGATGAAGAGCAAAAGGCTGTAAAAGCTGAGGCACTGTAGCGAACCTGGATTTCTGCATGAGGTCCCACAGGAGCTCCCCGGTGCTCATGTTGAATGCAGAAGGATAGCATATCAGGTACGCACCTGGTTTGGCAAGTCACACCTGTTAAGCTGTTCATGGAAATTGGGGAGTATCTAGCACTGCATGGAACCAATGTAGCACAGCACATCCCACAAAAACGGTGAAGCATACCTTTGGATCTGTACAGCATGGCTAGCTCTGGAAACCGGATATCATGGCATATTCCTATGCCAATCCGTCCAACATCTGTAAAGCATGTGCCAGAAAGCTATCACAAAAACAGAAACAGATTCCTAGCAGAATGCATTATCACAAAAACCGAAGCAGATTCCTATGCCAATCCGTCCGACATAAGTGTGTGCGCTGTAAATGTACTTCTGCAGCTTTACAAAATCTCAAAGAACTCTGTTGGTGCTTAACAGTTACAGTACAGTAACATGTAGGAGGCCATTTTCAGACATGAAACTATCACAGGTGCACAGTAAAATGTAGCCACAAATATGCTACGTAAAAAGAAAGAATCTTCATGGTAATAATACTCCTACCTGACTACCTCTGAAGTTACCAGTTTACCACATACCTGTGTCAACTATAGTAGCTTCTTGTCCACCTGTGAATGTATCAGATTCCTTGAGCGTGATATCTCCTGGGATGTCAATCTCAAACAAATGCAGCTGAAATTACCCATTTTCTTTTAGCAATCACTATGCAGGTCGATCCAATTACCAGCTGAAAACTACACATAAATTTCTGGGGATTCAGACAACAGCCTCTCCAGCTACTGTACTTACTTTCCTATGCTTGGCCAATATCTGTCCATCTGGTCCGATGACACAGCAGGTGTTGAACACCTTCCCAGACGCCTTCTCAGGTATGGATCCACCTACAATGGTGATCTTTCTGGCAGCCGCGACCTCCGACAACATCGAGATGGACGGCGACTCTCTGCCGTCTATGTCTTCGGCGTAACTGGACAGTGTCTCCATTGCGTACGGGCAGCTCCATATCTCCTGAAGCAAAAGCAGAGGAACGCTGACAATGAAGCAATGCTTAGAGCTTCTGCTCAGGCCTTAATCTGTCCTAACACTTTCAGTCTGCTCAGTATTTAGCGATTCGTGGTTTGTTTGAGGCAGTAAACACGTCAGCAGTCAGAGAGAGCGGACGACTTGCCGGCAGGACGACGAGCTTGGCGCCGGCGTCCGCGGCGGCCTCGACGCGGGCGCGCGCGCGGGCGATGTTTCCATTCTTGTTCGGTGTGACGGCGAGCTGGCACAACGCGACCTTGTGCTGGACAACATGCGAACAGACCATGAACGGATATCACAACAAAAAGTGTGGGCGACCGAAGTGAAACAGGTGAGACTGGATTTCCGGCAAGCATCAACATGTTGTGATGTTATACGCACGGATTAAGATTTCAGACTTCGTCTAGAAAAAAGAATTAGGAATTCAGACTTGAGAGCCGAGATCTGTGTGTTTCGTATACCTTCTGCATATAGGCTGTGGTTTCAGAGGACGGAGCCGCGGCGGCGGCGAGGTCGAGGACGAGGAGGAAGCCAAGCTCAGATTGATACTTTCGACTGGGAGCCAGGCCGATCAGGATCTGTGAATTCTGGAGAGATGGAAGGAAGCCTGCTGCGGCTGTTGACTTCTGTGAGTTCTTGGTACTTTATGTGCTGTCCAGAAAAACAAAAGATATTGTAAAAGATAAAAAAACAAAAGAAAAAGTTCGATGGTGTTCAGCGATATGCCAATATATTGTTATATAAGTTTTTGTTTATCTTACGCCACTTTATTTCTCTTCAAATGGTATTAAACTTGTGGAGGAAATAACCATTCTGACTCGCTCTGTGATAATATATAAGAGTAAAATATGTGTATAGGTCATTAACTTGCGCGGATATGTTGATTTGGGTCATCAACTTTGAAAGTGTATTTTTTAAAAAAAATTTGACTAAGTATGTCGATTTGGGCCATCAGCACGCCGACGTACGCAGCCAAGTCGGGCATGTGGCCCAAATCCATCGACGCAGCTTGTTCGACGTCGGCGCGAGCTCCGCAAGCTGCGTCGCGGCACTTAGCTCCATCGCAGGCACGACCGCCGCCGTCACGGTCACCGGGTGGGAGCACCGTCCGCCGCCGCCGCGGGCGCACATCGTGAGGCTGTATACAAGGCGCACATCGCAAGCAGGCGCCGGCAGTCCTGCGTGGCGGAGGGACCTTGCCAGCGTCTAAGGATGGCAATGGGTCGGGTTCAAATCAGGTGGAGTCTCCGTGCACCCAAAACCGAAACCCGAAGTCGAAACCTGAACCCGAAACCGATTCGGGTGGAAATCCATCACCAAAACCAAACTCGCAGATAGCCAAAACCCGAACGAGTACCCGAAAACCCGAATAGATATTCGAAACCCGCAGATATATCTACATATATTCACATTTATAAACAAGAGACAACAAATAATAAATATTTTGAGTCAACTTTGAGTAAATTTAATAATTTAATTAAACAAGTTATTATCAACACATTATAAAATATGAGTTTTAATTCCAAATAATTTATTTCGGATATCCATTGGATATTCATGGGTGGAAAACCAAACCCGAAACCGAACCCAAAAGCGAACCTGAAAATCGTGGGTGAACAAATCATCAACAAACCCGAACCCGCAGGACCCGAAACCCGAGGATATCCGCCCAAACCCGATCCGCTGCCATCATTACCCACGTCCGGCGCCCGCAACCGCATCACGAGATAGAGTTTGCGTGTGGCTGGCGAGGTGGAGCCCCTCCCGCGCGCGGCGCACATCGTGAAGCTCGGGTTCCAACACGATGCACGTGCAGAACAGCTTGATCAACTTCTACGGCTAGTGCGGCTAGCCGGCGATGGATTTGGACCACGCGCCCAACGTGGCGGCGTACATAGGCGTGATGATGGCCCAAATTGACACACCTAGTTAAGTTTTTGACAAAAAAATACACTTTTAAATTGAGGCCCAGATCGACACACCCGCGCAAGTTGATGGCCTATTCATGTATTTTACTCATAATATAACTAATGCCTTTACTCTTGTTGATTAAGCTTTTCAAAGATAAATAAAAACGGTTATCGCTTAGTTAGAAATTATTTATTTTAAAAGTACTTTAGTAAGTGGAATAAAGTCACATAATCACATGTTTGACATGCTCGCATGTATCAGTTTGCAAAAAAAATAATATTAAAATTTATGCTTTGCAACGTCTGATCTTGATTTGTTTTGTAAAAATATATATTTTTTGAGTGGATTGTAAATATATATAGTAAACTGTATAAATATATTTAATAAAGCAAATAAAATTATTTTTTAGAAAAGAGAATATATTAATATCTCAGCTTTTGTATCGACTGATGCATATGGCTATTCATTATTACAAGCGAGCAAACCAAAGTTCAAGAAATCTCAAGCGCAAAGTTTTGCGCCATGAAGACAACAAAGATCTCAAAAATGACTAAAGAACAATTTTTTTGCTAAATCGCCAGCTGTGTCTAGCAAACACCTCCAACGCGGCTGTCTCAATAGTCCTACAGCCTGCCTTCATAAAAAAGGCGGTCCTTCTTCTTCTGAAATAAGGTCCAGTATCTGATCCAATATGTTCCCTTAAAGATAACCTGCAAATAAGACGGTGCTCTGGTCTTGTCAAACATAATATTATTTCGAGTTAACCAAAGGCCCCATCAAATGGCACTTGCACATATAAGAATTTGAGACTTTATTTTCTCATTTAACCCTTCTAATCAATCTGTAAATAAATTATGTACACTCGTTGGGGGTTCCAGGTTAAAGGAAATATGAACAATTCTCCACATAAATTTGGCATAATAACAATCAAAGAGTAAATATTGTATGGTCTTATTGGTTGAACAGCAACAACACTTTCTATCTCCTTACCACTGTTGCCTAGCCAAATTATCCTTGGTTAAAATTACACCCGTGTACGGATACCACATAAAAACTTTAATCTTGAGTGCTAGTTTAATTTTCCAAATTAAAGTGTTGTAAAGTAAAGCATGTATGTCCAATAATGCTCTATATATGGAATTAACTAAAAACAACCCGTTGTGATGAAGCCCCCACACAAAACGATCCTTTTAGTTTCTTAAGTGTGCCTTTGCAACCATGGCCACTACATTTTGCCATGCTTACAAATTAACCCCCATAAGAGATCATTTGAAAGCTACATTTAATGGTATCATAGACAATACAGTTCTAACAGATGCACTTTTCTTTCTCACAATGTTATATAATGATGAGAATAACATCTTGAAAGGGTGTGGTGTTATCCATGAATCCTCCTAAAAATGCACTTGGAATTTGTCACCTAGATCAAATCTACCCAACGGTAGAAACTCACCCTTGACCTTCGTAATGCCAGCCCAAAACTAAGAGTCCCTAGGCATCTATCGAACCTGAGTCAAAGTCTTATCCCTTAAATATTTATTTTTAAGCAACTGTTGTCAAACCCCATCACCATTTATCAATTTGAAAAGCCACTTACTTAAGAGACACTTATTATGGACACCTAGATTTTGGACCCCCAATCCTCCTTGGTCACTGCTTTCCATTTTATCAGTCTATATTTTTTCTTATGTTCATCACTTTGCCAAAAGAATCGAGATCTAAAATAATCTAATTTTTTTAAAACCCCTCTAGTTATTTCAAAGAAAGACATTATGAACATAGGAAGACTACTCAGAACCAAGTTAATGAGGACAAGCCTTTCCACCCACAGAAAGCATCTTACTAATCCAACCACTCAGTCTCTTTTGAGATCTTTCTTCCACATGCTTCCGGTCCTTATTCAATAGTTTTCGATGATGCATAGGAATTCCTAAGTATCTAAAAGGGAATGTTCCTATATTACATCCGAAAATTTGTGTATATTCAAATTAATTAGCATTGGATGATCCATAGCAAAACAACTCACTCTTATGAAAATTTATTTTGAGTCTCGATAATTGCTCAAAAGCACAAAGCAAGAGCTTCATGTTTTTGGCCCTCTCTAAATCATTGTCCATAAAAATAACGTTGTCATCATCATACCGAAGGACCCAGAGTCCTCCATCAACCAAATGTGGTACCACACCATGGATTTGTTCGGCCTCTTTTTGCTCGTGAAATGAGTACAGCGAGCATATCAACCACTGTGTTAAACAAGGTTGGAGATAACAGGTCCCCTTGCCGTACTCCTTTTCTTATTTGGAAATAATGGCCTAAATTATCATTGACCTAAACTGCAACACTCCCTCTGGATATGACCTTTGAAATCTATTCACGCCAAATTGGTGAGAATCCTTTCATGTTGAGGACTTGTTGTATAAATGGCCACTTAAAATTATCTTATGCTTCATTATTGTTTCCAGCTTTAGGATCACTCTATCTTTCTTTTTTCCTATGCAACTCATGTATCGTTTCATGTAGTATTACAACACCTTCCATTATATGTCTTCGGAATAAAGGCCGTTTGAGACGGACCTATCAACTTATCCGCTACTTTCAAAATTCTATTATTTAACACCTTCATAAAAACCTTAAAAACACATTTAAGAGACAAATAGCCATGTATTGTTGTATCCTAGTCGCATTCGTGACCTTGGGCAATAGTGTAATTGCCCCAAAATTTAAACTATGAATAAGCAATCTCCCTATATAGAATTCATAAAAAAGGCTCATCAAATCTTGCTTGACAACCTCCCAAAAGAATTAGTAAAATTCCGCAGGAAAGCCATCCGGACCCGGTGCCTTTACGTTCCATATCAAAGATTGCCATTTTGACCTCCTCCTCCTCATTAAATGGAGCTACCAATACTTCATTCTTCTCCGCCGACACTTGGGTATATCATGCCTCAAAGTCTCGTCCAATAAGAAAGAATTATGTAGATGAGGTCCAAAGAGTCTTTTGTAGTAATCAGTTATATAGTATTTCAAGTTCATATCCCCAACAATAATTCCTTCTTCATGTTCTAGTTGTTTGATTTTTGTTTTTCTAGCTTGAGCCGGCCTCACTCCTTTCCCTACCGGCCCAGTAAACTTCTCCCTATCCCCATGCAAGTTTAGAGACCACGGATGAATTATATTCTTGTAATAATTGTCCAGTTACTATATATATAATATATACAATGCAAATGTTGGCTCTCCATCGTTAACTAATAGTATGAATCTTTCAAAACTCCATTTAGAAATGTGCATTATCAATCGAAAAAAGCAGGCAGATGCATACATTGGTTCATCGATTTTCATCCCACGTCCCCATTCAAATCTTCGAGATTTTTAAAACTACTGCTTTCGGTGTATGTCAGATCATGCAGATATGAAGTGCCGGATCGGATCATGCATGCCGGTATGAACTTATGAAGTGCGTGCCACGCCAGCCATTCCATTTACTCGAACATCACTGGTGCCGAATGTGACATTGTACTAGAAACATTTGGTGCCTAAACTTGCCTTCAAGTGTGGAGGCAATGACATTCCATTTGCTTACACATTTCCAGCGCTAAACGTGACGTTTGCTTTTTTCACTAGCCACATTGTTCATATCAGTTGCCATAGTACAGTGATCAATCACTAACGTGACGTTGCTTTTTTTCACTAGCCAGATTGTCATTAGTAGTCGCCATATACACACTAGCCTATGACTTGCAATGATTATGGCCCATATCATAGTAAAATCAGGAAAGGGAAGATCCCTGCTAAAATCAAGATTTTCATGTGGCTGGTTATTAACAATGCTATTTTGACAAAAGACAATCTGATCAAAAGAAAATGGATAGGCTCTCCATCTTGTCACTTTTGTGAAATGAATGAAAACTGTGATCACTTGTTCTTAAGCTGTAGCACTGCCAAAAGCGGTCTGGGCTTTGTTTGCAGGAGCTATTGGAGCTAATAATATCCCTAGAAACATATATCAAACATGGAGCTGGTGTGAGCATTGGATACCAGCCGGAGGTGTTTTTCGTACTATGGCCATCTCTGCTGTTTGCTGGTCCATTTGGAAGACCAAGAACGCTGTTTATTTTAAGGGCAAAACTTTTTTGAATCCTATTCATATTGTTTGTAATGCCTACGCGCTCATGGGTTATTGGGCAGGATTTTTTATAGAAAACGATAAGATCATCCTGGAGGAAGGACTTGAAACAGTGTTGGAGCTCGCATAGAAGATGGTAGCTGAGCAGCAGCAGAAGAAGGCCCATCTGACATTGGAAGATATCCCAGATGAAGAACATCCATGATGAAGCCGGTGGCAAGTACCAACTGGATAGCTGGAATTGTCTGCGTCTGGAAACCTCGTCACATGGATAGTTGTCATAACGATAGTTGCTTGCTTGGTTCTCTACCGATCTTTGCGTCGGGTGATGCTAGTACTGTTATGGGGAATGTCCCAACCTACTCCTCAACTGCTCTTTTTGCTTGCTTCTTCTAAACTCTACAATGTATTTCCGTTGGATTCAATGGAAATGGGGCTTCGTCCTCGCGTAAAAAAAAACACTAGCCCTTGCCTCATCGCTTTTAAACTCTGATGATGAACCGAGAGTTGCTGTTGTGATACGAACAGATTTTGGTCGTCGAAGTTGCATCATTCATGCCGCTAAAAGGGCCAGCATTTGGCGGCTGGTGTGGACACGCACACCCGATACAAAGTTGATTAGCCGTCTGGACTTGGTGCTGCGTGGGACGCCTGACGGAGACCGCCCTGATGGGTGTGACTAAAGTTCAGATTCCAAGTAAGGCCTGAATTTCCACAGCCTTTTCAGCTTTTTCTTTAATCACTTAGCAGTAACAGCTCTAGCCGTGCTTTTGGCCATAAAAATAAGCATCGTAGTAGAAAAATGCGATCGATAGATGATAGCAGAAGTGCTAAAGCTTTTTTTTTTGTTTGACAATTACGGGTTTAAAAGTTATGTAAACGTTGATGATAAAGGATCAGCAACACTAAATGTTTTTGCATAGACAAAAACACCTTTTTCACAGCTCGATCATGTTTCATATGATGGCATTATTCGCGTTCTTTTTCTTTCAGCACATAGTCTAACTTCGTCTTTCCAGCCTAGCAGCCGCCATTACACCATTGTGGATAGCTAGACTGATCGTTGCAATGCAAACATCACACTGTTCTACCCAAAATTTTGACAATGTCCTAATTTGGCTTGGTACGTAGTATATAGGGCTATAAACCAAATTAACATGCCCTCAAGGAGTGAGGATCGAGCAGCGAGTGAGGATTACATTGCAAGATTTTTGGTCTGTTGCCGTGGTTGCGTTATATCAATGCACAAATAGGAAATAGGAAAGATTGATCGTCATCGATCTTATTGTTTCTGGCAGCGTGAGCCTAGGCCATATATATGGCAGCAGGCAGGTTCGGTGGTACCAGTACTCTCTTCATTTTAAATTATAAGTGATATTGATTTTTTTAGTATATATATTTTATTATGTATTTAAATATATTATGATGTCTAGGTACATGATAAGATGTATGTATTAAAAAAATTAAAACGACTTATAATTTGGAACAGATGAAGCAGAGAAAAAAAAAGTCTTATGATGGTACTGTATTTCAAAACGATTCCGTTTCTCAACTAAAACCGAAGAATCGCTGCCAAACGAAAAGGCTGGAAAGGTTTCGCTCCAGAATCAGCAAGAAACGATTCTTGGTTTTGGCCTAGGCAGGCGAATCGGCTGAGACATGGTTTCTCATGAGAAACGGACAATCCTCTTGCGTCACTCTTACCCCTAACATGCGTGTTATGAGTTACATACTGAGACTATTAAAGGAGACTATTAAAGGTGTACTGGGAATTTGAGTATACGCCTTTATTATCCCCTGTTTAGATGGAATAAGGGTAGTCCTAATCTAGAGACCATGAAATAGTTTCTATGCATGCCAAGTCGTTATCAAAATCATGTCCTAAATGGGTGGTTTCTTCAAAATAAATTTTATCCAATCATATATCACCACTATTGTATCCTCTACCTATCACATCTTTTCATATCCTGGGTCTCTTGTGGACATTATTTCTTGTCTAGGAAACCATTTCCTCCTCTCTTGGTCTTAATCATAATATAAACTATTTTTCTTAGTTGCAGCTCTAAGTTTCTTACCATATTGTTATGACAATCTATAACTCATCTAAAAACTCTATTTAGCCCACTTAGGATCTCTACTTTTAATAAAAATAAAAGGATTAAAAAATAACGCTGAGTTGCCCTAAACAATGGCACGTGAAAATTCGATGAGGTGGCGAGGAGCTCTTTACCCACTCGTCAGGAGACATTTGATCTGGCCGGCAAATGACTCGGGACACCCACTCCACTGACCACAGTGGTGCCCGGTCAGCGATCCTTATTTTTTTTATGATTACTTCTCTATCCTCGCCCTGATCCACTTCATAAATGTAATTAATGGAGGATCAGAACAGGGGCGCTGGCCGGTTTGATTTCGCTTCCCATTTTCCACCGGCCGAAAGTCGATGGGAGCGTGAAACCCGAACCTGCTCCGTACTCCGGAGTAGGTTGCCAGGCGCGAACCGAGGCGACAAACGCCACGAGCCACGACCTGGCCGCGTGCCGGTCCGCCGAACCATCCTCCTGGGACGCGTGATCACCAGCCGAGCCCCCCCTGGCCCGCCTCGGCCTCTAGTCCTTTCAGCTTTTATAACCAGCGTGGCCGCGTGGGCCCCGCCCCTCCTGGGCTTTCCTTTCTTCTCTCGCTCAAACTTCGAAAAACGGTCACCGCCCCCCGTCCCGTCCGCGCATCTCTCCGTTCCGTTCCGTTTCCTCGACGGCACGGACCTGTGCACCTGCACGTCGGCCGCACTACGCCGTCGCACGGCCGCACGGCCCCGTCACAGATAAATCGGTCACTCCCGTCCCAGCCGCAGTTCCGCCGCGCTTCTCCTGTTCCCGCTCAGCCGCCACCGTCGTCAGACCCCAGCCCCAGATTCTCAGCCCCGCCGCCGCGCGCGGGGGCGTCCGCGCTATGGACCCCTCGTCCACGGCCAAGGCGACCGCGCCGGCGCCACCCACTAATGCGGACCACGTCCTCCTCATCCCGCCCGACCACCCTCCGCCGCCAACGCTGCCGCCGCCGCAACCGAGCAACAACAACCAGCAGCCGAGCCCACCGCCGGCGGAGACACAGACACCCAAGCTATCGCAGCAGAACCCCGAGAAGCAGCACCCGACCTCCAGCCCCTCGCGCCCGCCGCTGCCGCCCGCGGCGCTCCTCCGCCGCCGCTCCTCCATCGCCAAGCCCAAGTCGCGCTTCGTGGAGCCGCCCACCCCGACGCACCCGGACTCCGCTCACCCCTCCCCGGTCCACCCCTCATCCGCCACGGCCGCGGCCGCGGCCGCGGCCTCGCTGACCGCCACCCCGACCCATCGCGCCGCGGCTCCCGGCGCGGGCGTCTCCACCCCGCACACCCCCGCGGAGGCCGACGACGACGAGGACCTGTTCCGCAACAAGGACGGCTCCCGCCGCGCGCCGGGGTCCGCGGCGCGGTGCCGCCGCCGGGCCCGGCTCGGGCTCGAGCTCTGCGTGCTGGTCCTCTTCCTCGGCCTGCTCGTCGTCAGCCTTGTCGTGCCGCCGCTGCAGGGCCGCGTGCTGTGGGGGCTGGAGATCTGGAAGTGGTGCGTCATGGTCACCGCCGTCTTCTCGGGCCACCTCCTCAGCCAGTGGCTCGTCACGCTCATCGTCTTCGTCGTGGAGCGCAACTTCCTACTGCGGACCAAGGTGCTCTACTTCGTCTTCGGGCTCAAGAAGAGCTTCCAGGTCTGCCTCTGGCTCGGGCTCGTGCTCGTCGCCTGGTCCCAGCTCTTCGACAGCGACGTCGGCCGCTCACGCAAGACCGCAAGGATCCTCAACTACGTCTCCAGGTTCCTCGCCTCCATGCTCATCGGCTCCGTCATCTGGCTCGTCAAGACTTTCCTCATGAAGGTGGTGGCGTCCACGTTCCACCGCAAGGCCTTCTTCGATCGGATCCAGGAGAGCGTGTTCCATCAGTACGTGCTGCAGACGCTGTCGGGCCCGCCGTTGATGGAGCTGGCGGAGAATGTGGGGCGGGAGGGCAGTGGCCTTGGGCGGGTCAGCATCAGCAGGGCCAAGGAGGAGAAGGAGAAAGGCGTGCCCGAGGTGATCGATGTTGTCAAGCTTAGGAGGATGAGTCAGGAGAAGGTCTCTGCATGGACGATGAGAGGGCTCATCACAGCAATCCGAAGCTCTAGGCTGTCAACCATATCGAATACTATCGAGAGCTTTGAGGATGTAGATGGCATGGAACAGAAGGATAAAGAGATCAATAGTGAATGGGAGGCCAAGGTCGCAGCATATTCCATATTCAAGAATGTCGCAAGGCCCGGCTATAAGTGAGGACGACTTTAACTTTTCAGTAGCCATTTCTTGTCTAAATATGCATGGCTCAACATGAGCAATTCTTTTCAATTTTGACACAGGCACATTGAGGAGGTGGATCTACTGAGATTTTTCACCAAGGAGGAGGTAGACCTGGTGCTCCCAATGTTTGAGGGCGCATCAGAGACTGGAAAGATCAAAAAGTCTGCTCTAAAGAATTGGGTGGTAAGCATAGGAGCAAAGGAACCAAATTTACTATCTCTGTTTTCCCTTCTGTTTCAGAATTCATAGGATCATATTTTATTGTTTGGCCCATGTCTTGAAATTGAGTTTGTTGTGCCGATGCAGTCATAACTTTGTGGTAGCAGAAACTTGTAACTGAATATGCATAATTTGACGATTATATGATTTCTGCGTACTTGTCATTTGGCTTTTTTACTTCTGCATTTAGAACCATTCCATTTTTTAGTTCTTGCAAATCATTTGATTCCTTAAAACAGGAAACAATACACAATGCATGCTAATGAAAATGAAAATTTTAGTAATATATGTTTTGTTTTGTAAATTTTGATGTAGTCATCCCAAATCATTTGGCTTGTATTGGAAGACATCTGTTTGCTCTCCTGATCTTGTTTTACTACCAGGTGAAAGCATACCTTGACCGTAAATCACTAGCACATTCTCTGAATGACACAAAGACCGCAGTTATGCAACTTCACAACCTCATCAGTGTTATAGTCATCATTATAATCATCGTCGTCACGCTACTGTTGATGGGCATCGCGACAACCAAGATCCTTGTTGTCATATCTTCCCAACTTCTGGTTGTGGTATTCATATTTGGGAATGCATGCAAGACTGTATTTGAGGCCCTTATATTTGTATTCATCATGCATCCATTTGATGTTGGTGACCGCTGTGTAATCGACGGAACACAGGTAACTTCTAGATCACCCCTTATGGTACCTGTTTCCGTTGATTTCCCATGTTCTGTTGCTGACATGAAGGTACTCTGATGATAGATGACTGTCGAGGAAATGAATATATTAACCACTGTTTTGTTGAAGAATGACAACGAAAAGATATATTATCCAAATTCTGTGTTGTCCACAAAGCCAATCAGCAACTTTTATCGAAGCCCTAACATGTATGACACGATTGATTTTGCAATTGATGTTTCAACTTCAGCTGAGAGCATTGGAGCTTTGAGGTCCAAAGTTAAAGGGTAATTCTCAAACTTAACCTGAATTCATATTCAACTTCAGATTTGTAAACTTATTGAAAGAAACTTTGCCAGTCAGTTTAGGCAGCTTGTACTTTATTTATTAGAATAAGATTACAGGGGGCAAGGAAACCCTTGCAGATTTTTTACAAAGATAGTTGTAGTCTTATAGATATGAGGTAGTTGAAGCTGCAGATGAAACCAGCCATGAATAAGTTATCTTAGTATAATCACATGTTTATGAAGAACTCACATTATCAATTGTCATTGGTTCCTTTTACTCTCAGGTACTTGGAGAGCAAACCAACACATTGGCACCCTGTCCACACAGTAAACCTGAAGGACATCTTGGATGTGAACAAGATTAACATGTCTCTCTGTGTCCAGCACACCATGAACTTTCAAAACATCCGGGAGAAGAACATCAGGAGGTCTGAGCTCGTTATGGAGTTGAAGAAAATATTTGAGGAGATGAACATCCGGTACCACCTTCTACCCCAGAAAGTTGAACTCACCTATGTCAGTCCGAACCCACTGCCCATGGCTGTTTCTCATACAAGATAGAAGATGGGTGAAGACTTCAAGTGTTGTACTAACAACTTGATGATCAGTTTCATGGGATCTGACAACTGATGGCTAGTAGTGCAGTCTGTTCTAGAGTTCTTAAAACTCTGCATAGTAGATATCAGCTCGTATTTCAGATAATGGATTTGTAAGCGGTGATGGTACTGATGATCAATGTTTTGGGACTGGCTATTACAACATTTGGTTATCTAGACCGTTTGGTGCATCACAATCGAAATTGTTAGGAGTCACCAACAACAAATTGCTCTTAAGGCTGGGAGATTGAATTGGGCCTTACAAAGTGGGATGCTGAAGGAAATGTAGACTGCTCAAGCAGCACTGCAGCAGTGAGAGAAGCACTGTCATTTCGGTCAACAGTTTATTTGGGCCACAGTGAATATGAACAATCATCATGGACAGTGCAAATGTTTTCTTGTACATTTGTCATTGACAGTTCATGTGGACTGCTCTTTGGCTTCTATGGGATGGTGACATGCAACAAGAACTGACATTATCTGAACACTTGCTGTCTTGCACCATGGTTTTCGCTTTCCTCCTGTGTCTGGGTGCAGGGGATGGAGTGGCTTTTCTGGATAATGGAAAATGTTCTATGCTCTGCACCTATACGGAGCAGGCTCTCGAAGATGATTACCAAAGCTACCAAGATTGGCGTTTCTTTCCCTTTTTTTAAAAAAAAAAGATAAATAGAAACATCCGGCTTCCTTAAAACAGAAGAGGGATCATATCAGATTTTGCAACTTACCACCATGAAAAAATCAATCGAAGTTTACAACCAGATGGCTCAACCCAATTCTAGCATCTACGCAGCAGTCCCTAGCTTATGACAAATCTCAATTGCAAGCGCCTAAGGTTCCTCACATGGTTAAATCAAATGGATCACTAATAAATCAAAGAACACGGAAGCATAAACACTAAAGAAGATATTAATATATTTCCTTTTCTAAAAATACTAGCAAAAAGAAAGATAATTCTTCCAAATATCATTTGCTCCGTCCACAAACTGGGCTTTAAATGGGCTGCTATTTCCATCTCGGCTAGGCACTAATAAAGTGAAGAGCCCACTGCTGGATCCGTCGCTCTCTTCGGACCGTGCACCGGATTTTCACAGTGGCGCCAACGAACGCATCAGAGGACTAGAAAAAACCAAGCAACTGATAGGTAGAAAATATTAATTATATAAGTTTTGGACTTTTAGGGGAGTGTTGGCGCCGAATATAGTCCAGACCAACACACCGCGAGGGCTTTGGGCGCCTGGGCCGCCACGAGCCAAAGAATGCAACGAGATAATCACCTTTACGTGGTAAAAGACGGAGAGGTTTACTAGAAAGCCACCAAAGGAAATCAACGCGCTTTTGGAACGAAGAATCGGCTAGTTTTAAGGCAAACTAGGAAAGAAACCGGTGGAGCTCTCGCCCAGAGGGACCCCGTCAGGGCAAGGACGTCGCCGGATTGCCCTAGGTCGGCTAGCAAGTCTAGGACGCCATTCTTGGTCACCTGGATTAAGGATGAACAACATGGTGCTGAAAAATAGAGTAAGGTAGGAGATAAATTAGTTTTTTATCAATTGAGTTGGATGGGATCAATCGGCCATGATCCTCTCATATAAATAGAAGGGGGTGGTCTTATCCTAGTAGGAAACAACTTCTATACACGATCTTCAACTTTCCCACGTCCAAAATAGGTCCAAAACCGACTTGGACGCCAAACCAGAATAGAAAACACCCCCAAGTCAGCTAAGTCGGGTCCAAGTCGGCTAAGCCGGATTCCAAATCGGCTTAGCCGATTTTCACGGGCCCGGGACACTATATTCGGGCCGAAAACAACCCAAGTCGGCTTAGCTGAGTAGCTGCTGAAAATTCTTAATGAAATCTTTCAAAATTTATAACTAATTTATCCGTACTCTAAATGGGGTAAACCATACATGTTTTTTGATCAATTCGACGATAGGAACACAATGGTGATTTCAATTCTTGCATTTGACCAACTTGGTCAAGTCAGCTTAGCCGACTTAGGGACCCGGCTAAGCCTACTTTGGCTGATTCAGCGCCCGAAAAATTGTTTTTCTCGCCCAAGCACCAAATATGATGATCCATGGTTGCTCTCTAGTCTTCTTGATGGCATAAACATAATGATGGCGTCTATTATGCCCTCTGGACAATTTTAGATGTCAACTAGAAGATTAATAGTTCCTAGCACCACATGGGACTACTCTCAATAAAAAACCCGACAAGAGTGTAATCAAAGAATAAGTATTAGAGGATTCTTTGGAATGGAGGAAAGTTTCCTATTTTCAGTGTTTTTTATGTAAAAATAAAGAATTTCAATAAAATTCATGTACAAATCTTTATATAATCCCTGCGTGCTAAAGGGGCTCTATATGGTTTTTACGGCTTGCTATGAAGTTAACACTACTATAACCGTTCCCATTCCTTACTGATGAAAATCATCCCCTTTTTATAAGTAACCGTAAAGAAAGATCATTTTCTTGAAAGGTATTTTAACTTTCAAGTCGCCAACCTAACTGTGATGCTTTGACGTGGACGCTTGTGAGACGTGGGCATCGCCTGATCGGACCAATGCTGCGCGGCTAAGCTGCTTGCACATAAGCGCATTGCTTCGCAGCTTTTCGATGAACAGAAGAACCTTCCGATGGAACGGGAAAGGTAGTTTGCTGACGGAAGCTGGGTATCCGCAGCGCCCAGTTAATGGCGGGGTGCTGCCGTGGCATCCCCGCGCCCCAAACAAAGGGAGAAAGGATGCAGTACGTTTCCTAATCTGAGTTGGAATCCACTGTCCCAAGGACAGATGGGGTCTTTTTCCTTTCAACATGAGCACATGACTGAGAGGGACAGATGAGTTGAGCGCATGCTAACGTGGGCATGATTTTTGTTTCCCTTTCATGCTAATGGAGACGGGCAGTTATTTTAGCATTCAAGTCTTGATCAAGAAGGAATTGCCTAACGGGTCCTACAACCTATCCCACACTACCACCTTCCTCGTGCTCTACTTTGCCAGCTCCCCTATCTTCCTCGTGTTCCACACTATCCGTAGTTTTTGTCGTATATTAAAAAGAGAAAAAAGCCTTCTGCCCATGCCGTGTTATGCACATCTAATAATATCGCCTACTACACTACGTTGAGTGTTGTACTCAACAATATATCTTGCATCTTAATCCAAAAAGACGATTAAAAAATGATCTCTAATAATATTGCGTACAACGCTACTTTGAAAGTTGTATTACTCAACAAATATATCTTGCATCTTAATACGGCGCAGGATTTATGCATGGTTCCGAACCTGATGAAGCCAGGCCAACGGAAATCAACAGCATGGCCATGAAAAGTACGGTATGAAACGGGGGCACACGTATATATGGCCATCGGGCCGTGCCGGCCCGGCCCGGCGGCACGACGTGCCGTGCCAGCCCTACAAGGTGTCGTGCCTCACGGGCCGTGCCTAAGGCGTGCTCGTGCCTGGCCTCCGGCCCAAGGCACGGCCATTTGGCCGTGCCGTGCCGCCCATTGGATATGGCAATTTTCACCTGGCCGTGCCGGCCCGCAGCTCGACCAGCAAACCTGAGCATGTGCCAATTTTTTCAACCGTCTTATTTCATTTTTATGCAATGCTCAGATGAACAGTAGAGAAAAGAGACATGAAAATGATTAATTAACGATCAAAAGGAGCTGTTTTATGCAATGCTGCCTCATTAAAAACTTTTCTAGGTAAAACTCACCCTTGTGAGAAACCCTAGAAAGAGAAAAAGAGTGCAGTCAGCTCAAATGTTCAAACTCTTAGTTCATCTATCCTATTACAATAGCCAGCATCAGTGACAAGTTGTTAAAGTGGCAAGGCAGAGTTGAAAGTTCTATCCTATTACAGACTTCTTGCACCTGCACCAAAAGACTTCTTGCACCAAAACACCAAAAATGTGCCATCAAGTACCAGCAGTATTACCGCCACTGCCGCTGCAGGTGCCGCTGCCGCTGCCTTCGCCTTCTTCATCCAGATAGAGGTTTTTGAACTTCTCCTTCAGGTCAAAGTCCTCAGCTTGGTGTTGCTCTCTTGCTGCTCCTTGCTCCCAGTCCTTGATGCAGGTGAGCATCTTCACATGCTTAGGCAACAATCGTCGTCGCCGGTCTTCTAGTATTCTAGATGTACAACTGAAACAAGACTCGGAAGAGACAGTAGAAACAGAAACAGACATAATATCGCGAGCCATAACAGATAGAATTGGATAGGTTAGCTTGTGATCACGCCACCATAGCAGTGGGTCAAAGGACTCATCTCAATTAGTGACAGGATCATTGTCCAAGTAAGCTTGGAGCTCACTAGTAGTAGATGGAGTAGATGAACATGAGGGAAAAAAGCTATGGATGCACCAGGACCTCCATAGATCTTTCCTCATACCTGCTTTCTCTTACCAGAACCAGCTGAGGGCATTTAAACCCTTTGAGACCTAGTTGCACCATCTAATTTCTCCTCATATTTTCTAAACAATCTGGACATCTCATCTTTAACATCACCATAGTACACAGTATAAGAGACTCCAGTATTTTGAACAAGTAATTTAAGTACATTATAGAAGCCTTTTAACTTACCTCTAGGATCAACGATGAATGCATATGAATATGTTATTGGAATTGGATCCCAATATTTCAGAAATTTAAGCTTCATAGAGGTTGCAATAGTTCTAAAATTTGGATCTTTTTAGCATGATACAAGTGGTCAGCAATCTTAAGAAGGTGATACAAAACAGGTAGCAGTTGAATAATAAACACCAGCCAGAACAACAGATGCCGAAGAACCCTCTCGCGTCATCACGCAAGTCGTCATCGTCCTCGCGTTCCAGTTCCAGCTCCTCCCGCACACGTGCACCGGTCGCGCCTCCCGCGCTCGTGCGTGCACACCGCAGGCGCGCAGCACGTAGGTAGTACAGTACTTCATACACATACGTATTTCTGTTCGGATTGTAGGGAAAATAGTATATGTACGAACTTGCAGTCTACGCAAGCTGCTCGGCCGTCTGACAGCGGAGCCACTCCTCGTCGGAGTCGAGGAAATACGCCAGGGCCCTCACGTCGTCCATCCAGTCGCTGCCGCCGCCGCCGCCGCCGGAGAAGCACGGCTCGTCCTGCTGGAATCCCACGAGGGGCGATACCGACGCCGCCGACGAGCTGCAGTCGTCCGACGACGACGATCCTCCTCCTCCACCGGCCATTGGCCTCAGCGTCTCGGGCGGCGTGTCACGGTGGAAGAAGAGTCCGCCCGTGCACCGCACGGCCCTGGGCGCCCACACCGCCGTCGACGTCGCCGCCGTCGCGGTTGCTGCTGCTGCGGAGCCGGCTGAGTCGGGGTCCGCGCGAGGGGCCGCGGCGCCCTGCTTCTGGCCGCCGGACTCGCAGCTCCCCGACGCCGCCGAGGGGGTGGCGTGCGAGCCGGTGTCGGGCGCGATGACGACGACCCTACCGCTGCCGACGCCGACGGCACCGCCGGTTATGCCGGCCCTCCGGCCCAGCGTGCTGTTCCAGTAGTTCTTGATTTCATTGTCTGTTCGGCCCGGCAGCCTGCCCGCGATGAGCGACCACCTGTTGCCGAGGAGCTTGTGGAGGCGGATGATGAGATCCTCCTCGTCGTAGGAGATGTTGCCGCGCTTGATGTTTGGCCGGAGGTAGTTCAGCCACCGCAGCCGGCAGCTCTTGCCGCACCGACGCAAACCTGCAGCACGCGCACACATGCATCATATAGCCGATCTTGTCTTGGTATGGCGATTCCAAAATGAAAATTCTTCTGTTAAATAATAGTTCAAGCTTGACTCGGTAGCTAATTTTACCGGCTTTCTGGGGCACCTCCCTCCATTTGCCTTCGCCATGGGCCTTGACGTAGGCGGCCAAGACATCGTCCTC
This sequence comes from Bothriochloa decipiens, assembly GCA_023333625.1. Lineage (NCBI taxonomy): Eukaryota > Viridiplantae > Streptophyta > Magnoliopsida > Poales > Poaceae > Bothriochloa > Bothriochloa decipiens. The sequence continues at coordinate 10,517,825 of CM041644.1, read as the reverse complement.
CTTGGCCGTCCACGCCCCTCTCTTCACACCTTCCTTCGCGCAGCACGCTCTCCTGCCCATCTCTGTCTTTGTTCTTTCTCTCTCGGCACGGTGTGCAGCAGCCAGCAGGGTCTCTGCACTCTCGTCGACCGAGCTCCGTCAGCGTATTTAAATGCACGCGGGTCTGCGTGCGTGGCCGGCCGGCTGATCGCTCATCACTTTGTAGTGTAGCACTGGCACTACGTGGCCGAGTTGAGGCCCTGCAAGGCTAAAGTGCATGCATGGACACTGCTGGGTCCGGGAGTAGTAGACTAGTATGCAGTGACGAGGGTTTGAAGTGAACCTACCCTCTGCTTTTAAGCAAAATGATGATTTTATCTTCGTTTGTCTAACTTTTGTGATTTTATCCCTGCTATTTTAAAATGAAGGAAGAATCTGCCTCTAATGACGTTAAAAAGGACAATTGTCCATGCGTCTTTACCCTTGTTTTATTATGATTTTTGTGTTTCTACACGTGTTAGATCGCAAGTTGACCTTTTGTAACATAGTTTGAAAAAGCTAGTCTCACTTACACGTGAGCCCCACATGTCATACACACAGTGAACCTTCTTCTTCCCATGCGTGCACGGTACACGGGAATGTGAGGCTGGGGATTGAGCCGGGCTGTGCACCGCCACTGGATCCCGCGCCGGAGCTCACCCGCGGCGGCTCTCCAGGGATAGGGTTGCGCCTGTTTGGTCAGGAAGAGGTAGGGTTCGGGTCGAGGCTGGGGCAGGAGAAGGAGCTCGCCGGCCATGCGAGGGGCAGGGGAGGACCTGAGGGAGCTCATCTTCCATGGAAGAGGAAAGAGAGGGAGCTCCCACCTGAGGGGAGGACCTGCGCCGGATGTGGGGCCACTCCCGCGTCAGCTTGCGTATGGTGGCTCGCCGGGGATGGGGCCATACCCGCTCGGTCGAGATGAAGCAGGGCTGGGCGCTGTCTATGGGGAAGTTGAAGGAGCTCACCATCCATGAAGGGGCGGTGGAGCTTCCACGAGCCACGAGAACCCGTGCACCCCGAAGCAGGAGTAGAGCCCCGCACCGGCTAGCCGCGAGCAGCCGGGTTGGGGCGGCAGGGTACTGGCGATGAAGCTTGCGACACTAGTTAATTGACCATGAGGAGAGAGGGAGGGGACAGATCTCGCCGCACCGGTGAAGGCAGTAGCCATGCCGATGAGGTGAAGGGCAACACCGCCGGTAGGTGAGGCTCTAAGCTCCGCCGCGACCGAAGAGGGAGTGGCCTGAATCCTTTTTGCACGTCGGGTGAGCACATGAGTACGCAGAGGAAAAGCTCTAAGGGCATTTTTGTCTTTAGACCACCTATCTTTTATTTTTTATTTGTTTTCGCCAATTAATACCAACGGTATTTCATAATAGGGTAGATGTAGGTTTCATTTGGAAAAATGAAGGCTTTTTTAGATAAAGGATATAAAATCCAGCTTCATCTATCAAGGATAGAATCAGACCAATTATTATAACGTCCACACCGTAAAAAGTTTTGGCTGTACACAAATTACAGTCCCACACAAGGAATCGAAAGCAAAAATTCCTTGACTAAACATAGTCAATATGTTTCTGCGAAAGCCAACCATTAGAACCAAAGAAATCGAGAGCCGACGTCTCAAGGTGCGATGCCACAAAGGTCAATTGGTCCCGAAGATACTCATGCCTTTGCAAGTTTGTCCATTGACGCAGCCAATGCGTTTCTCGGAATAATACCTGCAAAAGAGATTTATAGGTCTATATTTGTCAAAAACCACCTCGTTCCTTGATATCTATATTGCCCATAGAAGAGCTGCAACTGCTGTTAATAACAATGAATTATATTTTTTAAAACCCACTTTAGACCGGTTATGAAACAAATCTCTTTAGACCAGTTTAGACCAGTTTGGAAAAACGAAGGTAATTCACAAAAATTAAAAAATAAAGGGAAACCCACAATTATAGAATTTAAAATAAGAGTAGAATCACCTATATATATTTAGGTTAGATGCAGATGCAACGAACGGCCGGCAACATGGTATGTGAGGGTGGCAACTTTCGAATCGCTCGCTCGATTCGAATGGCTGGCATTGAATTTTGGTGGCAAGTGGGCTTCCTCCGGTTCCAAAATAGAGTATGTTGCAGGTTGCAGAAGAGGGTTGAGCGAGTGATTTCCAGATGCTTGCGTGTCATTGTCGTTTTTACAAGGTGGCAAACGCTTTTCGGCTTTTGCATGATGCCAGTTTTGCTGCTGCCCGTACCCTATGTTGTTTTGCATGGTTCAAGGTGTCAGTTCGTGTCCAACTAGCAGGCTTTATGCCGTGTGATGTAATATGTGTAAACTTGTAATTTAATATGTGTAAACTTTACGTAGTTTTCGGAGTATTTTTTATACTTTTTTATTCCACACATACACGTTCGTTTGAACTTATTAGCCATATTATAGAATTTTTTTCTCACAATAAAACACCATCAGCCAATTATCAACCGCATAAACCATCACACGAATAAAACGTTGAGATATATAATGCATAATAGTACTTGTTGTATGCCCATTTGTGACAATACCTTATGATGATGCTAGAACTATCTAGCTGGTACTTATAGCAGCTTGAGACCATAAGGATGTTTCGAACAAGCTACTTTCTCCGTCCCATTATAAAAGAATTTATAGCATTCAAATTTTATCCTAAAATACTTAGCTTTCTCACTCCAATAAACCACCCCTTCTATTAATATACACATTTCTCTTTTCTGAATACATCTCTATCTGCACTTTTCTTATTTTCTGTGCATTACACTTTTTTGTCTTCTAGTGGGCACTACAATACTATCAAAGACCAAAGAATACGTATGACAGTACGTAGCATCAATGGTGTGTTGTATGCAACGACTCTGTTGTGCTGCACGGACAAAGACGCAACGACTCTGGTGCGATGTACGGACAAAGACAACTCTGTGGACTGTGGTGCTTGACTCTGGTGCGCTGTACGGACAAAGACAACTCTGTGGACTGTGGTGCTGTACGGACAAAGAAGTATCAACGTGGACGGTGATTCTACCACAACAGTGGAGGAGTTTTCACAGTCAGGTAGAAACCCACCATAAGTCCGTAACATGACACATGTTGATTTCCAAGATCACAGTGAAGCTCAAGTGTTGCGTCGACAACGACTGGGAGCAATGATCACAGTATATTCATACAGAGGGTGTGTTTGTTTCAGCTTCAGAATTAGATAAATCAGGTGAATCAGGTGAGGAATAGTGAGAGAGGAACAGTGAAGAATCAGTAGAATCAGCAGAGAAAAAATCAGAAACAAACACACCCAGAAAACAGCATCAAACATGAATTCACCCCTGTAATCATACAGAGCCACAGAGGATTCATACAACGACGGTAGCTGTGTAGTAATTAAGATGCCTGACACTGACAAGATCAAACGACTCCGTTTTCTACTGTACTACTACATGAGAGCAGGGTGCTTGCCCCAGCTCCCCACTGTTGTTCTGTTGTAATTATGTTAGATAACAACATGTCTGAACCCTGAAGAGTATCACATTAAGCATGCTCTAAACATGGGCACTTCACAACAGGCGCCAGAAATTTGCCTGTGTACACCAACGTCTTCTGCAATGTCCTTTAAAGTTCTAACCAGCTGTCTTTTAAGCCCATCCACGGATGAAGCATGATGAACACCAGCTGCCCTTGATTGCAAAGGTCTGGGAACATATCGAGAACTGCGCGGTGGCTCAAGTGGCGAGGATTGCCGGTGTGCATCCTGCCCACCCGCGTTCGAAGCCTGGCCTCGACGCTGGGTGTCTCACCAGGAACAGGAGGTTCCTTTATAAATAATTTCCGTTGCCTCTCGCGCAGACGTGCCACAATGGTCAAGCGACGTGCCCGTCACGCTCGAAGTCTGCGGATCTTCGAGTACCTCTTAGCTGCGTTTCAGTACTAGGTATAGTTATAGATTTGTTTGTATACTGTGTGTGTGAGGGTGTGTGTGCGTGAGTGTGACGGCGTATGTCTCTATACGAACAGATTCTACAGCTGTATTTAAATGAGAGACAGTAAAAAAAGGTCTGAGAATATATCAGATTTATTATGCATGCTGAATGTCTTTTAGCCCCATGCCAGACGCGGGGCCGCACCAATGGCACCTTGGCTAGTGTTTTCATTCTGTCTCGTGGTGCTGCTGATCTCCAGTTTTCTTTTCTAGCCTCAGTACTAAACCCACTGTGGCCATCTCTGCTTTTCTTTTTCCAGTCTCGTACTGATGCTTTGCTGGTTCTAATCCCCCATTTTGTACTCCATCGATCCATTCTATAGCAAAGGCTAACATGGGGATAGCCTGGATCTGCAAATCTGTGTTTATTTTGAGCAAATGTCATGTTTCATTTGAGGCCATTAAAAACATAACAGATTAACAGTTGCAAAGAGAATAGCGACTTTGCAAGTCCTAATGTTGCAAGGCATATTCTAAACCAGAGCTTACCATGCATGCTCATTTGCTAGAAATCGATGCAAAATTGCAAGGTGTCAGAAAAAAATATATTTGAGGGCATCATAGAGAAAATAGGACTTCAAGTAGCTATAATGTCCATGTAGAAACCACAAACTGGAGAGATTTTTGTTATCTAAAATCTGGATTAAATTACTATTGACAATCCTGATTACTAGTGTCCAATGTGAATTCAAATGTCAAAGAAGATATGGGTTAAGAAAGTCTTGCCAGGTACAATCTGGTGCTATCTGGGCTGAAGTGGATTGTCAAATTTTGGATAGTAGATTTTGGCTATCCCCCAATTATCCCCCTGTTTGGATGCCACACAAAATCTATTATCAGAATCTTCACATCTGAAACCGATTCAAAAGGGCCCTTAACACTTCAATTAACATGATGAAAAATTGATGAGGCAAAAATTGTTTACCGGAATATTCATGCAAATTCCCTTGTTCACCCCAGCAAAATTCTAGTGTCCAAAAGCTATTCCAACAGATTCTAAAATTGTCAGCCCGAGTAACAGAATTAAGCGCAACTTTGCATATTGCTAAAGGAAAAACATATCTTTAACATGTACATCTTATTCGGCCTTACATATTTACATGCCAAGAGACGTAAAATGTTAAACTGAAGAGAACACTTGCAAAGCGTGGGGCATCAAATCTTACAGTGTATAAGTCAACATCAGGTCATCTGGGTTCCTGTGTGAAAATGCACTTCACATAGACAAACTGCAGATGAAACAATAGACTATCAATATTGTACATTATAATTATTTACACAAAAAATATCACCATGGTATCCTGATGCTGGCGGCAAAGAAATCCAATTGTCTTCGCAAAAAATTGTCACTTCCACTGATCTGACGGAAAAGAACAGCTTTATAGACATTAACAGAGTGCAGACAGGTTCCAACCGCATGACCAATAAAATGCCATTATCAATGGAACCTGAGAGCAATTTATTCATTGACTAAACCAGGACCTTATAAAGAATAGCGTTTGTATAACCAGCAGCATATACACCAATGCATATCTGAACTCCACCAATGCATGCCTGAATTCCAAAGCAAAGGTTGGGTCCAAAATGGAATACAATCACACCCTCATGTACATGTACTACACATGTGTAGAATACACCTTGTACACATGACTGGATTATATAAAAGCTAAAAGAACCAAACAGCAACCCCATGACACACTCGAAACCAAATAATCTTCTTGACAACAATGGAAGAACAATTGCGCATTAACCGACGCCGACAGGCACAAGCCTGCAGACCTCTCGTGCTCATAGACACATCTTTCTCCTTGTTACTATATATGACATGTTGGGTACTAGCGGTTGGACCTGCATATAGCATCACGGACATCACCTATCAAATCAAAGTCCATTAAATGGGGAAACCACTTGCAGGCAGGCTTAGAGGCTACGATTCACAGGACCCTCTCCCTGAAGATGGCTACAATTCAGGCCACGTTGCTGCTGCAGGAGGCCCCCAGCTATCAACATTCATTGGGTCTGTTGTAGCACGATTATGCGACACTAATATCCGCCCAAATAAGTGCTTAGGGTTCCTCCAAAAATTATGGCATTTGTCCTTTGTGGCTATCTGTATACGCGGACGCGGCTGTAGGTTTTGTTGTCATCGCGAGACAGATTCATTGATCTACCGAGTCGAACCACACACGCCGAACAGGTAAAAAACGTGCATCTCTGGCAAAAATGGATGTGGAATAATCCATCGCGGATAAATCTACATGGAGGCAGCAGCAGTGACAGGAAAAGAGGACGAGAAAGCCCGTACCTTGAACTTTGACTGCCTCAGCAGCGTCACGCCGCCGTCGGCCGGCCGGCCGGGGAGTAGACGGCGACTGCGATTTCGCAAACATCAGACTGGAGGGAGCGGACAAGAGGAATGGAAGCGGAGACCAGAGAGGTAAAGAAGAAAGCGAAGAATTCGAACTTTCCTTTGTTGAGCTCCGCCGCGGTCGGAGAGGGAGGAGAGGAAATTTGCGGGGAAGGCATCGTAGAAAGAAGAATTTGAAACTTTCCTCGTCGGTTAGAAAGCCAAACCGGTAACGTCAAACTGGCATGGCCGAATGGCGGAAGAGACGGATTTTGTATATCGCGAATGTATATCGCAGTGTAATTTCAGAGATGCAAGTGGGCTTGTCAGAAAACCAGTTAAAAAATTAACCTTATACGTATAGCGAAAATTACCACTATGCTGCTACGTATAACCCTTTGTTCACATCTGCCACACGCTTTTTTTTTATGTTTATTTTTACACGTTTGCTAACCTAACCTTCTGAACAAATCATCTTCATCCCTCTTATGACGGCTGGTCTATTTGATGCGTTTTATGATTTGTGATAAAATATTTTAAAATCTGTTTTTTATGATTTGTGCAAACATATTTTATTTGTTTTTGTCCTTTCATAGAAAAAATTATCTCTTGTGATATGTGCTAAAACATATTAAACTCTGTTTTTTTATTTTTGCTAACACACACGTCTTTATTTCTCCTTGTCCTTTTATAAAAAAATATCTTTTGTGATTAAAATGACCCTGGGCGTTGTGAGAAAAGTTGGTTATATTTCTCACAAATGAAATATAGCAACTTCCTTAATTTTATTTTGCCACAAATATTTATATGATTGCATAATTGATTTATTTGAGCATAGAAAAAAATCAATAACATGGTAAATTAAACTGACAAGGAGTTACCACTAGTTGATCAATTCAAAATATATACTATATAAAACAATAATTTTGTTAGTACAAACTGAATATAGCTCTGTCGCGATAGATTCCTTGTGACGAAACCTCTGAACATGAGTTCTAAGTTTTTGACTTGGACGTAGGAGTTCACATTTTTCTAGGTCTACTGTTCAATTTTAATGATGTTGTTTTCTTTTAATGGTAGATGAAGATGATGATGAACCACTCAACACTCAACAGATCCACTTGTAGTGACGTCGTTAGTATATATTTCAAAGGTCACGTGCCAATTGGGTGTGTGTTCGTGTGTTTATTGGGTTGGATAAGCATGCAAAATGTACTAAGGCTATTTTTAAGTGGTGTTGGTGACATTCCCGTCAACAAACGCGTGTATTTTGAAGGTGCTATAGGGATACGGTGATTACTGGTTTTCAATAAAAAACTATCATAAGGACAATACAAAAATGTCAAATAATAATAAATTGGATTGCTAGAAAAACTAAATATTATGACAGAATAACTTTTCCTAGCTTGGACATGTCAAATATATATCACAAAACACTAATTTCACAAAAGAGTAGTATGGCAATCAAATATTCTATGGAATAGTAAGGGGGTGCTGATTTGCGAAATGTCGTCCATCGTTGTTACTCACCTTTTTATTTGGTTTATCAAATCGATTAATACATTATCACAACATTAATTACAAAGCTGATAATTAGTACAAAATGATGTGCAAAGCTATTCTGCAAAATCTCATAAAATGAAATCATGATACACAACATCATATAGAACGGAGTGATTTTTCAAACCAAAGTAACCTACAAAAGTTATTTTGATTAGAACAATATAAAATAGACCACAAAAAATACATTCATTACTTAAATATCTATAGAATATGCTAGTAAAATATAAGTTTTACAACGGGGCAACTATGAAACAATGACTTTCCCTAGCAAAACAATCAAATATAGATTTGTTACTCAGTTCCTATTATTACGAACTGCAAAAAGAGATGACGTACAAATGGGAGAAGGAATATCAGTAGGAGTATAAAATGAAAAAAGGCAAGAGCATGGGAAGGAATAGAAAATGGAAAATGAAAGAAAAGGAGAAGGGAAAATAAGAGAAGGGGGAATTGTCCAAGCTGGGACTAGAGTAAAATAAGCAGAGCTGTGAGGGAGTAGAGAAACAAACCTGGCCCTGAATACTGTTTTTTTTAGGAACTACTGTTATCCATATATATAGCTCATAGCTCACCAAATAAAGAAACCAACCAGACAAAGACCAAAGCCGGCAAAGACAGTCTTAGAGAGGAGTGGACACGAACTTTTTTTATTTTTAATTTTTTTAAAAAAAAATTTACAAAAATAATCGGCCGTTTCAAAAATTGACAGAACTAGTCGCCCACAGTGGGCGTTTTTTAAAAAACGCCCAGACAGGTTTGGGCGTTTTTTGTGACGTGGCGAACGTCCGGCCGGCGCCGGTGCCGGCGTTTGCGGGCGGCCACCTGGCGGCCAAAAAACGCCCACTGTGTGGGCGTTTTTTGGCGACCAGGGGGCCGCCTGCAAAAGAGCGCGGCCTGCCGCGCCTGTTTTGCGGGCGGCCCCCGTAGCAGTAAAAAAACGCCCACACAGTGGGCGTTTTTTCCTGTCCAGGGGGCCGCCTGCAAAAGTGCACGGC
>CM041644.1:10476042-10503914 GCA_023333625.1 Bothriochloa decipiens | reverse complement strand
AACATCATTATTTATAGATCTAATATACATACTACTCACAGATCTACCCAAAGTCAACTAAAAACTAAACAACTCTAGTGCACATTATATTTTACTAATGCATAGCAACAGACCTGTAATGTATAAGAAACTTACCTAAAAGCCGAGGTCTCAAACTGGCAGGGCTTCGCCGTTACTTCCTTCTCCTCCCTCCTCTCTTCTCCCTTTTTTTCTGAAAATTTTAGTGAATATAATGAAAATCTGAAGGGGGGCTGGGTATATATAGCTGGCGGCCAAAAAACGCCTGTGTGGGCGTTTTTTGGCGGCCAGGGGGCCGCCTGCAAAAGTGCACGGCCGGCCTCGCCTGTTTTGCAGGCGGCCCCCAGGTGGCCAAAAAAGCCCACTGTGTGGGCGTTTTTTGGCGTCCAGGGGGTCGCCTGCAAAAGAGCGCGGCCGGCCTGGCCTGTTTTGCAGGCGGCCCCCTGGGGAGGAAAAAACGCCCACTGTGTGGGCGTTTTTTTACTGCTCGGGGCCCGCCCGCAAAACAGGCCGGCCCTTTTGCAGGCGGCCCCCTGGCCCCCCGCAAACGCCGGCACCGGCGCCGGCCGGCCGTTTGCCACGTCACAAAAAACGCCAGACAGTGGGCGTTTTTTAAAAACGCCCACTGTGGACGACTAGTTCTGTCAGTTTTTGAAACGGCCGATTATTTTTATAAATTTTTTTTAAAAAATTAAAAATAAAAAAAGTTCGAGTGGACACTGGAGGTGCGACTACTGAAGGCCCAGGCCGCTAACGGCCCATAAGTATTTACAGTATGTGCAGATATGAATTAGATATATTGTAATAAAGAGTTGAAGGTCATGTATTTATAGTACGACCACACTATGAAATAGCGGCGGTAGCGGCCGCTACTAGGTTGCGCTCTGAAGTTTGTGCCATGGAACTTTGCGGCCGCAACGGGCTGATACAGCAGGCGCAAATGCAAGTAGGGGACCACAACAGCGTCATAGAGATGATAGTATGTTCGTTTTGTAAACTCTCAATGTGATAATTTATTGTGTAGAACACCATGTTTGTTTTGTCAATTTAAGTATGTGAGACATCAATTATTTGAGTGCAATCAAATGTCTATTTATACACATTATTCATGATATATGTACCTAAAATTATGTGAGATTATTAGGTGCCACTATTGGAACTTATCGTCCGCTATATCACTTGCTATCCGCAATCTGCTACCTACCAACCCGTAATCCGTTATTTAAAGCTTTGAGTATGACAGTACATGAGAAATGCAATTAATATAATGACGGCAGCCCCAAAGTATTTGATAGGAGACATCCAACAGGTAAATTGAGAATGTGTGAAACGTGATGTATAAACTCCTCATCGAGATTTATTGGAATAAATTCACCATCGTGGGTTCAATTCTACTGTAGTGATTAGTGGTTTGATTGTGGCTCCATGCTAGTGTCTCGGTGTTTTAAACACTCTGGATACAAAAAAAAGATGTTTATCTTAGCTTGGACGTCTAAGCCCTACATACAACGGTGAAGTTCTTCAAATGCGCAATCAAGTTCTTACAACAAGAAACGCTATGGTAATGGTCTAGGGTTTTGGTCAGTTGATATGAGATCCGATCTCCTCTATAAGAGCCTATGCCCAGCCTAATATGCACCGAACGGCAATGGCCGGGAGCACAAGGAAGCATGATTTTTGGGGGTCTTTCTGGGGTTTCATGTCCTAATATTCGATTGACGCAGCACTAGGTGCCGGTTGTCGTTGATGTTGTGGCTGATGCTTTGAACCATCCCTAATGTCCTTTGTTGAGGGCCTAGCCACCTAGGACTGACCATCAAAAGTGTTGCTCCTTATGGTCTCATATAGAAATAAGCGGTGTGTTAGATAATGAGATATTTCCATATAGGAGTAGATAGACTCCATTCGGTTGTATAGCAGGGATCCCAAGATTGTAGGAGATTGTGTTGTTGATATTCCTTGTAACCCAAGATTGTAATCTTGTAACATCTATATAATGAAACCCAAGGACCCCTGAAGGGGTATCCTCTTCCCGCATACCTGTTTACATGGTATCAGACGCCTCTTCCTAGCGGACTATTCTCGATCCAATCTACTCGCCCATCCACCTCTCGCCTCCATGGCTGAGTCTTCAGCTCAAGCGCTGCTAGCTTTTGGCCTTCTTCCGGTTGTATCGGAGAAGCTAACTCGCGGGAACTACAACATGTGGTACGCCACCGTGTCCTCGGCACTGAAGGGTGCTCGCCTTGCCGGCTATATCCTAAGCACGGCAACTCCTCCACCAGCCTTCCTTGACGACGACGGCGGCTCCACCGTTGATGGCAAGAAGAAGGAGCCGCAGCCCAATCTAGCGTATGAGAAGTGGGTTGCTGAGGATCAGATCATCTTGAGCTACCTCTTCTCGTCACTCTCGAAGGAGATCTTCGACCCAATGGCCACTACAACCATCGCCAAGGAGCTGTGGCTGCCATTCAAGAGCAGCATGCATCGCAGTCTTGGGCGCGCATCATGGATACACGAATTTCCCTTGCGACGACGACCAAGGATGCGTCGTCGGTGAGTGGATTTTTCATCAAGATGAAGGGCCTTGATGATGATATGGTATTTGCGGGCTGAAAGCTTGAAGATGAGGAGCTCATCACCTTCATCATCACGGGGCTTGGTGAGGACTTTTAGTCCATCATCTCTGCTATTGCCTCTCGTGTCGATCCTATCTCGGTTAATGAGCTTTATGCTCAGCTCGCTGCTTTTGAGCAGCGCAAGGGGCTTCATGGCGGCAGCGGCTCCTTGTCCTCTGTCAACGTTGCCACCAAGGGTGGCCGTGGAGGGAACTCCTCCAACTCCAACCAGCATCACAACTGTGGCAATGGTGGCCATGGTGGATTTCGCCGTGGTGGTGGCAGCCGCGGCAATGAGGGCCGTAGCAACAAAAATCAAGGCAGCAGTGGTCACAGCAACTTCTAGCAAGGATTCTTCTGCCAGCTCTGTGGCAAGGAGTGACACATGGTGGTGCGCTACTTCAAGCGCTTCAATGCGAACTTCACCGACCCTCCTTAGAAAAGTGCATCGTCGGCCAACACTTCGTCCTACGGGATGGACACAAACTAGTATGTTGATTCCGGTGCCACGGATCACATAACCGGTGACTTGGAGAAGCTCTCTTTCTGCAACAAGTATCGCGGAGGGGAACAAGTGCTCACGGCTAATGGAGCAGGTATGAGTATTAATCATGTTGGTCATAGCATTTTGCAATCCCCAGTTCGTGACATTCATCTAAATAATGTCCTTCATGTTCCTAGTGCAAATAAGAATCTTGTTTCAGCACATCATGTTGTTAAAGATAACAATGTATTCCTTGAACTTCATCCACATCATTTTTCCCTTAAGGAATAGGTGACGAGGAAGACACTTCTCGAAGGGCAATGTGAGCATGGCCTCTATCCATTGAAGCCTCGTGAAAACCAGCCACCACCGAATAAACAAGTCCTTGGAGTCGTCAAGGCATCTGCCTCCTTATGGCATAGTCGTTTCGGTCATGCTTCGTCACTTGTCGTCCAGAGAGTTCTAAGTCATCATAAGTTATCTGTTTCTAGTGAGTCGAACAATAATGGTGTGGTTTGTGATGCATGTCAGATAGGCAAGAGCCATCAATTACCTTATCCTAAATCCAATAGTGTTTCATCCAAACCTTTTGAGCTTGTGTTCACTGATGTTTGTGAAGGGTTATGAGGATGCTACGCTAGCCAGAAAACAAAACTTTTCTACCTCATAAACCAAGATCTACTGCCAGATATAGGTCACGGGATTACCACTAGACGCGTAGGTGCAGTGGAAGCCTTGATATAGTCGAATGTGTCACAGTAGTGCCGTGCAGTTGCGTGATCATCCGTCAAGTACACCCTTGGGTCGCGGATCATCCGAGCACGTTCCCGACCAGTCCGACCAGTTGTCGACCAGCTATCGACCACCGTGATCGATGAGGTCCATCTGTGTGCCGCAGATGCAGCCCCTCCGAGGTATCACACACGTACGGGAAGAAGGAATGCGCAACCGAACTGCTAGGTACGCAAGGAGCAAAGGCGTGAGCGTGGGGTGGGCGACAGTGGCTGAATATCGATCAAGCTCTACGCATTGCCTCGCCCCTACCCCTTACTTATATAGGCGTTCCTTCGCTACCCTGACTTGGAGGCCCATCAGGAAACCCTAAACCTTGTCTAATCTAGATCCAACCCGAACTAGGCTTTCAACCCTTAAGCGTGTGACCCTATGGGTTCACGCACGCATAGACATGGGTTGAGTACTCCTACTCACCCAATAGTTGATGGTGGACTCTAGCAAGGCATGATAACTCCTATGTGCACATAAAGATCATATCAGACGAACCACTATGACCACGTATAAGTTATTCTCTTTGCCACTCAATATATGGTTCAACTCGTGAGTTAACACTTAACCCAAGAGTGGTCATGCATTTGTTGATCCAATCACTTGAGTAATCCAGTGATATCTTTCTCATACCAGAGAGGGGCAAATTTCATCTTGACTGTCTATGTCTCATAGCATGCTTTCTGACAACCCAAAGACCACCTTTATAACTACCCAGTTACGGAGCAACATTTGATAGTCCCTAGTAGGCCATTTCACATCTTGAGAACATACCACAATCTCAAGTCTAAGGATATAATGTACATGATGTGAATAGAGACTTTCTCATGTCGGGTCAATCCAGCCTACATGTCTCACATGTGCCCATATTATTAGTTCGACATCTCCATGTCTGTGACTTGTGAAACATATTCATTAACTAATATATGTGCTGGTCTAATATTCAAGTGTGTTCTCATAAGAATGCTAACCAGGGACAACTTTAGAATAACCATTCAAGTAAATAAGTTCCATAAATAACTCACATAATTGCCAATCAATACAAGTTGTCTATAATGGATATTCAATGAACACTTAATACATGTCATAGATACAATCAGAATATCATCATCTCTATGATTACCTCTAGGGCATATTTCCAACAATCTCCCACTTGCACTAGAGTTAATCTCTAAGATGTCTAATCTCCATACACCTCATGTGCACCTCATGCTTAGGCTGTGGAAGAGCCTTTGTCAAAGGATCTGCTAATTTAAATCCGTATGTATTTTGTATAATTTGATCTCTTCTTGTTTCATAAACTATCGAATGAGATGAAACTTTCGAAGTACATGTTTGTTCTTCTGGTGATCCCTGGGCTACTTAGCCTGTGCAATCGCCCTATTATTATCACAATGTAAATTCAATGGGCCCGACATATTTGGAAGCACACCAAGTTCAATGAGGAACCTCCTCAACCAAACACCTTCCTTTGTAGCTCCACCAACTGCAATGTACTCAGCTTCTACTGTACTCAGCTTCTGCTGTAGAATTGGTCACCATTTCCTGCTTGGAACTCTTTCAGCTTACTGCACCACCATTTATTATGAACACAAAACCTGATTGAGATAGTGAATCATCCGTGTCGGTTTGGAAGCTAGCATCGGTGTAACCGTTTACAACGAGCTCCTCCTTACTTCCATAGATTAGGAACACATTCTTAATCCTTCTCAAGTACTTAAGAATGTTTTTAACCAGCGTCCAGTGACTCTCACCAGGATTAGCTTGGTGCCTGCTCGCAACACTTAGAGCATATGCAACATCTGGGCGAGTACATATCATGGCATACATGATGGAACCAACTGCCGAAGCGTATGGAACCTTACTCATGCGCTTGCGCTCAGCGTCAGTGGAAGGACACTGCTTGTCACTGAAGCGCATACCATGTGACACAGACAAGAACCCTTTCTTGGATTGTTCCATGTTGAATCGCTTCAACACATTGTCAATGTACGTGTCTTGGCTTAATCCTATTTGGCTTCTTGACCTATCTCTATAGATCTTAATGCCCAAGATGTATGCTCTCTCTCCAAAATCCTTCATAGAAAAACTATTATTCAGTGAAGTCTTTACGGATTGTAACATTGGAATGTCATTCCCGATCAGTAATATGTCAACACATACAAGATCAGGAACACAACAACGCTCCCACTTTCCTTCTTATAAACACAAGGTTCTTCTTCATTCTAACAGAATCCAAACCCTTTGACGACGTCATCAAAACAAATGTTCCAACTCTGAGATGCTTGCTTTAACCCATAAATGGATTTCTTAAGTTTGCATATTTTTTTAGCATTATTAGGATTAATAAAACCTTCGAGCTGTATCATATACATGTCCTCTTCCAAATATCCATTCAGAAAGGTTGTTTTAACATCCATCTGCCATATCTCATAATCAAAATATGCAGCAATTGCTAGAATGATCCGGATAGATTTAAGCATCACTACCGGCGATAACGTCTCGTCGTAGTCAATTCCTTGAACTTACCGAAAACCCTTTGCAACAAGTCGAGCTTATAGATTTAACATTTCCATCCATATCCTTCTTCTTCTTATAGATCCATTTGCACTCTATGGGTCTAACCCCATCAGGCGGGTCAACCAGGTTCCAAACCTGATTGTTTCCCATGAAATCTATCTCGGATCTCATGGCACTCTACCATTTCTCAGAATCTGGGTCCATCATTGCTTTCGCATAATTCGCGGGTTCGTCATCGTCTAACGACAACAGATCCCCACGCAATTCGTGAAGTCTTGCTAATCTTCGTGGTTGGGGCGGTGCACCGAACACCGGTGTATCGACCACGGGTGTCTCAACTTGTTCTGCTATATTAGCATCACCAGTAGAGTCATTCCTTACTGGCTCCTTTTGAACTTCTTCAAGATACACCTTTCAACCACTCCTATCTCCTTTGGAAAACTCTTTCTCTAGGAAGACACCATTCCGAGCAACAAACACTTTGCCCTCTGATCGGTCATAGAAGTAATACCCTAAAGTTTCCTTTGGATATCCCACAAGGAAGCACTTGTCCGACTTTGGTGCTAGCTTATCAGATATCAACTGTTTGACATAAGCTTCGTAACCCTAAACTTTTAGAAAAGACAAACTAGGACGTCGACCAGTCCACATCTCATATGGTGTTTTATCTACGGACTTAGATGATACCCTATTTAGTGTGAAAGCGCCTGTTTATAGAGCATATCCCCAAAACAATAAAGATCCGACCGGCTCATCATAGAACCAACCATGTCCAACAAAGTCCAATTATGACGCTCTGTAACTCTTAAGATGATTGCTAAACTCATGACTCAAATATTCGCCTCCATGATCAGATCGTAAGGCTTTAATCTTCTTGTCACGTTGATTCTCTACTTCATTCTGAAATTCTTTGAACTTTTTAAATGTTTTAGATTTATGTTTTATTAAGTAGACATACCCATATCTACTAAAGTCATCTGTAAAAGTTATGAAGTATTGGATTCCGCCTCTAGCTGTTGTGCTCAGTGGTCCGCACACATCAGTATGTATGAGTTCCAACAAGTCAGACGATCTCTCAGAAAAACCTATGAAAGACGCCTTGGTCATCTTGCCGAGCAGGCAAGCTTCACATGTCTCGTAAGATTCAAAATCAAACGAAGTTAAAACCCCATCAACAAGGAGCTTCTTCATACGATTCTCACTTATATGACTCAAACGACAATACCACATCTATATTATAATTGAAAAATTCTCTATACAATTTTTTTCAGGATCAATAATTCAAAACACACCTCCTACAGATACAACGGCTAATATTAAAAGTATAATGCAGGCTCTTACACCTCTCATGCTCGTCTGCCCACACGCCCGCGCTATCATCCAGGGTTCCATCCCTCGGCTCGTCACTTTCTTCTTCTCTCTATTTCTCGCCGAACCAAAAGAAAGAAAACGCCACGACGCCGCCGCCACCGCCTCCTCCTGCTTCCTCTTCCCGATGCCCGCATCGCGCAACCCTCCCTCTCACTCTCTTGAGGCGG
Source organism: Bothriochloa decipiens (assembly GCA_023333625.1). NCBI lineage: Eukaryota > Viridiplantae > Streptophyta > Magnoliopsida > Poales > Poaceae > Bothriochloa > Bothriochloa decipiens. The sequence continues at coordinate 10,495,953 of CM041644.1, read as the reverse complement.
TGATGGGTGCAGGAGGCGCCCATGTGGGCGGCGCGCCGACGCGAGCAGGTCTCAGCCCCACGGTGGATCACCAGGGTGTTGAATCCTGCTCGCCGGCGCCTGTCCGCCGGAGACGAGGATGATGACCCGAGATCGATGGAACCCGCAGTGGAAAACTCACGCGAACGCAGTGGGAGCTGAGAACAACAAACACACAAAGTTTGGTGCCACAACTAACTGGCCTTTCTGACTCTGTTGATGAAAGATAAATACAACATCTGAGCAGCTCGTGGCCACTCGACTCGGCGCCATGCACGCCACTCCTCCCTACAAGGTCGCGCCATCCCACGACCGGATGAATGGTGCCCATGACTTCAGCTAAGACTCAATGGAAACAACGAAGAACACTTCTATGTGATCACCACCCCGCGAACAGAGTGCGAGTCAGGCGTTACAAGACGCACCCCTATCGGGTTCTTTATTTGCAAAGACTGAAAACTAAAACTACTGAACCTGGACTGAATAAACTGAATGAACTAACAATCTCCCCCTGAACGAAGTCGATTTAGCCTAGGTTGACAACACCAATCTTCTCACGAAGTTCACAGAACCTGACTCGTCCTAGTGCCTTCGTCATCAGATCAGCGAGTTGATCTTGAGTGCTCGCATACTCCAGCAGGATAATTCCCTTGTCGACACATTCACGAATGAAATGGAATTTAGTATCAATGTGCTTACTTCGATCATGCAGCACAGGGTTCTTGCTGAGTGCGATTGCTGACATGTTGTCCATCTTGAGATGAGGCACCGGAGGCTTGTCGCCTGTGACCTCCTTCAGCAGCCTCGTGAGCCACACCGCCTGGCATGCTGCAACAGCACCAGCGATGTACTCCGCCTTGCAGGAGGAGAGCGCCACGACCTTCTGTTTCTGGGATTGCCAGGCCACTGCCTTTGTCCCCAGGAAGAAGATGATGCCTGTTGTGCTCTTCCTGTCATCATTGTCTCCCCCCAAATCACTGTCACTGTAGCCCGTAAGGCTGTTGTCGACGCCTGAAAGCTTGGGGTAGACCAGCCCGAATTCCACTGTCCCAGCAATATAACAGAGCAGATGTTTCACTGCAGCCATGTGCTCCTGCCTGGGCTTCTCCATAAAGCGGCTCACCATTCCCACCGCGAATGAGATATCCAGGCGTGTATGAACCCAGTAGCACAGGCTTCCAACCAAGCTGCGATACTCTGTTGCATCGACCTCTGCCGACGTCCATTCCTTGGACAGCTTCAATCTCGCCTCCATAGGGGCATGGCAAGGATTGAACCCAGCCATGTTTGCTTTCTGAAGCAACCTGCGAGCATAAGCAGCCTGACCAAGTGTGATTGCAGTTTTGCTCTGTCTCACCTCTATCCCCAGGTAGTAGGAAAGCAACCCAAGGTCACTCATCCTAAACAGCTGCTGCATTTCGCCCTTGAAGTCTTCGACTCCACCTTCCTTTGCCCCTGTAATGATCAAATCATCGACGTAGATGCCAACAATCACCCGTGAAGACCCCTTGCCTCGGGTGTACATGCCATGCTCACTGGGACAGCGCGTGAATCCCAGATCACACAGGCTAGCGTCCAGCTTCTGGTTCCACGCCCTGGGAGCCTGACGAAGTCCATATAGCGCCTTCTTCAGGTGCAACACCTTGCTCCTGTGCCCGGCTGCAACAAAACCTGGCAGCTGCTGCACATACACCTCCTCGGCGAGTTCTCCGTTCAAGAAGGCCGTCTTGACATCCATGTGATGCACAAGCCATCCCTCCTAAGCAGCAACAGCAAGCAACACTCTTACCGACTCCATCCTCGCCACCGGTGCAAACACCTCGTCGTAGTCGATGCCGGACTTCTGAACGTAGCCCTTCACCACCAAACGCGCCTTGTGCTTCACAATCGCCCCCAATTCGTCGCGTTTGATCTTGAATACCCACTTGAGCCCGATAGCACGGTGCCCTTGTGGGAGGTCGACGAGTGTCCAGGTGTTGTTCTTCTCAATCGAGGACAGTTCCTCGAGCATGGCCTTCCGCCATTCTTCATCGCCACGAGCCTCGTCGTACGTGGTCGGCTCACCATCGACAGCAAGCATCAGCTCACCGCCCACATCCCAGACCGCCTCTCCCGGGGCTTGCGCATCGCCGAGGACATTCTCCAACGTCCTGAATCTCAGTGGCGCGTCGTCGGCGTCGGCGTCGGCGTCCAGCTGAAGCTCCCCCGGAGGTGGGGAGACGAACTCCACCCCTCCAGGTGGCGTTCCCGGTGCTGGAGAGTTGGCCCGTGTGGGCTCCTGCACTGGGGTCGAGGGAGAGACAGCAGTACCCTGCATCGATGTCAAGGGTCCCGGTGACGCTGGTGGTGACGGCACCGGAGTCTGTGGCGCCTGTCTGCTGCCCAGGGCAGACAGCGTCACATACTCCACCATGAACGGCTCCCCCGGAGCCGCGCTTGAGGCACCCTCCTCCGCATCTCCCCATCTCCACGCCTTTCCTTCATCAAATACCGCATCCCGCGATATGTGAACACACTCCGTGCTCGGGTTGTAGAAGCGGTAGGCCTTTGTTCCTGGCTCGTAGCCAATGAACGCCATGGGGGTGCTTCAGTCATCGAGTTTGCGTTGGTGAACGCCGGCAACCTTCACATATGCAGTACAACCGAAGGTGCGAAAGAAGTGCACGGCCGGCTTAGAACCATACCAGACCTCATAGGGCGTCTTCCCTTCCATGCTCCGTGTCGGTGAACGGTTCAGGATGAAGACGGTGGTGGACACCGCCTCACCCCAAAGCCAGCCCGGAACGTTCATCCCCTTCATCATGCTGCGCGCCATGCCCAGCACCGTCTGATTCCTTCTCTCCACCACGCCATTCTGTTGAGGCGTATATGGCGCGGTGAGATGGCATTGCACACCTTGATCAGCGCAATGCTCCTCAAACGCTCGCGCTGTGAACTCTCCCCCATGATCTGTGCGCAGCATCCCCAGCTTCTCACCAACCTCCTTCTCCAGCCTTGCCTGCAGCTGGATTATGGCCGCTGCTGCTTGGTCCTTCGAAGCCAAGAGGACCAGCCACATGTGCCTGCTCCTGTCATCAACAACAAGCAAGAACATCTTCTTCCCACCCGGGGTAGCCGGCATGATCGGACCGCACAAGTCAGCATGCACCAGCTCCAGGGATTGAGATGCACGGAACCTGCTCGCCGCTGGGAACGGTTGGCGACGTTGTTTCCCAGCGAGGCAGTTCTCGCACACCTGCTCCACGTGATCGATCACTGGGAGCCCACGCACCATCTCCTTCCTGGACAACAGCTTCAAGCCATGGAAGCCAAGGTGCCCATACCTCGCGTGCCACCTCCAGGCGGCGTCGTCAACATGCGCTGCAAGACAGACCGGGGTGCTGATGTTGACGTTGAGGATGTATAGGCGATTCTCCGATCGTGGAACCTTGGCGATGAGTCGACGCCATTGATCCCAGATTCGCAGCATGCCTTCCTCGATCAGCACCTTGTACTTGTCCTCGTCAAGTTGGCCGAGGCTGACGATGTTGGCCGTGAGCTTGGGGATGTAATATACACTGCCAAGTCCCTGATGCTCGCCGTTCTTGCAGCTGAGGAGGACAGTGCCACGGCCGTGGATGTCAACCACGGACCCGTCGCCGAACCTGACGGTGCCGTGCACTCCCGTGTCGAGCTCGGAGAAGAACGACCGGACGCCGGTCATGTGGTTTGTCGCCCCCGTGTCGAGGATCCAGCGCGTGCGCCCCTCACCACACTTCTCCCCGAGCTGGACGAACAGCTTGTCCTCCCGGATGTGCACTTCCTCGCCCGCCACGGAACGTGACGGCGTCGCTAGCGCCACGCAGGCCGTCGTGGACACCGTGTCAGTGGCCTCGTCGGAGAAGACCCAGTGCGCCACTTCACTCCCGTTGGCAACACGGACGCCCACCACGTCTTCGGGCTCCTCCGATGCCGCCACCCGAGGCACCGGATTGAGAAAGACTGTGACGGTCGCCATCATCAGTGCTTGCTCCGCCTCTGCCTCGGCGGCGTGCGCCTGCTCGTCCCGCTTCTTCTTGCGGCACTCACGCGCCCAGTGGCCCGTCTTGCCGCAGTAGGCGCACTCGTCGCCGGCGAGTTTCTTCTTCTTCTTGCCGTTGCCGCCGGCCGAAGGTTTGGAGCCACCGTTGCTCCCACCGCCCTGGGACTGGGCGCTGTTGCTACCCCCAACTTGGGACGAGCCGCCGCCGCGTCCTCGCCTCTGAGTTGAGGCTGGAGGGCGCCCTCCTCCAGAGCCACCGCCAGAGACTTGTAGCCGGAAACCACCCGCTCCACAAGTTCTTCTTCGGTGAGGTTGAGCCGCGCTGCAGAGGTACCGCCGTTGCCATTAAGGCCATAGCGTTCCTCGGCCGCCTTGAGTCTCCCCATGAGCTCGTCCACTGACAAGTCATTGAGATCAAGGAGAGTCTCGATAGCCATTACGATCTGCTCGTACCTCGGTGGCGTGGCCTACAGGAACTTCCTCATGACTTCCGGCTCCGTGTACCCGGCATCGAGTACCTCCAGCTGGCTCGCCACGTCGGTGATCCGGAGGGCGAAGTCGTCCACCGATTCCCCGTCCTTGAAGCGCAGCGCATCGAACTCCCGACGCAGCGTGTTTGCCTTCGCCTGGCGCACATGATCCACCCCGAGATGCATCTTCTTCAGGGAGTCCCACGCCTCCTTGGTTGTGGCCTTCCTGGCAATGCTGCCGTGCAGCTCCTCGGGCACGCCCTGCACGATGGCCTCCAAGGCGTTCCGATCGTCGATGTAGTCGATGGCGTCGACTTGCACCGTCTCCCACAAGCTCCGCGCCTGGAGCTTCAATTTCATGAGCGCCGCCCATGAGTAGTAGTTCGACTTGGTGAGAAGGGGGTACTTGTATTTCCCGCCCTCCTCATGCACGGTCCGGTGGATCACCAGGCCGCGCTCGCCCGTACCTCCGCTGCTCGAACCGCCCCCGCCGGAACCCCGTCGCGGCGAGGAGGAGCGGTTCCTCCGTCGATCCATACCGAAAGCAGCAGCGATCGCGCGGTCACGTGTCCACCGGCGGAACCGAGCTCCGATACCACTTGTTGAATCCTGCTCGCCGGCGCCTGTCCGCCGGAGACGAGGATGATGACCCGAGATCGATGGAACCCGCAGTGGAAAACTCACGCGAACGCAGTGGGAGCTGAGAACAACAAACACACAAAGTTTGGTGCCACAACTAACTGGCCTTTCTGACTCTGTTGATGAAAGATAAATACAACATCTGAGCAGCTCGTGGCCACTCGACTCGGCGCCATGCACGCCACTCCTCCCTACAAGGTCGCGCCATCCCACGACCGGATGAATGGTGCCCATGACTTCAGCTAAGACTCAACGAAAACAACGGAGAACACTTCTACGTGATCACCACCCCGCGAACAGAGTGCGAGTCAGGCGTTACAAGATGCACCCCTATTGGGTTCTTTATTTGCAAAGACTGAAAACTGAAACTACTGAACCTGGACTGAATAAACTGAATGAACTAACACAGGGCACCGGGCGCCGGCGAGGCCGTAGCAACGACTACGCCCATGTCTAAGTCGAGGCCTTCGCTGGTGACTAGAAACCACCACAGCAGGTATCCCGCCCCTCCTCTTTCCTCTTCCTCGATTCGCTCCTATGGATCCAATGCCACCCGGCCCTCGAAGTGACGCCGGCGCCGCTGTCTCCTCCGTGGTCGGACCTTCGCGTCCACGAGGCGGCGGCAGGCAGGGAGGCCGGACCGGATCAGCGACTGTAATCCCCACGCACACGGCGGCCGGCGGCCTCCATTGCTCCATCCATGTCCGTTTGGAATTGGCGTTGGAGATCCCTTTTTCTCTGGAACTGAAAGGTGTGTAGAGGCGGTGTCGGTGGCGGCACGAGCACCGGACGCACATCGTAGGGCTTCGTGCGGACTCGGGCACTTAAGGACGCGCGCCGGAGTGCTGCTGCTGCTCGCCGTCATGGACGCAACCATCTGTGTGTGCTGCTACCGCTCGCCGTCTCTGCCACCGCCGTCTTCTGCTCCCTCTTCGCCGTCGTCAATGCAGGGACGCGCGCCACCAGAGCTTCGACCTGGCACGCCTGCGTCGGTTTCCCCATGCCGCCAGGCCGCCGGGCGCCAGCAATTCCACAGCAGGAGGAGGCACATTCGGTGACACAGTCAAGGTCTCGGTCGCCATGGAGACTGCATCCGCCTTGACTCGTGCTGTCCAACGCCGCTTGGTCGGTGTGGAGGCTGATTTGGTTTCAGTCATCCGGTGGTGTGGCGGCTGACTTCTCTCTATTGTGCCGATCCGGTTATGGATTAGTTGCTTATTTCTTTGTGGAATCTGCCGTGGTTTATTTCTTCACTCATGATGCTTCGTCTCCCCAATACCCCAACACAATCTTTGGTTCAATGTGAATGCAGTTCTTATTATCAGTATCTGGGATTGCAATCGCAAGGCAACTATAGTCCGCATCATCCCTGACCTTGCTCATTTGAGATTTACGGCTAGAGATGACTCACATAAAGTAGATGAGCTTCACTGCACTCTGATTATTTTTTTTTCAACAATAATTACACAGTTTGGAAGGTCGAATTTATGTTTTGAGTTTCATACAGAAATGCTTCATTTTTTCCAATCTTGAAAGAGGGCAATAATGGTGGGTGCTTACTCGGTTTGCTTAATGGAATATGAGACAAGAGTTAAGCCAAGGTTTCGTGTTCATGTCAGGTCAGAATATCCCACAGTAAGATTTTTGTTCCTGCTTTTTAACTTTTCTTTCTTTGTGGTATTGCCTTAGATTGAAAATATGAATGGTTAGAAATATACATGAATGCTTAGTTCAAGTTCTCTGTGTAACTTGGTATTGTACAACATGGGCGTACGTGGGTTTTGTAATATCATGAACATTTATAATTATGCATTTTGGTTATTTGATTTGATTTGCACCGTACGGGCAATAAAGCATATAAACAAGTTCGCTGATTTCTTCCCTCCACTTTGTGCATATAAACAAGCATATTAACCCATTTATTTCTACTGAAAAAACAAACTGTGATATTGCAACATGTTGAAGAGCTTCTATTCTTTGGCAGAATATTATTTTACCCGATTTGTTTTCCTGAACTACAGAACCAGCTATAAAATTGAATTAGCACTTGGGACTAATACTATGGTAGTATGCTTTGTATATGATTCTTTATACACTTGACAAGAATAGAGATAAATGTATATGACTGTGGTAACATTGGTGCATTGGCAGGATCTAAGTGCCATTTGTGTATAACTTAGCTGACAGTTCATTAGTTATGAGTTGGGGATTTTCTTAGCTCTTCCTAGGAGGTCTATAGATCTTATCTTGTAGTGTACAGGTAGCTTATTTTTTATTCATTGGTTATGAGTTCAGAAATTTTCTTAGCTCTTTATTTGTAACACCCTAAAATTTGCATGATTTTAAAATTTGTCAAATTGATTTATTTAAGCATTTTGTGAGCATTGAATTTGGACAAAATAATAATTTTTATAAAAGTAAAATCAAATATAGGTCCAGAAGCATGTTTGTGCATTCATGTCATTGCATAATTTATTCTGTGATGTGTGGTTTTGACCAAATCTGAAAATAAATTCAAAAGAATTTGAAAATCTATTTGAAAAGTGGTTTGAATAAAAGAAAAAAACCTTTCTTTTTCCCTCCTTCCCCTTCCTTCCTATTTGGCCCGGGCAGCCCAACCCACCTGGCCGGCCTGCCTGCCCCTCCCTCCTTCCCTCTCGGCCGAAGGCCGTTTTTCTTCCCCCGTGGCTCGCTCTCCCTTCTTCCTGACCGGCCCAGCAAGGCAAAGCCGGCCGCCGCCTTCTCTTCCTCCGTTCGGCTGACACCCCGGCCCCGCGTCATGTGTCGCCGATAGGTGGGACCCACCCCGTTATATTACAAGATAAAGTTAGATCTTTTGTTTTAAGATTTATGAGATGTGATCCAACGATGGAAGACTGACATAGATTTAAAGAGTGAATGCAGTTTGATCATTGAGCCTTCACATTATGAGGTGTAGTGTCGAAGAGCAAGGACTAACAGGAGATGATAAGAAGATGGACTTGAGTCTTCATGTCTTGTAACGTGGGATGCTCAAGAGTGATGAGGTCAGTACCAAATGCTACCCCACTTAATAAAGATCTTGCTTCACTTAGTGATGACGTTGAAGGCAATATTTCCTTGAAAACTTTAATATTGACGATATCTTCTCTAGATTTTGATCCTCCATTGAGATGTGACAAAGGAGAAGGCATGAAAACCAATGATGGGCAAAGATGGTGGGCATAAAACTTGGCACAGTGAAAGTGATAAGATAACAAGAATAAAGATTGATCTAAAGATAGATAGGATAGAAGACACTACCCCACTTAACAACGATTGAACTATACCTCAAAACTTCATCTTTTGGGCCTCCTTCAGAACAAGAGAACTAAGACAGCACACAAGCAAGCAACATAAGCGCACAACACCACATCGATACTACACGTGCTTCTCCAACAATGGTAGTCATCCTAAAGGGCATGATAGATGTGGTAAAAGGCCATCGAACTTTTGAATAAGATGAGTTTAGAAATATTTAGTAAACCAACAAAACCATAAATCAAGGAGATAAGAAATATTAGCTCAAAGGAAGCTATTCAAGGAGGAGATAACACAACAAGGATAATAAATAGTCAATTCGATGAGCCAAGGAGGCGGTAAAATAGTTTGATAGCAAAATAAGCTTTGCAAATCGACCGATGTAACTAGGCTTGCGTCCTACAGTCAGCATTGAGCTGATACCAACTTGTCACACCCGGTTCTAAGGACAAAACCAGATATACACTATATGTGACTCTTAAAGGATAAATCTCACATATAGCTATAAATAGTATCAATTATAATGCTTTAAATATAACGTACACAATATATAAAAGATCACCTAATGAGCAATCAGCGAAAAGACGACTTCAAACTCCGGGTGTAGACTTCACTCCACTGGATCCAACTGACTGGTTGATCACAAGCCTAAAACTTCTCCTGAAGTGTGTGGGGGGGGAATAGCAAGAGTGAGTCCATGTCGAACTCCGCAAGTATAACAGTAAGGCAGTATCCATCAACACATGATCAATGTAACATAAATAATATAAAACATAAAACGGTAAACCGTGAACATGTTAGCAAACAAAAGTCATCATCTTAATGTAAAGATTTCAAGGCCGCTCGTGTCCTTGAGCAAGGCTAGTATACCAGTTTAATAAACTCTGCACAGAGGTGTACACTTTCACTGTGAGCCGTGATTTACCCTTTTGCCCGAGGTGATCAGCCTCTTAGCCCACTACCAAGGAAGACCGGCAGGATTCACTATGAAGCCTTTCAAAGGTTCGTCTAACATGTTAGGGCCGCTAAGGTTTCTGCGCCTACGAATGTAGTATCCCCCTTCTAGATGGCACACAACCGCAGCCTATACACATATAGACAGGGGTTCAACTACACCCAACCCGGACACACCCCTCTTGCGCCAAGTGGTAACTACTAACAAGCTAGAAAAGATACTCATACTGAGCTAAAACCAGAGCCATGTAGCCCTCACAGTTGTACTGTAAATCCCGGAGGTTCTCTTACAGATAAATCATCAAATTACTAAAAAATTATTTTTATCGTTTATTACTTAAACATTAATTTACTCACAAGATCGTGGTAATAGAAATAAAACCCAAACTATACTTGCCTTAAGACTTGCTTTACACCCAAAGCAATGTGCTTGAGAAACATCATCTTTATCTTCCATTCTGTAGCTTCCGATCTTCAATGCTCACAAAGGTTATTCTTCTACTCGTAACAAGCACCATACACAGGGAACATACAAGCAACAAGAAAAAGCAACTAAGAACAGTACACCGCACAAGGTAAAACAACGTGCTAAAAGAGAGCTATAGCTACGATCACAAAAATGCCTACCGAAAGGCTTTACGTTATAAAATAAACAACTATAAGCTTTATTTATTTTATTTAAAGAAAAACATGAACAAGTTGTTAACTCAGATTACATAAAACTATAATTTATTTTAAAAACCAAATTAAACTAATTATGTTTTATTTATAAACATATCTCACATTATTAAAACATTTAAATTTTACTTTGCAAAGGACGTAAACATATGAGAGCATTTATGGTCTATTACATATAACATGTTTAATCTAATCAAATCATAATTAGAAACATATAGGTTAAAATTAATCAAATTCACATACCATGTATAAACATAAAGGTATGAAACTTATGTTGTTTCTAACTATCAAACTAATTACAAGCATATTGAACAATTTAATATTTACCTACCTATGGAAAAACATGTGGCATGTGAAACATTAACACTACTGCATAGAGTGCGTCGACACGAATCTAACGCAACAAGAATCGCTCGAGTCGGAATTAAAACGGTGAAACGGCGGAGATAATACGATCGTTGGCAAAACTGTAATTAACTGCATCTTCTACCTTTTGTCTTTCTTCATCTTCACGAACAGGACGTGATAGGCAGCCATGGTTGCTGCTGCTCGCGTGGGAGGCAGGGGCCTCGGCCCTGGCCTATGGCGGCCTGCTGCGGCCTGCTACGGCCTGCTACGGCCGGCGGCGGCGGCCAGCTACCGCGCGCGAGGAAGGGAGGACCACAGCCCTCGGCCGGGACTTGGCCGGCCGGCAGCGGCTGGCTGCGGCTGGCCGGCCAGACGGCTGGCTGTGGCCAGCGACGGCTGGCTGTGGTCGGCGACGGCTGGCTGTGGCCGGCTGCGCGCGGCTAGGGTTTACGGGTGACGGCGCGGCTCCTTCTAGGGTTGCCAAGGGGCTGCGGTGCACGGGCTGACCGTCTTTATAGCCGACGGTGAACCGGTGGGGCTGAAGCCGCTGGGCTTGCCCCGTTGGGCCGGCTGGGGCTACCTATGGCCGTCGGTGGCCAGCTGGTGCTCGCTGTGGCCGGCCAGAGTTGGCCATGGCCGGCTGGAAGTGGCCCGGCTTGGCCAAGGATTGCCAGAGGGGGCTCAAGGTGGCCGGGGGAGGCTATGGCTTCTTGCGGCCTGCTGCGGCTAGCTGCCGGCTGGGTCACGGCCTAGGCTGGCTTGTGGCTGTTGTGGCCAAGCTAGTGCTAGCTGTGGTCGGTCGAGAGTGGCCACAGGTGGCTGTGGCTGGCCAGATGAGGCTAGGTGAGGTTAGGGGTGGCCCAAGCTAGGTAGGAGCTGGCCAAAGCAAGCTATGACATCTTAGAGGATGGCAAAGGTTTGCTAGACTGGACTGCTGCTGATGGCCAAGTTTGGCCACTGGTGGCCGGCTGCCGCTACTGCTGACCTGGCCGGGGTGGCCATGATCGGCTGGGGCTGGCCGTGGTTGGCCAAAGCTAGCCAGTTGAGGTTAAGGGTGGCTAGAGCAAGCTACGGAAAGCTATGGTTGGCTAGGGCAAGCCAGGGATGACTAGAGACTGACCTGGGCCCGCTAGAGCTAGGTAGGAGATGGTGTTTAACTAGAGTGATGGCCAACATTATAGAGGAAAAAGAAAAGGCTCTTCCTCTATCTATGCAAGAAAAAGGATTTTATCGAAAACATTTTCCCAAAACCTTCTTGAGGCAAACCCCGAAGCTTTATTTTTTAAACTGGAAAAGAACCTAGTCGTGTCTTGTTCGGGTTTTAGAAATTCTTTTTTAAACACCAGCAAAACAAAACAAGGCACCAAGCACAAACCCATCTTTATTATCTTCATAAAAGTTTTATAAAGCCACACTTTTCACCATTTTATAATGATAACAAAAGAATAAAATCTTAGCTAATTTTAAAGAAATTCATAAATCCTTTAGTTTATTTAGTGTTTTCGGTTCACAACCCAAAATAGAAATTTTAGGCTGTGACAAAGCGGGACTCCGAGGTCGAGTCCGCCCCGACCACGCCCCGTCCTCTCGTGCCGTCCAAGCATCCCTGACCTATTTAAGCAGAGCGCCGGACGCCACCTCGCCCTCGCCAAGCCTCGTGCAAGCAGCCGCCCGTGTTTGAGGCCGCAGCAGCCGCAAACCCTAGCCGCCGCCACCCGAACTTGACTTCATCGCCTCGCTCCTCCCGCTTCGCAATTGGCAAGTCATCGAGTTTGTTGTCAAGCTCTTGCAATCAGCCTAGATCCATTTTCCCTTTCCTCATGCTCGGTTTTGCTTACAGCCTCTCGTCGAACTTCTGCAGAGCGCCGTCGTCCGTCGTCGCAGGCTGTCCGTCGTCCATAGCTCACCTCCGATCTCATCTTCGCGTTCGATGATTTCGCATCGAGCTCCGCGTTCTTTTGCACGGGGTTCCGAGTCGAACCGAGGTCTCTAGGGCCAGTTTGAAGATCGTCGGCGAGGACCTCGCCGCCGGCCATGGCCGATCGCCGCGGGGGTCGTCTTCCCCGGCGAGTTGCCTTCCCTCTCATGCCTCCGGTCTAATCTGAACTCTCCATCTCAGATCCAACGGATCTGGTTCATCCGTACCCCTTCGTCTGGCAGTTTTTTAGAAAACCCCTCGGGTTTCTGTCTATTTAGTTAAGAGCCCTTTGAGTTTTCCTTCGAGTACGTTTAGTCCTCTGGAAACGTATTTTCCTTTTAACAGATATAAGAATACGTTTTCTTCACTGGAAAACGTATTTTCCTTTTTACAGATTCAAAAATACGTTTTTCTCTATTTGCAGGTTTACCACTATTTTCAAACGCTTATAACTTCTCCGTTTTAGCTCTGATTCGATCCGTTCAAGTTGTGTTGGGTTCGTAATTTCATAATCTACCTGTTAGTATTATTGTTAGATTTATTTTCAACTTTTGAAAATTGAGATTTATTTTAATCTATTATTTTATAATAGAAAATCTTGTAAAATTCATAACTTTCTCGTTATAGCTCCGATTTTGGTGATCTTTACGTCCGTGTGATCATAGCGATGTGTAGAATAGTTTTATCAACTCTTTTCAATCAGTTTTGTTGATATCATGTACTATTCCAATTGAATCTATTGTTTGCTCGTGTATTACTACTCGATGCTTGCGTGTTGTTGATTGTTGATCGGTATAGAGGGTGATCTGTTCGTTGGAGACCAAGAGTTCTTCGACAATTAGGATCAGCAGGTTCGTCAGGAAAGCTTTGAACAAGGCAAGTATAGTTGAGACCATCCTTGTTACCTTTTCACTATATACACTAAAATCATATGCATGTGTCTCTTTGCTACCCTGTTAGGATTACCTAGCTTTGCACTTGTTTACCTTGATAACTGGGGATGTTGCATATGGGTAGTTAATGCTAGTGCTTTATAACCATGATCTTGTAACTTGATTAATGACTATGCAACTAATGTTTAAAGATGGTTTTCAATAAGATCCAAACTGTAAGTGATCATCCGGGACATAACGTACAGCTATGGGGGCTATATGGCTCTAGTCGTTTATAGGACCTTTTCTAGCGAATTAGAGGATCTGCGAGTTGGGTATAGGACGACCTCTTCAGTATGTGTATAACCGGGTAGGCCATGTGTCATATTGGAAGAGGGGATTTCCTACATCCGATGACCTTGCGGCCCTAACTTGTTAGATGAACCTATAAGTGGCTTTATCTAGTTTTTAAGTGTTTGGGAGTAATTAACCCATGCGTTTAGAAATCATGACCTGTAGTGAAAGTGTAAACCTCTGCGCAGAGTTAAACTGATATATCGTCCGTGCCCACGGTTAGGGCGGCCAAGGGGTTCTTATGGATTGGATCAACTCAAATTATGCTACTTGTTAATGATGTTTTTATCATATTTCTTAATCATGTCTACACGATCATGTGATTATGGGTTTTATACTACCTTGATGCTAATTGCTAAAATGTGACATACACTAAAAACAACCTGTAGTTAAACCGTGTCAATCTTTATTGAGCTTCATGAACCCCTCCTATGCTTGCTAAGTACGTATGTATTTACACTTGTTTTATTTCATTACTTGAAAAATCCCGGATGGGTAACAGATTAGGATTGAAGTGAGAGTTATCGACACGACTACTAGCTTGTGTCAACCAGTTGACTTGTCCCTGTGGTGGAGCCATCTTCTAGAGTTATCTTAGTTATATCTTATTCTTGTTAAAGATAAGGTCATACTATTCGTACGCTATGTAATAAACTCTGATTTATTACTATTCATAATTTGTCAACTTATGTGTGTGACATCCTGGACGTATATAAGGCTTTTATATATCTTATTTTAGTCCTTTAAAATAAGATATGACATTATTGGATGTGCATAATAACCTTGCAGTGTACAAGTATGTTCTCACTATTTGTTCTCAGTGACTGTACCGGTAGCTTCTTTTTAGTGGCCAGCTTATATCCATTATTTGTCTACTTATTTTTGAAATTATGTAACTGTCTCATGGGTCTACTGTTTGGATTAATGTTTTAGTGAATCATGGTTTTATGATTTGGGTTAAAACTTCATGTAGATATCCCTTTGAATCCATTGCCTCTTATAGTTAGTGTTATCTGAAGCTTATTTTCTTTGCAGATGAAAGGAATGCTACTGGAGTAAACATTAGGAGGCTTGATTACGGTGCTGAGCTACTCAATCTCTTGAAAGGAGACATGCTTTTATCAGACCTAAAATATCCAATTGTCTATAGTTGTTTCATGTGTGCATCCCTCAAAAGTTTAATTTATATCACTGTCAAGACAGAGAAGAGGTTCCAAGGTTCTGAACTTTCTTGTCATGAAGGAACTGAGATGGTACAAGAAATAACTTTACTATGTCTTCTTGTATGCAAAAGTGTTCTCGAATTGTATATAGGTTCAAATACGAATGTGTAAAAGTTAAACTACAGCAAAAAAATTGGTTATTTTTATGAGCATTTCCAAGACAAAATTCGTAGCGTTAGCACGGGCATTATACTAGTATAGCTGGGACTTAACTCATTAAGCCGAGGCTTTTTAGCAGTAACATTACAGACAGGTGCATCATCAAGATTTAATATAAATAACTCATTCACAATGGATGCAAAAGCCATAAATATGTCATTCTTGGAGATCACACAACCATTGTCTTTACTCGCAAAAGAATAACCATTCTTCATCAAACATGAAGGTGACACAATGTTTCGACTTAAGCTAGGAACAAAATAACAATTATTCAATTCCATTCTAAATCCCGACAACAGGTGAAGTTGTATCGTCCTGATGTTCAACATGGCAACTCTTGCATTGTTGCCCACGCGGAAGTCAACCTCTCCCTTTTCTATGCTTCTACTTCTTATCATTCCCTGGATCGTATTGCAAATATGAGCAACCGATCCGATATCAAATAGCCAAGAATTGATATAAGAGTTAGCAAGAAAAATATCCGTAACGTGAACAACAAGAGCACAAGCAGTAGTAGTACCTTTACCGCCGCCATCCTTCTCTAATGACGCCAAGTACTCCTTGTAGTTCCTTTTCCAGTGACCTTTCCCCTTACAATAAAAGCAATCTAAATTTGAAGATGGTACAGTCTTGGCAGCAGATGGGTTTGGCTTAGAGATCTCATCTTTAGCCTTGCCCTTCTTCTTCTTCCAAGAATTGCCCTTTCTCTTGAACTGAGGTCTATTCTAGACAGCCAACACTTGGCTACTACCGGCATCTTTCTTGATGTCGGCCTCTGCAGTTTTTAGCATGCTATACAATTCATTCAAGCCTCTCTTCGCCCCATGCATATGGTAGCTCGAGATGAAGTTTCCATAACTGGGCGGAAGAGATGAGAGAATAAAATCAGTGGCCAACTCTTGGCCAATTGGAAAGCCTAGCTTTTCCAACCTTTGAGTGTAACCAACCATCTTGATTACGTGTGGTCCAACTGCTGCGCCCTCTTCTAGCTTGGTTTTAGCAAACGCCTTAAAGACGTTGAACCTTTCAGTCCTGCCTTGCGTCTGGAACATTTCTTCAAGCGCCATGATCATATCATTCGCTAAATGATTGTTGTCGAACTGCATCTGTAGATCAGGTTCCATGCAAGCAAGCATAAGGCAACTCACTTCAAGATCAGTATCACATGCTTTCCTGTAAGGGGTTCTTTCAGCAGCAGTTGCATTTTCATCAGGCTCCTCAGGTAATGGGGTGTCTAGAATTTCTTCCTTTTTCTCAGCCCTGAGAACAATTCTCAGGTTGCGGATCCAATCCGCATAGTTTGTTCCATTCAACTTATCTTTCTCAAGAATTGAACGCAAGGTAAATGGTTGATTGTGAGCGGCCATTTATCTACAACAAATGCAAAATACTAAGACAATGTATCTATGAAGAGTAAATCATATCATATAGAATCTACTCCGACTAAAATCAATATCCCTCAATTGATACTTAGTGATTCAAGACCCACAACTAACATGCCGACTAGTGAGCTTTAGCATCACCTCTGGTCGCTATAGTAGATCAGTAAGCAACACCTTGCTAATCATATCTCATATGACTCTTGTTGGGCCAGCATCTCTATGCCGAGCACTCAACCTTCCCATGCTTCAAGATCCCTAATCGTTAGGATGGTCTTGTTCGAGTAACCAAACCTTGTTGCAGTAAGTATCCGATACAAACCTGTCTAGTCAAAGAAAACCAGTGACACCCTAATTTCATAGACCCACCACCGATCATACAAGACTTGTGATAGTGCAAGGTTTGGGAAAGCATGCAGCTTAAACATTGCTGAGGGATCATTCTACTTCACTACCACACGAATGTAGACAAAACATTATAGCACGTGAAATAGAACATAGTAAGAATGACATAAACACAGATATAACTTGGTATATCCCATTGATCCTTTGAGATCTCCATCTCATTGTCAATCTGTTCATCATGGTGATCTCCATCTCCATGGTCCATGAATGTCATCCATCTGTGGTGCATCCGCCAAGACTAGCTATCACTACTGTGAAATTAATTTACATAGTCGCGGATCATCACAGACTGGCACGCAGGCCATTATATTAATGTTGACAATATCTTTAAGGCTCCTACCCATATTTTCCTCATGACATGCAAGACATGAATTAACTACATACATGCATCACATACACATAAGGGCTATACCGGTCATCACATCCTGCAAAATAGAGTTAGCCAATTCCGACGTCTAACGTTCCAGGGCCTAGAACTCTATCTTTTGAATAGTTTTTTTGAAAATCCAGCTTGGACAAATTGATGTTGTCAATTTGGGATGGATGTAAAATTTTGTTCTCTATGATTTTTGTTTAGAGTTTGTCTCAATTCGAGTTACGGTTCAAAAGTTACGGTTGTTTTACCGAACAACCCTATTCTCGGTAACCAAGTGCTCGGTAGTAGATCCCATCTACTACTGTCATGCATCCCATGCACCAGGCACTTGACCTAGGCTTCAATTCAATCAATCTTATTGATCTCTAACTCACCATGACTGGTTTTACATATATCACTTAACTCGGATGGCGGAATTTCGACTGGTATGAGTAGATCGTTACAAGACCAACGTGGCAAGACGATGAACCAAGATCAGAGACTCATCTACAATGGCGTATATCTCCATATGCACACATATAGACCTATAACACAGTAGCACAGAGTTTTGATACCACTAAAGGGTTATGAGGATGCTACGCTAGCCAGAAAACAAAACTTTTCTACCTCATAAACCAGGATCTACTGCCACATATAGGTCATGGGATTACCACTAGATGCGCAGGTGCAACGGAAGACTTGATGTAGTCGAACGCGTCGCAACAGTGCCATGCAATTATGTGGTCATCCATCAAGTACACCCTTGGCTCGCGGATCATCCGAGCACGTTCCCGACCAGTCCGACCAGTCACCGACCAGCTACCGACCACCGTGATCGATGAGGTCTGTCCTTATGCCACAGATGCAGCACCTCTGAGGTATCACACACGTGCGGGAAGAAGCAATGCACAACTAGACTGCTAGGTCTGTAAGGAGCAAAGGCGTGAACGTGGGGTGGGTGACGGCGGCAGAATATCGATCAAGCTCTACACATTGCCTCGCCCCTACCCCTTGCTTATATAGGCGTTCCTTCATGACCCTGACTTGGAGGCCCATCAAGAAACCCTAAACCTTGTCTAATCCAGGTCCAACCCGAACTAGGCTTTCAGCCCTCAAGCGTGAGACCCTATGGGTTCACGCATGCATAGACATGGGCCGAGTACTCCTACTCACCCAATAGTTGACAGCGGCCTCTAGCAAGGCGTGACAACTCCTATGCGCACATAAAGATCATATCAAATGAACCACTATGACCACATACAAGTTATTCCCTGCCACTCGATATATGGTTCAACTCATGGGTTAACGCTTAACCCAAGTACGACCATGCATTTGTTGATCCAATCACTTGAGTGATCCAGTGATATCTCTCTCATACCAGAGAGGGGCAAATTTTTTCTTGACTGTCTATGTCTCATAGCATGCTTCGTGACCACCCGAAGACCACCTTTATAACTATCCAGTTACGGAGCAGCATTTGATAATCTCTAAGTAGGTCATTTCACATCTTGAGAACATACCACAATCTCAGGTCTAAGGACATAACGTACATGACGTGAATAGAGACTTTCTCATGTCGGGTCAGTCCAGCCTACATGTCTCACATGTGCCCACATTATTAGTTCGACATCTCCATGTCTATAACTTGTGAAACATAGTCATCAACTAATATATGTGCTGGTCTAATATTCAAGTGTGTTCTCACAAGAACACTGACCAGGGACAATTTTAGAATAACCATTCAAGTAAATGAGTTCCACAAATAATTGACATAATTATCAATTAATAGAAGTTGTCTATAATGGATATTCAATGAACACTTAATACATGTCATAGATACAATTGAAATATCATCATCTCTATGATTACCTCTAGAGAATATTCCCAACAGTTTAGGGACCAACACCAAAATATGTGGGTCGGCACCCTATTATGTCAGTTTTATTGATTATTTTAGTAAATTTACCTGGATCTATTTGTTGCGCTTTAAATCTGAAGTGTTTCAATGCTTCTATGATTTTTAGACCATGGTTGAATGCCAATTCAATCACAAAATCCTTGCGGTCCAGTCGGACTCAGGACGGGAATATCAGTCCCTCAACACATTCTTTAAGCGCCTTGGCATTGCTCACCATGTGTCATGCCCACATGCACACCAACAAAATGGATCTGCAGAACACAAGCATCGTCATATTGTTGAGGTTGGCCTTTCCCTTCTTCACCACAAGGGCGAAGGGCTTTAGTGGCGAAAATTTTCATCACAAAAGCATTTTTTTTGTCACTCACCACCCTTTGTGACGAATTTTAAAATCGCCAGTAGTCGCCACAAATACTCTTGTGATGAATTTTTGTTCCCCACAAATGACAATACTCATTAGTGAAAAATTATACTACCACTAGAAACATAGCCATTTGTGGCCCATTCATTGTCACAAAAGCATACACATTAGTGACAAAAAATAATGCCACTCATAACATTTTTAGTGGTGATAATAGTTGACACGACTATATAGATTTTATGGCAATTTGATCGTCACAATTACCCTTGTAAAAGTGGCGAATTATATGGTCACTAAAGACTAAATATTAGTGACCAAAGTTTCGCCATTATACAACTTTACTGTGTCAAAATATGTTCTCACTATTTTAGTTGCAATTGTGTCTAGTTGATCGCCACAGTTTGTATTGGGCAAAAGTGGCGCCTTATCAACACAAATGCATTTTATTTGTGATGTAACTCGTCATCACGTATTTTATAGTGGCAAAACTTGTCCTCACAACATGATCTTTTTGTGAGGATTGATAAGACATATTGTGTTGATAATTTTATCATAAAAAA
>CM041644.1:10443468-10454057 GCA_023333625.1 Bothriochloa decipiens | reverse complement strand
TAGCAGTAGTGGCATCGACCTATCCAGCGGTTCGGCCGTCTCCCCCCATGGAGAGCGAGTGGAAAGCAAGAGATTCCTAGGTCCGGATACCAGCGCAACAGTTCCTAGATTTGACCAAACCGGGATATCTTCATCAGGGTTTATCTTTAACGTGCTACCACGACACCTTCATCCCGGGCTCCACCTTTCCGAGGATCACACCCAAGGACCACCATCACATCTCAGTTAGCCCGCCACAGGCTCCTCTCATGGGAATGTCCAGAACCATTCCCTGGCAAGACTTGCTCCAAAAGCTCGTCGTAGATCCCGGCTCGATCGACTCAACCCTCACCCTACTGCCTGCCGTAAGCTCCACCCCAAACCCGGATATAACATCATCAGCTCACATGCTCATCTGAAACATCAACTCACACATCCAGCCTGGCACCCTCCAGGCCTTCCCCGGGTTCATCACGTCGTATCAAAATGTAAGCGAGTGAAGTATAGAAATTATAAGTATAGCAGATAAGCGGGTGGCTATCATAACAGCGGGTAAGCAGGTGATAGTTTACAACAAGGTAGGGCTCATCAAATAAATACTCTATCATGCAGTCCTAGCACAGGCATAGCATTATAGCAACATGAATTTAAAAGCACTAGCCATACTATAATTGCCATGCGTAATGGGATCTACGAGGTTGGATGGTGTGTGGCACCTTCACTGACGTAGCTGTCGGACTTCTCCTGGTAGTCACTGTCGTTAGACTTGTCCTCGCTCGAGCCTGTAACGAGATTTAACGGTCACGGAAGCGACCCCTATAGATTAGCACAAAGAACGAATGCAAAATAGAAGATCCAAATACACTCAAACATAGCCTAGATAGATAGGGCTCGATTTATAGAAAATTTGGATATGTGGATCATAATTTTCTAAACTCGTATGAAAAAGATATGAATTTTCAAAGATTTAACCATTTTCTGAAAAGAGAAAGGGCTCGAGGGGTTACGGTCTCAAGGTTACGATCTCAAGGGGTATGCTCTCGAGGGGTACTGTCTCGAGGGTTAGATATCGAGGGGTTACAGTCTCGACGGTTACGGTCTCGAGGATACGGTCTCGAGGAGGTTACGGTCTCAAGGGTTAGGTCTCGAGGGTATGCTCTCGAGGATATGCTCTCGAGGGTACTCTCGAAGACGGAGAAACTGCTCTGCTCCCACAACGGTGCTCGCTCTCGAGGGTACTGTCTCGAGGGTTATGCGCTCGAGGGGTACGCTCGAAGGCGGAGAGACTGCTCTTCTCCCACAGCGGAGCTCGGGCGGTGATGGTGAGGTTAAACATCCGGCGAGGGGATGCTCCAGGACTTCCCTAACTCGTGCATCGTCCTCGGGTCGTCAAGGCGAACACGTAGGCGGTCATCGAGTCAGGAGCTTGGTTCCGGCGATGTGCTTTATGGCGGACAGCGGCTCGAGGGTGACGGTGCTCGAGGTGTAGAACTCGAGGGTCGACGCGTCGAGGTGTCAAACTCGAGGGTCTGTCCTCCGACGGGTCAAACTCGAGGGTCGGTTCTTCGAAGGGTCAAACTCGAGGGTCGGTGTATCGAAGGGTCGAACTCGAGGTTCAGCTCGAGCGCGTGATCCGTCTCGGACGAGATCGGCTCGAACGCGGAGTTCCTCCTCGGCGATCGACGGCGGAAGAACCCTCGATTCCTGGTGCCACAAGGGATCTCCGGTGCCATTAACCCGCCCATCGGTTTCGAGACTTCGCGACGGTCACGTCGATGGGCTTCAGGGCGACAGCTTCACTTCCGTGTCGAGCTCGACGGCAGACGGTGGCTCGATGGCGACGGTGCTCGATGTACACTTCACACCGAGTCACTACAGCTCCAATTGGTGGCGTCGATGGACGGTTGGAGTCACGCAACGCCTGCTCGAGGTGCCAGCGGTGACCAAAACACACGGCGGAGTCCGCGTGGGCAGCAACTCCCACGGCGGAGCTTCGACAGGTCCTCGACGCATGGCAACGGTACTCCGAGGGGGTCCACGGTCTCCTTCTTGCCCAATCGATGCAGCTCGTCATGACGGAGCTTCCTGGCTTCTTCTTGCTCCTCGAGGGTGGTCGATGGTGGCAGGAATGACGGTGAACGGCGGCGTTCCGGAGCGGCAACGTACTGACACATCGACGACAAGGTGGTTCGGGTCGGTGCTCTGGCGAGGCAACGTGGAGCTAGGGTGTGCACGGGGTCCGTCTCATCAAGGCGAGCGCGGATCCGGAAACAACGGAGGTCGAGGCTCAACAGAAAGGCGGCTGGGTGATCTTGCCACGGCGGCGCTTGGCGCGCGGCGATGAACTGGGCGGCTTCCGTTCTGGCATCCTCCCGATGCCGTGGTCCAAGAGGTTCGGCTAGTCTCGTGTGTGTGTGCAGGTGTGTCCAGTGAGGTCGGTAGTGACCTGGGCCTACGCGCTCACGGCGGAGCGCCATGGCCAACAGCACGACGGAGGGTTCGAGAGAGCGGCGATGGCGGTGCTCACCGACGGTCGAAGAGGATGGAGGTGTGGTACAAGTCCAAGCGGCTCTGACTCGCGGTACTGCTCCTCCTTCCTGCTCTCGACGCAGCAACGGTGGCTCCGAGTCGACGGTCTTCTTCCCCAACTCCGGCAGCGGCTTCTTCTTCTTCCCCGACTCCTTTCTTCCTCCTTCCTTCAGCTCTTCTCCAATCGAGGCTGGCAAGGTGGAATGGGGCTCCACCAGAGCGGCGGCGGTGGCCTGGGAACCCTAGGGTGCCGGGGTGCTTGCTTTATAGGGCGGACGCGGTGGTAGGTAGCCGACGGACGGTCGATCACGGCTCTGCTTGATCGAGCGGCCAAGGGATGTCCATGTCAGCAGCTGAGGCTCGATCTGGGTCCAGAGAACAGCGAGAGGGGGCTAGGTAGCGCTGGGTGTCGAAGTTCTTTACGGCGGTAGCGTTCCACTGCAGCGACAGCGCAGGTGCGCGCGCGCGGAGAATGTTGCCTGCGGCCGTGGGGACTTTACGCGGGCTGGTCGGTCCAGGTGGCTTGCGGGCGCGCGTCGATGCAGGGCGACACTGGATCGAGCGGTCGAGGGAGGTTGCTTAGGAGCGACGCCGGGGAACAGTGCTGACGCGAGCTAGCGCGGCCGGTCGGGTGACCTCAGCGGGCGCGATGACACGTGGGTTCCACTTCGAGGCCCCATCGTCAGCGACTCCTTGGCAACGGAGGCTCGGTGCGGCGCGTGGACGCGCGCGGCTCTTGCTGAGCCGTCGGCCTGGTTGGGCCGCGCAGTGCGGGGTTGAGCGGCGAGCAGGGGGTCGAGCGACGAGCAGGGGGTTCGAGCGGCGAGCGCGGGGTCGAGCGGCGAGCGCAGGGTCGAGGGGCGTGCGCGGGCGAGCGCGCGCAGGCCGGGTTGACGGGGCTGCTCGGGCCGGTCTCCTCCTTTTCTTTTTCTTTTTCATTTTCAAATATATTTTTATATATACTTATATATATATATGGTGTGCTTATTTTGTGCAACAGAATAGTGAGCATACATGGCCCAAATAATGCTAGGGTATTATGCCCTTAATATTTATTTGTCAAAATAAATATTATGTTTTCATTTTTAATAATCAACACATAAACCAAATAAGAATCCAAATCACTCTTTTAATGCAACATGATGATTGAACTGTTGAAACATTAAAATGTAACATGTGAACATAGCGCATTGTTATGAGATGTTAATTAATTTGCAACATGTGAATGCCATGCATGACATGCTAGGGTTGATGCATATGTAAGGGGTAGATGATGACATGTCACACCACATCACTCAGGGTTTTATCGAAAAAAATTTTATAGTTCGAATTTTTAGGTTGTTACAATAGGGAAGGCCAGCCTCGGCCACCCTTTAAGGGCCTTACCGTTGTCATCCCGTACTCAGCTTGAGTGACGATGACAACACCGTCTACTTCATGAACAAGATCTTCCTTAGGGATGACAAGGCATGGGTCATTGCTGTAAACATGGTGACAAAGGAGCTACTAGGAGTGGCTAAGTTTGCTGCAGAAAGGACTGAAGAAGTACCCTTTGCCTACGCACATAGTAGGATCTCCAAATATCTGACAGGAACTTCAGGTGATTATACTTTACCAGCATTCCTAGTTTCTTTTACATATCCTGTTGCTTGGCCTACTTTAGGAAAGGAAGTAGTGCACATTCGTGCCTCTAAATGATAACACGTTGGAATAAATTGGTACGGGGTGTTTGTGAATGTGTAGTTTAGTCAGGGTGGGGTTTATCACGTGATAGGGACTGCCAAGGTTCCCAACTTGTTTGAGATTGGCATATAACATGATTGGGCGCCTTTTGTAGATGCTAGCCATAAAATATCTGCAAATTTGTCCTTGGGATGCTGCATATTACTTGCATACTGGCTGGATTGGGATATAATGACCTATAACCAGGTTAATGCCAATACAGTTAGGACTTGGAACTGTAGTTGGGGCAATGTCCTTCTGTTTAGAGCTTATGATTACCAAGTGATGGGTGACCGGATGAGTACCTGCTACTGAATTTTTTAATCTCCTTTTCTGTGGAGATCTTAGTTTTTTGTGGTGCTTTTCTAGGTTTTTGTGCACATTAGTCAAATATTATCATTGCATCAGTTGTTCAATCGAGATGATATGAGAAGGGCCATATAGAAAGCTTAGCTTTACTACAGTCGAGGGGAGAATACAGGATATATGTGGGCCCTCGATTTTTTTCATTAGTATCTCTTTTCTGGCTAAAACATTTACTGTTTGCTAGGTGCTGGTGCCAAGGGAAGCCTTAAACGACCAGGGTGCTTGCTGATGCGATCCCCCAGCAAGAAGCACCCTTCAACACTGATAATATGATCTTGGGCTAGGTCTCGTTGAATAGAACTATAGAAGGGTTATCTATCAGTACTTCAGTAGTATAGGTGGTTCGCGTAAGAATTCTTACGTTGCCAGATTCGCCTATTACATAATAGAGCGAAGATCTAGCGGTTAAAAAACAAAGAGCATACACATGAATGACTTCTACAACATCCTCTAATTTGGGACAGATAGTATAACACATTCTTAACAGTTTCACGACCACAAGGCTCAATAGGTATATAGGATTAAGAATATACACATGAATGACTTGTATGTTGTAATTGGTGGACAGGAATAGGTCCAACCATAGGGTTAGCTCGTGTGCCGGTGCTATATGTGATTTCTGCAATTGAAATGCCCGCACAACACCAGTACACCACTATGACAACAGTGTAGTACACCAGTACAGCAGCAAACAGAGCACATTATTCGCCTAATACCTGTGCGAAGGGATAATCCTGGGTCTTCAATTTGTCCATACGAATACCTTTTTTTTTTTGACAACAATGCTTTGAGTTGAAGTAATATTTGTGCAGTCTAACAAGAACGTACATACGGACTATAGTAGAATTTGGTGGACGGGCTTCACAAGCACAATGTTCATTTCGTGTGAAAATGTTGTGATGTTTGTGATTGGAGAAAAAAAAAGAAAAAGACTCGGCCAGTGCATAACTGGATATAACGCCAGCCGGCAGCGCAGCTCAGCAGGTGTACCGTATTTTTCAGTGTCACCTCTGATGTCTGAGCATCACAGAGCATGACCTATGTCACAATCTGATTTTCAAAGAAGACAGAGTATCGTTATGTGTCCAGAAAGTCTACACATACAATAAAAGAATAGAAATATCAGAAAATAATGTTTTATAGCGAAAAACATACTAATATTAATAATTACAAATATCAGAGTAACGCGGAACGGTTGCTAAACTTTTTTCAGGCTCTATCTAAAACAGGGACGGATGACTGGGGCTCCGCATGCCTAACACTTTTAACCGACTTCAGGAAAACTCCACAACATCCTTATCCTTCTTCTGATCAACACTTGCTAACACACTGGTGTGTGAAGGAAATAGCAAGAGTGAGTACATGTGAAACTCAGCAAATATAGCAAAGGTATTGTAATTCCATAGCTACATAATCAAGTGTAGTTGAATAATGAATTTCACATAAACAAAACTAAATGAGCATACAATTCCCTCAGTTTTCGGGCCGCCCGTATCCGTGGGCATGGCTAGTATACTAGTTTATTAAACTCTGCGTAGAGGTGTACACTTTTCATTGTGAGCCGTGATTTACCCTTTCACCGAGGCCCGTCAACCTCTTAGCTCACTACCAAGGAAAGCCGACAGGGTTCATTATAAAGCCTTTCAAAGGTTCGTCTAACTAATTAGGGCTGCTAGATCATTAGATGTAGGAACCCCCCTTTTAATAAGGCACATTCCTTCTCGGCTATACACATAAGAACAGAAGTTGTCCTATACCCAACTCGGCAAACCTCTAACAAGCTAGAAAAGGTCCTCATACTGAGCTAAGATCAGAGCCATGTATCCCTCACAGCTGTACTGTAAATCCCAGCTTTTGCCAAAGGATAATATTCATATTTTACGTTGATATCACATTTCATTAAACAAGCTCATGGTCATCATGGTCATAGAAAGAAAAACTCAAACTATACTTGCCTTAAAACTCGCTTTACACCCAAGGCATAATATGCTTATAGAGAAACATCATTTTTGTCTTTCACTCTACGGCTTCTGATCTCCAACGCTCACAAACGATTTTTATCTACTCGTAAGCACCACACATAGGAAAACAAGTAACAAATAAAAGCATCTAAGAGCAGTACACACACGAGGTGAATCAACCTACAGGAAAGCTAGTTGCTACAGTGAAAAGATCACGTGAGAACATCTATTCAGATTATATGAGATGCATGTTAGAGCTAAGCAAATTCATAATTAGAAACATATTTTATTAGCAATTAACCATATTAATATTTGTATAAAAAAACATGTGACAGAAAAAACGTCGCGACTAACATGCAGATTCAGGTCACAACGCAATAAAACGGAATATAGATATACGTGGAAGCCACAAGGATTAAAGGAGGATGGATAAAGGGCTTACAGGAAAGGACAGATATATTCATTCTCCCATTGGCCAATTGCTTGCCGTAGTGCACGGGGGAATTTACTTGCTCGTACGTGTGTATGCATGCATGGCCCTTTGTTTCGCCTTCAGAATTGCAGGTGAATAACGAGCTTGCTCGCTTCTTGAACTTCAAGTCTGGAAGCAGAAGGACTGGTGCATGGCCGACTTGGCTGGCAGGTTGACGGAGGCATGCAGTCAAGCAACAGATGTAACATGGATGATGATCGGAGTTGACATAATACCGTTTGGCCGGGCAGCAAATTGAATTGTGAAGTCGAGAGCAGAACGAACCAGCATCAATCGGCGGTGTGCAGATCAGACGGCAGCATGGCTATGGCGACCAGCAGAGAAGGCCGGCACACAACTGCGGCCTGTCCGAAGGCGGCGCCGTCTACATGAACGGCAACAGAGGTCAGCCGCAGATGGGCAGGACGATAGGGCATGTACGTTAGGGAAACAAATAGCATATATGGCCTGTGCATGATGTGGACGGAGATGAGCACGGACCGAGACATGATAGATGTGCTCACCAGATGTCAAATTCAGATGGCATCCACGACAGTCAGCAGCTGGTGGTCCGGATTGCAACAATGAGCGGGCGAAGGCGAGCAACGAAGGGCGTTTGACTCGTCTTAGCGAAGTCGTGACACCTACAGCTTCTTCT
This sequence comes from Bothriochloa decipiens, assembly GCA_023333625.1. Classification (NCBI taxonomy): domain Eukaryota; kingdom Viridiplantae; phylum Streptophyta; class Magnoliopsida; order Poales; family Poaceae; genus Bothriochloa; species Bothriochloa decipiens. The sequence continues at coordinate 10,446,370 of CM041644.1, read as the reverse complement.
GATAGAGGGCGACGTCGACAATGGTGACACACCACGGAGGGCGAGAGGCCGGGTGTAGGGCAGCCGGCGGCGCTAGCTGCTAGCTAGGGCAGATGAAAACAATTCGGCGGCGGCGGCCATGAACAACCGACTTCTTTCCAAGGGTTTGGGAAAGGATATATATGGTGGCCTCGATCGGTTTGCTATTTATTTATATACATGATATGGGCACGGCAAACACCAACGATGTATTATTGAGTTCTGAAGTCCTTCCACGTGGGTAGCATATAACTTAGAGAGATCATGAAAAAAGAAATATAGGAAGCAAACCAGGACAAGAACTAGAGCTAGCAACATGCTGACGTCAAGGATATATGCCATCACGTCAAAGAAGGATTTTGAGATCAGATAGTTTTGGGTTCGAATTAATTATTCCTGTGTTGATTTCGAGTATGAAGTAATTCCACAAAAATCTAGAATTACTATTTGAGCACAAAAACATATACTCATAAATCATCAGGGATCTCACAGATAGATTGGAACATGAGAAACCTAAATAAAATATTCGAAGCTCATAATAAGATAATTTGGAGCATCTAAAAATTAGATTACGCTCGTAGACAAATAGGAACAGTTCCTAGAAAAAGCTAGAAAAAATTCCAATAAAGTTTGTAGACATAAGTTGATAGATAATGAACTCAAATGACTGATTTGGAGTGGAACAAGAGGATGTTGAGAAACTCTAGACAAATAGACTAAGACCGAGAAAGCGGAATTTTGATTAGAGACAAGGACAGACAAGCCGAAGTAAGATAAACTACTTACTAAGGTTTTTTAAAAACTTCACACACTCACAACATAAAAAGGAGCAACAAGCAAGCATCACATCAAGCAATATTCCATCAACATTAACATTGGAGCATTGCCTACCTGAAGCATGTCTTGGGAACCGACGCAGGATATGGCGACATGCACGCATGGTCTGCCTCTGCCCGTCTTGCTCCCCTGATTCGCAGGATATGGCAACGCTAGCTCAGGATCAGCGCCGGGAGCTAGCGCTCGCATTAAATCTTTTTTCTTGCAGAGCGCAGCGCAGCCGGCAGCAGCCGCATGTGCCTGGCGTACATGCCCGCGATTAAAGAAGCTGGTGGCCTTGCTGAGATCACTAAAAAGCTATAAATTTTACTCTCTCTCCGTCATATTAAATGTTATAAAATATATATATAGAATTAAATTTTAATAAAATAAATAATTAATTATATAGATTAGTTTTAAATTATAAAAGAAATCTTTTAAATCTAATTAGTCTATAATTAAATAATATTTGTTAAATACAAATAAAATACTATAATATTTTTTAGGCTAGAAATTTACGGAACTAAACCATGCCAAAATGACTGCTGCTCGGCTCGAGGGATCTCACTGTCTGTCCTCTCCACCCACCTGGTAGTCACTGCTGTCAGCACCTGCCGGCAGCTAGCGGCAAACGGCCTGATCCGGCCATCATCTTCCCTTCAGCAAAGCATATCGTTCCAAATCTCCAACGCGATCCTTTCATTTCCAAGACTACTTTGTAAGAACTCAGTTACCCATACCTTCTGCTATGGGGTGAATCTTGTTGTGCTTACTTTCGAGACTCGAGAGTGTTTCAGAGCTTTATTTGCTGAGCTCTTGCCTCCATTATCTATCTCCATCAGAGAGACCTTGGCCACTTGGGAGTACCATGCAATTTCAACGCTCCATGGCTAAATGCCAACCAATCAGAAAGCTTGGACCATATATTCGCTAGGAGGTAGAGAAGGTTGGTATTGGGGTTTGGGTCTTGAGGAGCATTGGACGGACCACGGGTGCCGCTACAAGGCATGCGCAAAGGACAGCGTGCTGCACAAGACGTTGGGAACCTGCGGGGCTTTAATCGTATATACTCCACTGTAGTGCCCAAAATGATGTGGACCATATAGTCCATCGTGTGCTGAAGGTTTACACACAAATAACGACAAGAAATAAAAGTCGCTAGGAGGAATAAGGTTGATTTCCTTTTTTTTTTTGACATATATATAAACTAGCAACTTAATCCGTGTAATAAACTGTAAAGTGCTCGGCTAATATGTATCGTTTGATTTTCTCTTTATGACATTTAGCTTACACTCTTCTCACCTATTTTTACTCTCACATTTTACTCTGTATATAGTCATTGGCTTCATTAGGGTTTATTGTTATAGAAAGTAATTCTGTCCACCATAAATGATCTGTGCGCCCTACACTTTTTTGTTTATCAGTTGGTTAACGCTGTAGTCTAAAGAGAGATATATCCGAAACTCGATAAAATAGTTCATATCCTTTTATACAATTTGGTCCAACGTTCCAATCGGTGTTCTCTTCCATTGGCGAGTGACAAAGTTTTACTATTAACTCCATAGATAAACCTTTACTTGCGTAGTTAAAGTTATTGGTTCTTATTATCTTTTGAAATTTTATATCTTTATTTTTTTACTCTAATATTTAATTAATTAGTTAATTAATTTCTATTATGTTTGGCATCAAAAGATAATATTTTGAGTCTCCTTTTATTCCAAGGCAACAATGTGGTCACTTAGCAGACATTAAGCAGCTATTGTTCAATAGTTACATGTTTTGGTAATTACAGAAGATATACCCCACACGTTACTGTGTGGTATTGCAAAGAAATCAAAATGAAATTAAGTGGAGATGATGTATAGTAGATAGCTAGTTGGGGATAATTTGAATGGCTTGCGCGCTAAGATAGACTTCAAGTGAATTAACTTTATCGCTAAGATAGACTTCAAGTGAATTAACTTTATAAGGGATATATAGATCGATATAGAGATATAGATAGAGAATTACTGAATTAACTTGATATAGATATAGATATAGATATAGATATAGATATAGATATAGATAT
>CM041644.1:10422399-10443368 GCA_023333625.1 Bothriochloa decipiens | reverse complement strand
AACTGTATTTTCAAATTAATTTGAAATTCCTTTTGGAAACTTGAAAAACTTTCTATACCAACTTTGTATCTCTTGTGAAGCTCTACAAACTATATTTTTAGAGTATCTCCAAATTCCTTATAGAATTTGAATTAGAGAAAAGAGGATAAAACTAGGGTTGGAAATAAAGGGTTTTTGAAATGGAATTTAAACTCAATTTGGTTTCTAACTTAATTGGTTGGATATTAGTGATCACAAACATCATCCAAGGACATTTTTAGGTCATTGACCCAATGACACCCTTGGTTGACCAAGTTGACTTTTGCAAAACCATTTTATAGCATTTCCATTTTGACTTTAAATTTGAATTGCCAGGCTTAGAAATAAGCTTTGGAATCCAAATTAAATTTCAAATACGGAAATCATTTTTAGGGTTGGACTTAGACTTATACACTATGCTTGATACTAGTGTAAACACAGTTTACATCTCAAGTACATAGAGTATAAACTAAGCATTTGCGATGATATTCGAAAATAAGGTTTTATTATTTCATGTGACAAACATTACAGAAACTCAATCAACCTATGAAATATAAACTTGTTTTAGTTAATGCACATTAAGGTTGACTTAAACATGGATGCTTTGCAGTGCATATGATGACATGGCATGTTTTAGTTAATTTAACACCAGAGGTGTTACAGCCTTTCCCCCTTAAGGAAATCTCGTCCCGAGATTTAAAGCCTCGAGTGAAGTAATGGAAAAGGAAAGGTGTCAGGAAAACATACTTCTACTAAGTTTATAAAAGAAAGGAATTGTACCACTCATAGAGAAGTTACCACTCGTAGAAAGAATTATTACTTTAGATAGAAGCATAAAACTCCGGGAAATTCTCCAACAGGTAATCCTCTGATTCCCAAGTGGCTTCTTCTTCTGAATGTTGATTCCATTGTATTTTGTACCATTTGATTGTTCTGCTTCTAGTAACGCGATCCTTCTGATCCAAAACTCGAATTGAGGACTCAGAGTAAGTCAAATCAGGTTCAAGTTCAATACCCTCAACATCAATGACTTTATCTGGCACATGGAGGCACTTTTTGAATTGAGACACATGGAACACATTGTGCACAGCCGACAATTGTTCAGGTAATTGTAGACGATATGCTGACTGTCCACATCTTTCTATAATTGGAAATGGTCCAATGTAACGAGGTGCTAACTTACCCTTGACTCCAAATCGGGTAACTCCTTTCATGAGCGATACTTTTAGGTATACATGATCTCCATTATTGAAATACAATGGTTGACGCCTTTGATCTGCATAACTCTTCTGATGGGATTGTGCTATTTTGATATTTTGTTGTATTTGTTTAACTTTCGCTTCAGTTTCTTTTACCAAATCAACTCCGAAGAATCTTCTTTCTCTGGGCTCAGACCAACTTAATGGAGTTCTACATCTGCGACCATACAATGCTTCAAATGGTGCCATTTTGATGCTTTCTTGATAGCTATTATTATATGAGAATTCTGCTAAGGGTAAACACTCATCCCATTTCTCTAGAAAATTAAGAACACATGCTCTCAACATATCTTCAAGTATTTGATTTACTCTTTCAGTCTGACCTCCTGTTTGAGGATGGTAGGCTGTACTGTGCAAAAGATCAGTACCTAAAGATTTATGTAATTGCTTCCAAAACTAGGAGACAAACTGCGTGCCTCTATCAGAAACAATTGTCTTTGGTATTCCGTGAAGACTTATAATGCGCTCAAAATACAGTTTGGCATACTGTGAAGCTGTAGTTGCAGTTTGAACTGGAAGAAAATGTGCGGACTTTGTGAGTCGATCTACTATAACCCAAATTGAATCAAAACCTTTTGTTGTCCTGGGTAGACCCACGATAAAGTCCATACTGATATCTTCCCATTTCCAAGCTGGAATAGATAATGGCTGAAGTTCTCCTGCTGACTTCAAATGAACAGCCTTGACTTTCTGACAAGTATCACATTGAGCCACATATTTAGCAATTTCTATTTTCATCTTGGTCCACCAAAATCTCTGTTTCAGATCATGATACATCTTATTACTGCCTGGATGAATAGAAAACTTTGAAAGATGTGCTTCATCAAAGATCTTTTGTTTTAACTCAGAATCTTTTGGTATGACTAGACGATTCTTATACCATAGGACATCCGCTTCATCAACTGTAAAACAAGGATTCTTTTCATTTCTAACTTTCTTTTTAATATGCTTAATTCCCTTATCACTTCTCTGAGCAGTTATAATTTGATCTCTGATATTTGTCTCAACAGCAATGTTAGACAAACTTCCTTGTTGCACCATCTCTATACCCAATTTTTCTATGTCATGACATATAGAAATATCCAAAGGCTTCACTGTTAAACAATGACAATGAACTTTCCGACTAAGTGCATCAGCCACTACATTGGCTTTGCCAGGATGGTAATAGATTTCCAAATCATAATCATTAATCAGCTCTAACCATCTTCTTTGCCTCATATTCATATCATCTTGAGTGAATATGTATTTCAAACTCTTGTGATCACTGTAAATATTATATTTATTACCCCACAAATAATGTCGCCATATCTTTAAGGCATGAACAACAGCTGCCAATTCCAAATCATGTGTGGGATAATGCTCCTCATGTTTCTTCAGCTGTCTAGAAGCATATGCAATGACTCTCCCCTCTTGCATTAACACACATCCAATACCAATACCAGAGGCATCACAATATACATCAAATGGCTTCTCAATATTGGGTTGTGCTAGCACAGGTGCAGTAGTCATTAGTTTCTTTAATTTTTGAAATGCCTCTTCACAGGCAGGTGACCAAACAAACTTGACATCATTCTTTAACAATTCAGTTATTGGCTTGGATATCTTTGAGAAATCTGGTATGAAACGACGGTAATAACCCGCCATTCCCAGAAAGCTTCGAACTTGGTGCACAGTTTTTGGTGGTTTCCAATCCAGTATATCCTTTACTTTACTAGGGTCAACAGCAACACCCTTACTTGATAACACATGTCCAAGGAATTTCACTTCTCTCAGCCAAAACTCACACTTACTAAACTTGGCATACAGTTGATGTTCTCGCAAACGTTGCAAGACAACTCTGAGGTGTTTAGCATGTTCTTCTTCATTCTTAGAATATATCAATATGTCATCAATAAAGACAACCACAAACTTATCCAGTTCTGGTATGAACACTGAGTTCATCAAATACATGAAATAGGTCGGTGCATTGGTAAGTCCAAAAGACATAACCAAATATTCATACAGACCGTATCGAGTGGTAAAAGCGGTCTTTGAAATATCTTCTAGGCGAATCTTGATTTGATGATACCCAGATCGAAGATCAATCTTAGAGAACACCTTTGCTTCTGCCAATTGATCAAAAAGCAGATTAATGCGGGGTAGAGGATACTTATTCTTGATGGTTACCTCATTCAGGGGTCGATAATCCACACATAACCTCAAGCTTTGATCTTTCTTTTTCATAAAGAGAGCAGGACATCCCCAGGGTGATGAGCTAGGTTGAATAAAACCTTTATCTCGTAGCTCTTGCAATTGAATCTTGAGTTCTGTTAACTCAGGTGGTGCCATCCGATAAGCTCTCCTGGAGATAGGAGCAGTACCAGGTTTCAAATCAATTCTAAATTCCACATTTCTGTCGGGAGGTAAACCTGGTAACTCATCGGGGAATACATCAGGAAACTCACAGACCACTGGTATCTCCTCAATCTCTTTTACAGAGGTGGCACATACCTTTGGAACATGCCTCTTAAGTGTCAGAAGTTGGATAAGAAGTGAAGTTTTGCAATTGGGTATGTTTAATCTCACAGTTCTATTCAGGATGTCTATCACAGCGCCATGCCGTTTCATCCAATTCATACCCAGGATCACATCTATATCTTGATCCTTTAATATTATCATATTAGTGGGAAAAATATACCCACCCAAACTTACTGGCACATCATGTACCATTTCTTTAGTACACATACGCCCTCCAGGCGATTGTATGAAGAACTGTTCTTTTGTATCCCTTATTGGAATTTCATGTGTATTAACAAACGTACCATTGATGAATGTATGCGATGCACCAGAATCAAATAGCATAATTGCAGGATGATTAGCAACAGGAAACGTACCCATCATGACAGGCTCTCCTTCTGGGATTTCCCCAACTTGAGTGTAGAAGACTCTGCCAGACTTCTTTTCATTCTTACTATTTGATACCTTCGGATTTCCTGCTTTAGGCTGACTCTGTGGTTATGGTTGTGGTGCAAAAGCTCTAGGGACATAAGAGTTATACTGCCTCGGATGCGGGCAGTTTCGCGCAAAATGACCAGGTTTGCCACAGTTATAGCAGGGAAAGATAGGTGGTTGGGAATTGGGATTACGAATACCAGGGGCATTCGGCGGTCGTGGATATGAAAGATTAGCAATAGGACGAGCGAATGCCTGTTGCGGTGCTTGATATTGTGGTGGACGATAGGGTGGACGAAAATGATTCTAAGGGTGATAGATTATTTTCTGGAGCTTTGGATTGCCACCAGAAAATCCAGAGGGTACACCCTTCTTCTTTTTGGTTTCCAGATGCTGTCGATTCTTATCTTCATAAGATATAGCAATATTCACTGCCTCATGAAAAGTGGCATTAGGATTTCCTGTCATCATTCTCTGAATTTTACTATTCAGACCTCTCAGGAAACACTCTTTCTTTTTACGGTCAGTACTAACATAGTCTGACGCGTATTGAGACAAGTGATTAAACTTGCCAAAATATTGCATCACCGACATATCACCTTGTCTCAAGGAAAGAAATTCTTCGAGCTTTATGGTCATTATTCCCTCGGGAATAAAATGTGCTCGAAAAGCTTCTCGAAACTCAGTCCAAGTAATGCGATGGCCTTCGGGCTGAGCAGCAACGAAATTTACCCACCAAGCTCCTGTAGTACCTCTCAACTGCTGGGCAGCGAACATGGGCTTTTGATGTTCTGTGCATTCAATCAGTCCAAACTTCTGCTCCATAGTGTGAAGCCAATCATCAGCCTCCATAGGTTCATCTACTCTGCTGAAAACCGGAGGTCGAGTGTCTGTGAAATCCACATATGTGGTTTCATCTCTATGGTTCCGCCCATGATTTCCTTGTCGGGCATTCTGATTCTGGTTTTGAGCCATCATGGTTGTGGCAGTGACTAATGCTGCAACTGCATCAGCCAGAGTGGGTGGAACTGGTGGAGGATTAGGGATATCACCTCCATCCTGAGATGGACCAGCAGCATCACGAGAACGGGTGTGAGCAGGCATCTGTTGAAACACAACTTCACTTTATTCACAAAACCTTATGGGATTTCATAAGGATATATTACAAAGGCGTAACATACTTATGTTATATTATTTTTATTACATTAGTATGCACTCCGGCAAGACTTCCCATACCTACTAGGCTTTAGAAAGCAAAGAAAGGATATAATACACATCTTACTTCCCAAACTCTTTTACTCATCTTCCTTAGGATCCTCCTCCTCTTCAGGCTCTTCCTCTACTATCTCAGGATCTTCTTCTTCTATATCATCTTCTTCTTCACTTTCATTCTCTATATCCATTTGATTTTTGTAACACTCTGGTGTTAAGCAAGCATAATCATTTGCATTCTTAAGCATAAGCATCATTATGCATAGCATTAATGAAAAGAGTGATTGTCATTTCATGTTCATGCTTGTTTATTTCAAATTATGCCTGCCTTTTTCTTGAATTGCATATGTGATATGAGTGTTTGGTGTTGGATGACCTCTAGGGTAACCTGGACATGTTTAGGACACCAAATTAACCTAGGTTTATGTTCATGGTTTTGGCTAATTGAGTTTTGTTGTCATGGTTGACCAAGGTGGACCATGAGAGTAGTTTTGTTTGACTGAATTGGAAGTGGTAGCTAGAGTGCTTGCATGTGTGTGTGCCCTAAATGAAGTTTGTAGAGAATTTTATAAGGAACAAAAGTTGTTTTTACCACTTTTCATGAAAATGCTTGGAAGGTGTTCAAAAAGGTTGAAAAAGGGCAAAAATGGGGGCTGATTTTCTATTTTGGGAAATTTTAAAAGGTATTTTATTTGGATTTTTGTAATTCAAAATCTAGGCAGAATCTGGTGAAACTCCTTTAAGATGAAATGTTCTACTCTTCAAAAGCTACATTTCATCTATTTTGAGTTTTTGCTAATTCAGCTTAGTTTGAAAGTTATTAAGCAGCAAAGTTTGTTCTGAGTTTATGGAAATAGCTTTTCGGTGACGGTTCGGTCCTGGCCGTCAGGGAAATTCCCGACCAGAAAAACGCCGTGGCCGCCCGCGGCAGCATGCGACGGCCGCGTGGCGCTCGGGGTCTGCCGAAGCCGGGCTATTTTGGCCGCGTGGGGCGCCGTCCGAACGCGGTCATTCCTTCATCCTCTCGGCTCCCTCACTCTCTCCCTCACCCCGCGCATTTCTTTCTCTGCCCGCCGCCGCGCGTCGCCCGAGCCCGCCTCGCCGCCGTTCGAAATTCGTCGCCGTCAGCCGCGCACCCACTCGATTGACCCTGCAACCGAGTGCGCCCGAGCCCGCTCCATCTTCCTCCGCCCTCGCCTCGGCCCCTCGCGTCAAGGTATAACCGAATCGCATCACTTTCTCTCCGGCCGCCATTGCCGCACCTCGGCCTCACCGTGGTCCCGCCGCTCCGGTCGTCCTCCCTCGCCATTAGGGTGCTCATCAGACGCGTCGTGGTCCGTAGCAGCTAGGACGATGCTCAGAGGCCTCGATTAGGGTTTCGAGCGGCCGGATTTCGCCGAGCCGCCGCGCGGAGTGTCGCCGCCCCGCCGCGCGTGCGTGGCCGAGCCGCCGTAGTCGAGCTCCCGCTGCTCTGAGTAGCCAGTGAGATGCGCTAGGGTCCCCTCGAGCCAAAGCCGTGGTTAATGCGGTCGGTCGAGTCCCCTATCGCCGGGATTAGGGTTCGCCGGAGTCGGGGTGAGTCGCCGTTCCGCCGCGTCCGTGCTCCGACCGCCCTGAGCCGCTCCCTCCCGTCTTTGGTCCCATAGATCGGTGCGCTTTGTTCCCCTCTCCCTTTCCCGCCGGTCGGTGAAGCCCGAGCGCCGCCAGGATGGCCGGCCGAGCGCCGCCGCCGTCGAGGACCTTCGGGTTAGAATGAGGAAAAAGCTAGGGTTCTTGGTGTAAATCTGCCAGACACAGCAGTTTACTTAATAGGGCCTGGTTAGTTTCTGGAAATGTCAGGGTCCCCGGTGTAAAGTGGTTTTCCTTTTTTCTTTTTCAGAATTGATTTCAGATTTCAGTTTAAACTTTGAAAATTCATAACTTGCTCATTTTTCATCCAAATGAGTTGGTTCAACTTGCAGTATTTTTCTTATGAGATGATCTATGCATGAAAAATATGAAATGTGAAATTTGTGAAACTTTTCTGTATAGCTTTATTTATCTCTATTAATTATATTTATCTTAGGAAATGCATAACTAATTCTCTGTTGCTCAGAAAAATGTGAGACCAAGTTTGTTGGTTTTCTTATGTCATGCTCTATCTGTGAAAAATGTTGTTAGGCTATGTCATATGTAAATTTTTCTATGTCTAGTTATGGTGCCTATTTTCATGTGAGGATAAATAATTCATAATAAATAATGTATAAGGAATTTGTGCATGAAACTTTTTGGAGAGTGTTTTTATGTCAATCTAGAGCTAATCATGTTCTGAGATCTGTTGTTTGATATACTTTTATGTACAAAGTATTTTATGCCCCTGAAATTGTGCTGCCTTGTCATTTTTGTGCAGGATAAAGTACTTACTGTTTTGACTTGAAATTTTTATGGTAGTCTTTGTTTGGTATGATTAAGCTTCTGTAATTTTTACAGAATTTTCTGAGTAGTCTAAAGTCATGTTGTAGTTATACCCTGATTTCTTTCGTTTATAAATAATGCTTTAGAGTTATCATTTCATGTGTGTGAAAATGCTTTTTATGCTATTCATGATATGTATGATCTTCTATTGGTTGTGGTTCAGTAGAGTGTAGTGTGCAAAATAATGGTTGTTTATAATTCCTTATAGTGTGCGAGTAAATTGTAATGCGAGGCTTATTTGGAGATTTATCGGTAGAAGAGAATGCAGATGACATGTGCTTATCATACATGTTTTCAAATATCATATCATTCATCTTAGCTGAGCATTCATTTACCATCACCATCAGCATTGTATTTATATGTATGCACGGTATTCATACGCACTATGCATCATACAGGATCGTCAGAGCTCGCGACAGTAGTTCCCGGAGCACCAGGAGAGGAAGACCAACAAGAAGCTTTGGTGCGGGAAGCAGCAGCAGAAGAGGATCCCGAAGCTGATCTTCCAGAGTGTCCTGACCATCAGCCAAGTGCTTTTCTGAAAGGCAAGCCCCGGAGCATTCTCCCTGTGGTTTGCAAAATATCTAACTTGAGTCCTTTACTTGTTTGTTGCATTAAGTTATAGGCGTTGTTTTATACCGTTGCTGCATTACTTATATTCCTTGCCACTGTTTATACTTCAACCCTGTTAGGTTCAGGTACGATTAATTGCTTAGCCCTGCTTAACTAGATCGGTAGAAGTCGGGTGATTTCCTGTCATCCGCGAGTTATAGGTGGTAACTCGGATGGTTGAATACATTGTTATCTTGGATAACCATGTGGAGATAATAAATCGAGACCGGGCGGGATTGGAGTTGAGAATGAACTGGAGGTTCAATGTGGTTTATCCCGTCTGTGTCGAACTAGGACCCCGTCCGTTGTACGTCCTCAAGTCATATTGAATTTATGCCTCACATTTAGCTGGAAGGATAAGTCGTTCCGACCGCGAAGCCTAATTTTGATTTGGGCCGGGAGTCGACCTGCTGTACGCATCGCATTGGTGAAGATGGGGGACCACGGGTTACGCGGTTGTAAGGCCTGAATATAGCATGGTGCGCCCTGCTGGCAGCCGGACGGTGCCCGGATGTGATGGTACCTGTTGATCTCGCGTTTTTCCTGAATTGGATGTCGGTGACCTGTAGCTCACCGTGGCTGGTGAGTGTGGTTTGTGTGAGGAGTACCCGCCAGCTGGTTTGCAATCGATTATAATCGCCATCGTTCCTGGACAGTGAACACTTGACTTGAGCAGCGGCATCGTAGTAAGAACTTGAACAAGAGGTGAGATGGTTGAGCTGTTGAGACTGAAAGATACTCAACCGGAAATGGGTACTTGTTGTTGAATAATTATTACCATGCTTGTTTAGAACAGGTGCTAATGTAGCATGATAAGGATAATCAGATTAAAATACATTGCTAGAAGGTTCTTATTAATTGTTTCTTAATGCAAGCTTTTCCGCAAATTTTAAATGAGTCAGCTATCCTACTTATACAGCCTTGCATACTCCTTGGAGTCTTTTATTTTAGTTTATGACGGGTAAGTCTAGCTGAGTACATCCTCGTACTCAGGGTTTTATTTCCCATGTTTTTGCAGATGGTGAGATGCTTTATGGTTATTGTCAGAACTGTTTCTATCCCGCCTTGGGAGATGACTAGACCTTGGGCATGGTCATTCTTCTCTACTTGATGCTTTTGCTGGATGTGAACCAAGGACCTGGCACTATATTTCAACTGTGTGTGTGTGGTATTTGAACTTAAATCGCTTCCGCTTTTATTTGAATTTGAACGGGTTTGTAATAACTCTATTTCGTACTCCGATGATGTTTTAAAACTATGTGCGAACTGTGTACTTGTGAATGGAACCGCTAAACTATTACGATCTTGGTCGTGTCGGAAAAGTTTGAAATCCTTCGAGATTTCACGGACTACCGGGTTTATTAGGTCTCAATCATATGATTTGCTAAATTAATGGCGGATTATGTGCTTGTGCTCTAATAAATTGGTCGGTTCTGTTACAGCTGGCATCGGAGCATGTTTAGCGTTTTACTGTTCACAAGTATTTAAAATAAAAGAGTTTTTGGTTTGCGAAAAGTAATTACAAAAAGTATTGGTGTTTAAATCTATGGTTTTGAAAACTAAAGTGTGCCAGTGGTCATATCCTTTATGCCCAATAGGATTCAGGTGGCTTAATTAAGTACTGACTTGGGGGAAATTGCATCATATTTGTTATTCTGCCGTTGCCCATACAATGGCGGATTCGTGTGGGTGCCATTCACTTGAATGGTAATGTATGGATCAAATTGCCTCTACGCTCTGGTAAGTGTGAGTTGTGAGAGCATGATTGGATGCAAATGCCAGTCTAGGGGAGTGCTTATTGATGCCCGATTATTTACATGTTGCACACATGTTTATATGAAGGTATCCCATGTTGGGGCCGTCTTCTGGCGGTGTCGTCTTCTGCGCGACTGTTGGGGTAGTAAGTAATCGGTGTTTTCACCTTGTTCGGAAGGTGCATGAATTTTTACGTCGAATTGCATTCATATGGGATATGGGCTGAAATGAATTTTCTGCAGGTACACTAACCGCGAACGGTAGAACGAAGTAGTTACGTATAATGAGAGAACGATGTATGCCACCGCATAGAGCGTTAGATTATTAGTTCGTGAGGACGTATATGACGGGCATGCATCATGGTTAAATTTGCTCATTCATACATTCATGGTTCCTTCCCTTATAATTAAATTGTCTCTTTTCTTTAAAATTATAACTTATGGGATATACAACTTTTGAACAGATGGCGAGAACCAAGCAGACCGCTCGTAAGTCCACTGGAGGAAGAGCGCCCCGTGGTCCTTTGGCTGTCCGTGAGCCGGCACCAAGGGAGGTGGACACTTTTCTTGAGGAGCACGCCATGCCTAGCCTTCTTTGGAGGATTCTCTCCAACGCTGGGTATACGGTGGGCATGGAGCCTCACTACTACTGGGATAAGGATGATTTGGTGAACTATGGAGAGGCACGTGTGGAGGTAGTAGTCCCACCTTTGGATGGTGATCCCCACTGGGTTGGGTGTCGCTGTTTTGGTGCGGGCAAGACTGCCAAGACAGGTGCCACGTTTGCAGCCTTTGCCGTGGTGGAGCACCTGATGGAGGAGATACCTCACGCGCTTGCCGAGGTTTTTCCTGGAGTGTTCCCCATTGCTCACCGTTTCTCTAGGTGGCCACATGCTGAGGGAAACCCATTAGAGGCTGGTCCTGAGGAGGCACAGGGTAGCAGCACGCCTGCTATGAGTGCTATGTTTGCCGTGATGGGGGCCTATGTCAACATGGAGACTAAGGCACTTCGTCTAAATGAGGAGTTCAAGGATGCTCGAGCTGATGCACGCAAGGAGAAGCGTGAGTTGACTCGTGAGCTTCAGCGCTCCCAAGAGGAGGTAGCCCGTGTGTCTCACCATCGAGACAAGGTTGTGCTGGAGAGCCAGAAGATGGCTCAGGCTAGGGATGAGGCCTGGTCCGAGTTCCGTCGTCTTAGCATCCGCCAGCAGCAGGTGCTAGAGGACGTGGAGGAGGTCCGTGCTTACAATGCTAGTCTTCACGAGGAGGTGCACAGGAAGCAGGAGGAGATCCGTCGGCTGAGAGCAGCCTTAGTAGCAGCTAAGAGGGCTATGAACAGTGCTTCCAGTGAGAGTAGCAACAATGGAGAGTAGCCTTGCTAAGGATCGTTAGTCTCTAGTTGTTCTTTTGCGTTCCTGTCAGGTGGTCATGTAACCCTTTTGCTCGCTATCGAGACTTTGATGTAATGTTGGAGCATGGTGTTTGAGGTGGTGATATCCGTACAACTTTTAAAAGTCCAGTGTATGTATGCTGGCAAAATTTATGGATGTTGTAAGACGCTTTGCGATGGTTCGCAGTAATATTTTAGTGATGTTGTGATGTGAAAAATTGGAATTATTGTGCCTCTATTTATTGTGCGAATTTAATTCCCTCGATAAATTCAGTTTGGCATGATTTTTACATTCACCTCTCATTATGACAACATTCACCTGATACATACTTCTTGCTGAAAAATGCAGATGCCGGTTACACGTAGTGGGTCTGGTGCTAATGGCAATGGTGGATCTGAAGAGGGTGCTGACAACACTGCTCGTGGTGTGCCACCCCCACCTTTGACCAATGCGGAGCAGCTGTTTGCTCAATTCTTGGGCAGCCAGCGCAATGTAGAGCAGCTTCTTCGCGAGAACTTGGCCCGCGATGTTCGTCAGGGTCATCAACAAAATCAATACAGCAGCTTCAAGGAGTTTCAGGACACTAAACCTCCTGTGTTTAAGGATGCTCCTGAGCCACTTGAGGCAGATGAATGGCTCAATACCATGGAAGATAAATTTCGTCTTCTAAGGTTGACAGAAGAGCTGAAAACAGAGTATGCAGCCCATCAGCTTGAGGGACAAGCAGGGACGTGGTGGAAGCAACATCGCACCACCTTTCCGCAGGGTGTTCCAATTACTTGGGACCGCTTTGCACATGCTTTCCGAGGAAATTTCATTCCTCCCAGTCTGATGGCTATGAAGAAGACTGAGTTTCTGTCGCTCACTATGGGGACTCGCAATGTGAAGGAGTATCTGCACGCCTTCAATAATTTGAGTCGCTATGCTCCTGAGTTTGTCAACACTGATGAGAACAAGATAGCTAGTTTTAAGAGAGGCTTGAGTTCCAAGTTGATGAAAACTATGAGTACTTCTGCCCGTGTTACTTTTAATGATTTCTTGAATGATTGTATTATGCAAGAAAACAGTAACAATGTTCATGCTGCCGGCAAAAATCGTAAGAGAGCTCATGATGGAGGTGGTTCTTCTCAGTCAAGAGCCCCAACTGCTTTCCGTACGCCGTTTCGTCCACCGATGTCTGGTGCGAGATTCAGGCCTCCGCAGCAGAAAAGGCATAACAATTATCCAGCTCAGAATCTGCAGAAGCATCCCCGAGCATTCAAAGTTCCTGTTCCACAAGGAAAACCAGTACAGAGCAACTTGACCGGTGCTAACAAGACACCTGTCAATGGACCTTGCTTCAACTGCAACCAGGCAGGGCACTTTGCTCGTTATTGCCCTTTTCCTAGGAAGCAGCAGGGCCCATATCAAGCTCGTGTGCACAACACCTCGATTGAGGAAATTCTTGCTGGTGAACCAGTGACGGCGGGTATGTTTTCTGTGAATCAAATCCCTGCCGCTGTTTTGTTTGATTCTGGATCATCGCATTCTTTCATGAGTCAAGCATTTGCACAGAAGCATGATCAAAAGATACTTGAATTGAGTATTGAATTCAAAGTTAGTTCAGCTGGGGCTGATATAACTACTAAGCAGATAGTTCAGGGTGCAACCCTAGACCTAGATAAGTGGAGGTTTCGGTTGAACTTGATAGTTCTACCTGGCTTAGGAGTGGATGTCATCGTGGGAATGAGTTGGATGAAATTCTGGGGTGCAGTGATCGATACAGGTAATAGGATGCTGTCTATCAGAAATCCTCTTGGGGAGGGTACTTTTCAAGTGCCATTACCTCGAAAGTTTAAGCTAGAGAGTGTGACCTATTCTACTCGTGTGACCCCTCTTCCCGAAATTCCTGTCGTGTGTGAATTTTCGGATGTTTTTCCTGAAGAGCTTCCGGGTCTTCCACCCGATAGAGATGTTGAGTTTCGCATTGAGTTATTGCCTGGCACTGCTCCAATTTCTAGGAGACCATATCGGATGCCGCCAAATGAATTGGCAGAGCTCAAAAATCAGTTGAAGGATTTGTTGGACAAGGGTCTTATTCGTCCTAGTGTGTCGGAATGGGGTTGTCCTGCTATCTTTGTGAAGAAGAAGGACAAATCTCTACGGATGTGCGTGGATTATCGTCCACTCAATGCTGTCACCATTAAGAACAAGTATCCGTTACCCCGAATTGATATTCTGTTTGACCAGTTGTCCAAGGCGAGAGTGTTTTCCAAGATTGATCTTAGGTCTGGTTACCATCAGATCAAGATTAGACCAGCAGATGTGCCTAAGACTGCTTTTTCTACCAGATATGGATTGTATGAGTATCTTGTTATGTCCTTTGGCTTAACAAATGCTCCTGCATACTTCATGTATCTGATGAATTCGGTTTTCATGCCGGAGTTAGACAAGTTTGTGGTGGTGTTCATTGATGATATCTTGGTGTACTCAGAAAAAGAAGATGATCATGCCGAGCATTTGAGGATTGTTCTAGAAAGGCTTAGGGAACATAAGCTGTATGCTAAGTTTAGCAAGTGTGAGTTTTGGCTCAAGAAAGTTCAATTCCTTGGCCATGTCCTATCTGAAGAGGGAATCTCCGTAGATCCGAGCAAAGTACAAGAGGTTATGAACTGGGAAGCGCCGACTTCTGTGCATGAAGTTCGGAGTTTTCTTGGTCTAGCCGGGTATTATCGTCGTTTCATTCCGGATTTCTCGAAGATTGCCAAACCTATGACAAATCTGTTGCAGAAAGAGAAGAAGTTTGCCTGGACAGAGGAGTGTGAAACAGCTTTCCGTACCTTGCGGGAATTGTTGACCACTGCTCCTGTTCTTGCGCAACCAGATTTGGGAAAACCTTTTGATGTATATTGTGATGCATCGAAAATAGGTTTGGGATGTGTGCTTATGCAAGAAGGAAGAGTCATAGCTTATGCCTCACGTCAGTTAAAGAAGCATGAAGTGAATTATCCAACCCATGATTTGGAGCTAGCAGCGGTGGTGCACGCTCTAAAAATCTGGAGGCATTACTTGTTGGGTAACTTCTGTAAAGTCTATACTGATCACAAAAGTCTGAAGTATATCTTCACTCAACTCGAGTTGAACATGAGACAACATCGATGGATGGAGTTTATTAAGGACTTCAATATGGAGATCTTGTATCATCCAGGCAAAGCAAACGTAGTCGCAGATGCGTTGAGTCGAAAATCACATTGTCATGCTATTCAACCTTTGTTGGCAGATGATTTTAGCCTCATGCATCCTGTTGTGCTGCGTAACATCCAAATTAATTGCTCGCTTGAAAGCAAGATTATCGAAGGTCAGAAAACTGACAAGGGTATAGGTCATATCAAGGAGAAAATGTTGAAACAACCGCTCAAGCATTTCCGAGTGGATGAGAAGGGAATCTTATGGTTTGACGATCGTTTGGTCGTACCAAAAGATAGAGAACTCAGAAATCAAATTATGGATGAAGCTCACTTATCAAAGTTATCTATTCATCCTGGTGGTAGTAAAATGTTTCATGATCTAAAGGTTCGCTATTGGTGGACCAAAATGAAAAAGGAGATTGCAGCTTATGTCGCACGGTGTGACATCTGTTGTCGCGTAAAGGCTGTTCATTTGAAGCCAGCCGGAATGCTTCAACCGTTGCCGATTCCTGAATGGAAATGGGAAGATATCAGTATGGATTTCATTACTGGCCTTCCCACCACTCAAAAAGGGCATGATTCTATTTGGGTAATCGTGGATCGACTTACCAAGAGTGCGCATTTTATTCCAGTTCGGACAGACTATCGGCCGCCTCAGTATGCTGATATTTATCTCAGGGAGATTGTCCGTTTGCATGGAATTCCCAAGACGATTGTATCTGATCGAGGATCTCAGTTCACTGCTCATTTTTGGGAACATTTGCAGAAGGATTTGGGGACAAAGCTGAATCATAGTACAGCTTATCATCCTCAAACCTCAGGCCAAACAGAAAGAGTGAATCAAGTTCTTGAAGATCTTCTGAGAGCTTGTGTCTTATCATCCAAGGGCTCATGGGAGAAATGGTTACCTTTGGCAGAATTCTCTTATAACAATAGTTACCAAGAGAGTATACAGATGGCTCCTTTTGAGGCACTGTATGGCCGAAAGTGTAGAACGCCTGTGAATTGGGTAGGACCTGGAGAAAGAAGATACTATGGTATTGACTTTGTTAAAGAAGCTGAAGAGCAGGTTCGAACAATTCAACAACACATAGCAGCTGCACAATCTCGACAGAAAAGTTATGCTGATAAGAGAAGAAGACCTCTAACTTTTGATGTTGGTGATTATGTGTATCTGAAGGTCTCTCCTATGAAGAAAGTGCAACGTTTTGGTGTTAAAAGAAAACTTGCACCTCGTTATGTTGGTCCATATCAGATAGTGGAAAGAAAAGGATTGTGGGCCTATAAGCTCAAACTGCCTGAAGAGATGAGTGCAGTATTTCCTGTTTTCCATGTATCCCAACTCAAGAAATGTCTACGTGTTCCAACTGAGGAAGCCGTTAAAGTGAAAGACATTAAGCTGAGTTCAGATTTAGCTTATGAAGAGAAACCTATGAGACTCTTAGATGTCAAAGACAGAGTGACCAGAAATCGTGTGGTCAGGCAATATAAGGTTTCTTGGAGCAATCATGATGATAACGATGCCACTTGGGAAACCGAGGACTATTTAAAAGAAGTATATCCCGATTTTCATAAAGAATGGTTAGTCTACTCAAATCTCGGGATGAGATTTCTTTAAGGGGGGAAGGGCTGTAACACCCAAGGTGTTAAGCATGCATAATCACTTGCATTCTTTAGCATAAGCATCATTATGCATAGCATTGATGTAAAGGTTAATTGTTATTTTATGTGTGATGGTTGATTTGTTCAATTGTGCTTACATTTCACATGAATTGGATAAGTGGTATGAGTGTTTGATGTTTTATGACCACTAAAGCAACCTAGACATGATTAGGGAACCAAATGAACCTAGGTCTATGTTCATGGTTTTGGTTAATTAAGCTTTGATGTCATGGTTGACCAAGGTGGACCATGAAAGTAACTTTGTTTGACTGATTTAAAAGTGGTAGCTAGAGCATTTGCATGTGTGTGCATCCTAAATAAAGTTTTTAGATAATTTCATAAGGAACAAAAGTTGTTATTATCACTTTTCATGAAAATGCTTGGAAGATGTTCAAAAATGTTGAAAAAGGCAGGTTTGGGGGCTGTTTTTCTATTTTAGGGATTTTAAAGGTATTTTCATTTGGATTTTTGTATTTCAAAATCTATGTATAATCATGCCATACTTTGTATAGATTAAATGTTCTACTCATCTAGAGCTACATTTTCTCCAATATGAGTTTTGGCTAATTCGGTTTGGTTTGGGAGCAATAGAGCAGAAAATTTTGTATTAGAGGTCATGAAAATAGCTTTTTAGTGACGGTTCGTCCAGGCCGTCAGGGAAATGTTTGGCCACCGCCCATCGCCCCCAGTCCATGCGCTCCGCGTGGCGAGCAAACACTGGTGGTTCGAGGCGGCAGCGGCCGTCCTGACCAAGTTAAAGCGATGCGGTCGTTCCTTCTCTTTGTCCCCAGCTCGTTTCCCTCTCTCCCTGCCCTCTCTCCCTCTGCCCCGCGCAGCTCGCCGTCGCCGCCGCTGACAACTCGTCCGTCAACCAAGCCTCGCCGCAGCGCATTTTTTTCCCTGAGCGCGCGCACGGAGTCGCCTCGACGCATGCTCGCTCTTGCACCTGCCAGCAGCTGTCCTCGTCGAGGGTAAGTGCCCAATCGGGCGTTTCTTTATCGCGACCGGCAAACCGGCGACCGCCGCAGCCGTGTTCCGGTCGATTCGGCCACCATTTTCTCTCCCTGTCTCGAGCATTAGCTACGCCTTGACGTGTAGGTGCTGTAGCCCTAGTCCATGAAGTCAATGCGGGTCGGTCCTCGCCGTATTTCGGCCACGCCATCGGCCGGGGAGCCGCCGTTCCGCCCTGCACGCGGCCGAGCCGCCTCGGCCTTGCTCCACCCATGATAGAACCCTCTAATCGACATGCATAGTCCCCCTCGTGCTTCCCCTCTGCTCAGCTTCGCCGGAGAGCCCCGGCAACGGCCGGCGACGCCGCGCCGCGCCGTCGTTCTGTTCCATCTCTATCGCAGGGACCTTGTCCTTGAATTCAACCAAAGTCAAGGTCCTTCGTGTATAACTGCCAGACACAGAGAACTTCTTTATAGGGCTTGGTGGATTTCTAAAAACTCCAGGGTTTCCGGTGCAAAAGTGTTTTTCTTTTTCGTTTAAAGTAACTGTTTCCAGATTTTGCATAAAACCTTTGAAAAATCATAACTTCCTCATTTTTAGTCCAAATGAGATGGTTCAACTTGCAGTATTTTTCTTTTGACGAGATCTATGCATGAAAACTATGAAATGTGAATTTTGTGATACTTTTTTGTATAGATTTATTTATCTCTATTAATTGCTTTTATTTTAGAAAATACATAAGTAATTCTCTATTGCTCAGAAAAATGTGAAACCAAGTTTGTTAGTCTTCTTATGTCATGCTCTATCTGTGAAAAATGTTGTGAGGCTATGTCATGTGTAAATATTGTTCTGTCTATTTATGGTGCGGCTAGGGTCGCCCTGAATAAGGCAGCCGGGCGGTTCCTGGATATGATGGTACCTGTTGATCCCGTGACTTATCCGAATTGAATCTTCGGTGATCTGTAGCTCACTTTAGCGGGTGAGTGTGGTTTGTGTGAAGAATACCCCATCAGCTGGTTAGTAATCGATTATAATCGCCATCGTTCCTGGACAGTGAACACTTGACTTGAGCAGCGGCATCGTAGTAATAACTTGAATAAAGAGATGTGATGGTTGAGCCGTGATATTGAAAGGCACTCAACTAGAATTGGTTACTATTCTTGTTGAATAATTCTTACCATGCTTGTTTAGTACAGGTGCTAATTTAGCATGATAAGGTTAATCAAATTAAAATACAATGCTAGAAGGTATGGTTAAATCTTTCTTTAATGCAAGCTTTTCTGCAACTGATGAGTCAGCTATCCTACTTATATAGCCTTGCATACTCCTTGAAGTCAATTTATTTTTGTTTATGATGGGTAAGTCTAGCTGAGTACATCCTCGTACTGAAGGTTTTATTTCCCATGTTGTTGCAGTTGGTGAGATGTACTATGGCTATTGCCAGCACTGCTTCTATCCCGCGTTGGGTGATGACTAGACCTTGGGCATGGTCACTCTACTCTACCTTATGCTATGGCTGGAAATTGACTGAGGACCTGGCACTGTATTTGAACTAAGTGTGTGTGGATTTGAATTAAATTGTTTTCGCTTTATTTCGAATTTGAACTTGGGTTGTAATAACTTATTTCGAACTCCGATGTTTTAAACTATGTGCGAACTATGTACGTTGTGAAGGGTGAACGCTAAACTTATTACGATCTTGGTCGTGTCGGAAATGTTTGAAATCCTTCGAGATTTCGGTATGACTACCGGGTTTATTAGGTCTCAATCATGTAAGTTTGCTATCTAATGGTGAATTACGTGCTTGTGCTCTAATAAATTGGTCGGTTCTATCACACCTCTCGTACCCTAGTCCGAGCCGCCGCCATCTGAACCCTAGCCACCGAATTGATGGAACCTTAGCCACGCGCACAACCGCCATAGCCGCCATCTTTGAGCTCGCGAGCGCCGTCGTCGATCTCCGCCGGTGATGTGACCCCGCCGACAAGAACCCCACCTCAAGTTTCACGGGAAGGTGAGGATCACGCCGACGCCTTCCTTTTCCCGTCTCTCTGTCACGCGTGCCCGCACACCGTAGTTGCAACGCCGCCATCGCCTTCGTCCGCCGCCGCGCTGTCCCTCGTCCCGACCGCTAACCGTCGCAATCAACCCGCGCATCCGTGGACGTGTGTGTCTCGCCCGTGTGATTGGATTTCACCCTAGAGCTCAGCAGTGCCCTCCCGTCGGGAACCCGCCGTTGATCATGGCGCCGCCCGCGCGGACCACTACCACCGGCCGTCTTCTGCCGTCATTAACCCCACGGCCGAGTCCGCGGAGTCATGCTCGTCACCCCAGTACCCGCCGCAAAGCCAGCCGAGTACCGGAGCGCTGTTCCGGCCAACTCCGGCGAAGCGCCGCCGTTTTGGCCGTCGTCTCCGGCGACCTGACCCCACCGGCCGACCCTAGCCGCACGATTCAATCTGGACGGCCCATATTAGATCGTGGGTACCGGTCAACCAGGGAGTCAACCGGCCCCGCTCCAGCTGACGTGTCAGCCACGCGGTAGCCACGTGTACGCCACGTTAGCGCCACGCAAGCGCTGACCAGTCAACCTGGTCAAACGGCCGGTCAGCCTTGGTGTTTTTGCAGAAAGGTCCCTGGACTTTTCTGTAATTACTATTTAGAACACCGCAGTTCAAAACAGGATGTTGATTTTACATTTTGAACCCTAAAGTCATCAATATTTATGCTTTAGGTCCAAACTGAGTTTTATTTTAGTTTTTAAATTATTTTTGAATACAAAAATAGTTTAGTTATTTACGGTTATGCCCCTGACCTTGTTTTAGCCGTAACTTTCATGTTTTAACTCCGTTTTTAGTAAACTTATACTTTCTGGAATCGTATCGACGTAAGCTACGTGATCATAGTGACCTTTACCATGTTCTAAGCTTTTCAAAATGCAACTTATTTATGGTTTAGAATAATGATCTATCAACGCCGTTCTAACATGCGAATAGCCTAGATCAACCTCGTTAGCTGGGCCACCACAACGATAGTTCCTTTGTAGGTCACCCTTACGCTCTTGTGATCGTAGTAACAAGCTCTACCGTGTAGACCGCTCTCTCTTCAGTGTTTTTTTGATTGATGTTTGTTCTTAGCTTTGTCTGTTTGTGTTGCTTGTTTGCTACGAATAGACAAAGAGCAGTTTGTGAGTGCTGAAGATCGGGAGCTGAGGACCGACAAGTACAATTGGAACTGGAGACCAAGAGTTCTTGGACAACCAGAGTCAGCAGGTCTATTGGGGAAAGCTTTGAACGAGGCAAGTATAGCTTGGGGTTTTATTTATGTGGCTATGATCTTGTGACTTAATTAATGTTTAAGCAATAAAACGATAAAAATGACTTTTTAGCAACTTGAGGATTTATCTGTAACAGAACCTTCGGGATTTACAGTACAGCTGTGAGGGCTATATGGCTCTGGCTTTAGCTCAGTATGAAGCTCTTTTCTAGCTTGTTAGCGGTTCCCTTAATGGCGCAAGAGAGGTGTGTTCCGGGTTGGGTGTAGTTGGACCCCTGTCTA
>CM041644.1:10403203-10415193 GCA_023333625.1 Bothriochloa decipiens | reverse complement strand
AACAACAACAACAACAACAACAACAACAACAACAACAACAACAACAATAATAATAATAATAACAACAACAACAATAACAATAATAATAATAATAACAACAACAACAACAACAACAACAACAACAATAATAATAATAATAATAATAATAATAATAGTAATAATAATAATAATAACATCATAACAATGGCTAGTTATATAGAAGTTCCGAACTAAACCTTTTATTTTATTATGAAAAAGTTTGGTGCGAACGATCGGGTTAGGAGAAGAGGTGTGACTAGTAGTCCGAGCATGAGCCCACTGCTTTATTTATCTATTCCTTCTGTTCTAAAATATAAGTTATTTTTTCTCCTTAAAAATTAACATTTTTTAACCTGACAAACTATATATAAGGTAAAAAATTATTAATATTTATAATATATAATTAATATTATTTGATAAATAGTTGAATATATTTTTATAATAAACTTATTTAGAGACATAAATATCGTATATATTTTCTATAAATCTAGTTAAAGTTAATTAAGTTTAATCTGCACATATCTCATAATGTCTTTTTACTACGAGATGGAGGGGATGTGATATTACTGGCCACAAAAAACCGAATCGGCTCACATAACAAGATATAGGATACCTGCTGAATGACTGGCTCATAAACGCTGCAGAATGAGCGAACAAAGCGGTGGACATACGACGTTGAAGTTTAGTGTGGGCTCATCAATTCGATCTCGAGTCCTTAAGATCCTGCTGCATCGTCCATCCCCACTCTATGGCGCCGCAGACCAACCGACAAGACATTGTAGTTTCCGCGAACCAGCCTAACGTGCGAAGTGTTGGCCTTTGGCGAGCTAAGGGAGATAGCAATGGGTACCCGAACCCGATGGATTTTTACTCTACTAGGGCACACATTAGGTCAAATTACCTATGCGTTTGCTAATGGGCAAAAACCTAGACCCAACAGGTTTATCAGCATGGGTTCTTGGAGCACAGTACCCAGACCTGCAAACTCATGGTTAGTAGCACATTTAATCTACAATACCCTATATATTGCAATTTCATGTTAGTGATATGTACGTTAGTATGTAATAGATATATGAATTAGTCCCATAATTAAATTAATGAAGTGGTCATCAACACAAAAAGAAACATAATAGAGCTTGACTGCACGACAATGCGAGCATAGATTTATGGCGATAGAACAGGTTAAGATGGCAAGGCATACTACATGACAGGGAAGGAGCAGAGTGGAATCAGAAGTGGTTCAATGGTCTTGTATACACGTATCCCCCGTGCCTGTTTCTTGTTTTTTTGTCACCATGGAAAATCCTTGTAACACACTGATTGAATTCTACGTATTTTTTTCTATACTTGTTTTTATCTGTATATTGAATTTATTTATTTATTATTTTCCTAAATATTTTGTCATAGAACATTTTACATCTTGAACTGTAGAATCAATGTGGTAGGTTTTAGCCTTTCAATTTGTTTGTACTCTAAATCGCAAGTTCGCATACGGACGCGGCGCCACGTCCACGCTTCACATGTGCCGTGGTTCAATGCTCGTGGCTGCACCTGGAATGGGCCGCCTGCATGGATTTATTTACAGTTGCTGCTGTGATTGCGAGGAGGTCGTGCTGTTGAGCTTCGCAGCAGCCCATCTTACACATGGGCTTCCTATAAAGAGAGTCAAGTGTCTTATAGTTTCTTATCTGGGGGAGAGAGAATCAACACAGGAATAGCAGTTAAGAACAGCGAATTCCGCAGTGTTCAATTGACGAAATGGAGCCTAGGTACAATAAAAGGTAAAAAGCGGCTCATATCATCGACAGCCTTGCGAAGTGCTGTTCACTGCACATTTTATGAAAAAATTCCTGATGGCATATCTTATAGATGCTACTTAAGTACATACACACATAAAAAACTAGCTGTCAAGTAAACATTTCGTAAAAAAAATACAAGGGGTTAGAACTTAGATGTCGCCTCTTTGATTTCCTCCATGGAGATAACCTGCCACAAGTATGCAACAAAAATCATTATCTTCGAGGGATCTGCACTGAACATATCATGGATGCAGATATCAGAGGACAAGAAAGCATTGACAGTATGCAAAAGGGACATGCCTGCTCCTTCCCCGCAAAATCATTATCGGGAGTAAGAAAAAGCATACAGTGGCATTCCTTCCTGCACAAGTAGAAGGCTCACATAAGAAATGATGCTTCTAGACACATTGTTTGTGGTTTATTTATGATTTTCCTTTCAGGCGAAGACAACTAGAAATTACATTATTATCTACCAGTTGTTTTTTTATTACAAAAACTGGATACAATGGTAGGCTGGAGTTTGTAGTTTTGCAAGGAATATGCCTTCATAATCCATGCTTATGCTGTGGGATTGGAACAGAGATGACTAGTTGGCCAATTATTCATATGGTACCCCAAGCGAAAAAGAAACAGTGCTATATCTATAACTTTAAATGTAAAATAGTGCTGCCACAGTATGCTCGATGCACTATCAGAGAAAAATAGCTGGAATTGTAGTTCATAAACACACCTCTCACGCATGGGGACGCACGGACAGTTCCAAAATCCTTGTGCTACCTCCGCAGCTTTGTCATCATAGTGCCTGATCAGATTTACAAGTTTCAGAAAGAAATGATACCCTGTACAAATAATGGATGAACAATTGAGGGGGAAAATACATAAGATACATTACCTACAAGGGCATAGAGGAGCTCCGAGAGTATCTCTGTGATCAGCAAGTCCCTGCAAACATGTTATAGGTTATACTCACAACGATGGAGACACAAAGTATTCTCATTTCTGCTTTATCATCAAGAAGGAATTACAGAATTCCGGTATACCTATCATCAAAAAAGGTCATTGATGGTTTGCTCTGAGAAAACCAGAGTAGAGCACTTGCATTTAACATATCCATGTGCTTTGATATAAGCTTGCTGATTTATAATGGTAATGCAGTTGCTCCCTTAATTCCTAAAATGGCACTGAAGCTAATATCCTCAACCCTAAAATTCTAAATAGATCCTCCAACAAGTCATGGATGCACCGCCCACAGGGTGCATGTGTTTTGGGTTGGGATCAAGAGAGGGGAAAAAAATTGATCAGCATCACCACCGTCCTCAACCTGGTGGCGCCCTTAAAGACACCTGTTCACTTTGCATGTTTTAGAGGAATCTTATTTTCTATAAAATAAACCATCATTTGCTATAAAATAAACCATCATCTGGACAAATGAGCTAAGCCATATTGCGACTATCCTGAATTCCTGATGCACATAAGCTGGTTGTGCCAAACAGCAGCTGAAGTTCGACCGCTAGCATCTAAGTAATGTCTAGACTCTCCTTTGCACAGTTACCTCTCAGGTTATAAATCAGGAGCTGTAGGCCCCTGGGAGGATTACTATTACCAAGGAGCATCTAGAAGGAAGGCTGGGAGAATTAGTTATCTCTAACCCATATTACTGTTTCTTTCTTTCAGCCTTATTGTTAGCATGAAGTAGCTTCTGTTCTTCCCCGGTGCAAGACTATAGCGTTGTTCACGGCTTAACCTGGTTCTAATTTGGGATGGTGTGTTTGTTATGTCTCTTAACATTGTGTTAATTTCTAAGCCTTATGACACATCTATGTTAATTTTGGATGGTGTGTTTGTTATGTCTCTTAGCATTGTGTTAATTTCTAAGCCTTATGGCACATCTATGTTGTCCCCCAATCTGCCATTTTTCACTCTAGATTGCTCTCCACAGCCTTTGCTTTCTATTCTCCGCTAGCTTTATACCCCAAAAAGCTTGTGCTGGGGTGCTAATACACCTAAATTAAAGCTCGGTGTATCTCTATAACCTTGTGCTGGGATGCCAATACACCAAAACGAAAGGTCGGTGTTGATGGGTGGATGTCTTTGATGTTGGGTCGAAGTATCATATCAGTCAGTGTTAACCTACCAAGACCAAGTTGAGGACCATCGGACGGCACTAACCTTGATGACGACGGCGGTGACCGTCTTATCCGCGCAGAAGAAAGTGTTGGAGCGGCGGGCGTACTGCTCGGAGAACTTGCGCATGACCTCCACCGACTTATCGGACTTATCGCTGGAGGCGTCCGCTCCTGCGGCTGCCCATAACAACAGTTACAGTGAGGGGAGGGCGAAAACTGGAGCCCATCCCGATTTCAGTGAGGGGAGGGCGGAAATTGGAGCCCTCCACGAATCTGGGGGGATCGGCGCGGCGCGGACGGACGTACCTTGAGCTCGGACGGCGCATCTGCGGGGGCCGCGTCCTCTGTGCGCCGTCGACGACGACGGGCGGACGGGGAGGAGCCCCCCGCACCCGACGGTGGTGGTGGTGACGGTGGATGTCATCGCCGGCCGGTGCGTGCCCGCCCGCCGATCTGGTGGAGTAAGCGGTGGTTGGGCGGAACGGAAGGGAACGGAGCGGGGGAGCTGGAGAGTGAACGGTCCAGCAGAGCAGAGAGATGGATTAGGAAGGAGAAGAAACTGGTGACGGTGAGGACTGAGTGGAGCCCTGGAGAGCTCGGTCGGTGGAAGCAGCGTCAGATGGGGGCGGAGAGGTGGATGGAGCTGCGGCGGCTGTGCCTTGTCTGTGGATAGAGAGGCGCGAGAGCCTGCGACTGCGTACACAATTCGCACTTGCAGATCAGACAGCGATTTTTTTGTACAGGAGAACAAAAAGAACATACTCGGATATTTGTCTAGATAATGGATGGAAAACGATAGTTCGGGGCTCTGCATCGTGGGAGCATCGAAAAAATCGAAGTCTAGAAATTTGTTATTTCCATTTTCCTCGTTCCTAATGTGACCATTTTTTTAAATTTTGCAGCGTGCGTTTGGTTTAACATACTCTAATGCTCTATTCGTTCTAAATTATAGTTCACTTTGACTTTTTTAGTGTATGTATTTTGCTATGTATTTAGACATATTATTTATTTAGATACATAATAAAATACATACATCAAAAAAATCAAAGTAAATTATAATTTAAAACGAAGAGAGTACTCTCTAACAATAATTTTTTAGAAACTATCTAATATTTTATTTATTTACGCAAAGTTTTGCAGTGCGCTGACAGTAGCAAACTACCAACATCCCAATATGCAAGAGAGGTATGCATCATTTCATGGAAGAAGCATCTTCAATTTAATATTTTACAACTCCTGCTCAATGGGAGCATTTTACATGATACAGCAGCTACGAAGAGGCAAAAGGCCCATCCAAACAAAGAAAAAAATAGAATGGCGGGCCTAGCACAACTGAAGATGCTATCTTCCACATATACATTGGAGCTTTTGCCCGCTTTCTTTACGAGATTCAGATCACTCTATATACTTGCAATGATTCTTGCCTATTTTCCCGCTGATACGAATCCTCCCTAACTGTACAGAAGAATGAAATAATCATCTTTCGGTTTCAGCAGCGTCTTCCAATGAGTCCAGCCACGTTCTGGGCAACAACCTTTTTGGCCTCCAGTGAAATCGGTGAATCACCAATATACATGTCGAAGAAAGCCTCTGTTCATCAGACAAGAAAAGAGTTACAAAAAAATGGAACTGTACCATACTGTAAAGCTGCTCTAGGCCAATTGCACGATGTACTCCATTGTGTATCAAATGCAAACGTGGCACAAGTTAACACTGTCCAAATCAAGCTTATCTGTAGATTTCGTATTTTCTTTCAGCACTTCCATATGTTCAGGGAATGGGAGTACAATGAAAGCAAGGATACATATATTGCAAACTAAATATCATCTTCCGTAAATATTTACTCAAATCTAAATTACAGTTCGCTTTAGCTTTTTTCTAAGTCAAACTCCTTTAACTTTGGCCAAGTTTATAGAAAAGTGCACCAACATCAAATCAATTTCATTAAATCCTCCATGAAACATGTTTTGATAGTGCATTCATTTGTACTTGCTGAAGTTAACATATTTTTCAAAAACTTGGTGAAATTCAATAAGTTTGACTTAGGACAAAGCTAAGTGAACTATAATTTGGAATAGAGGGAGCACTTGACAAGTTTTTACTTACTGCATAGATCTTTGCTCTGAACAGCACCAATTTGTTTCCCATCAACTGCATAGAAATGTTCTTGTCAAGATGGGATCCAATATTGCAGTTGAGAACAGCTCAATAGATTTTTATGGGTATAAGGTACTTACTTTCTGTTATCAGTTTCCCATCTGATGTTTGACAGAAGTCAATCTTCGTACCCTGCAGTTATATTTACATGTTATCCTTGTATAAAGCTGAGTACAAAGAATGGCTATAGACTGGGTAACATCATAACATTTTACCACTATATACTCAAATCCAAAATTTGGCAAAATGAACCAAGGGTTTTTTTTCTGTATTATCAACCTACTAGAGATTTATAGGGCATAGTAATTATTTAGGTAGTTGTAGTTGGTTGCAATATTGTTCAAACAGATTTGCTTTGGTTTTGTTTATAAAAAAGATCATACTAATTGTAGGAACTGAGCCTATCTCAATTGATGGTAGGTGTGATTGTACATCGTTAGCCAGGTTTGAGTCCACTTGGACTCAAAATTTGGGAGCCTATTTCTTTTTATTTACAATGCCACGTGGTTTCTCCTAGGTTGGTCAAGGCAAGTTTATTGCTACCAACAGAGGGTGTAGTTAACTAGTCAAGTGATCACGTTTAAACTTATAGAATCCCAAACGATGGATTAGATCATACCGAAGGTATGGCGATATCTTCTGTGAAGTGAGAACCAAAGGTCTTCAAGCAGTGAAAGTCAGTGTTAGGATTTATCTGGTTGAATGGAAATGCAGAAGGCCTGTAAGTCAGTTCTACACTCGACATAACTAGAAAAAAAATTGCAGTAGCAGCTGAGCCACAAAGTACCTTCTGAAGACGCAGGCCAAGGGACTTCTCAAACACGCTGCAAGAAAAATAAATGATTGTGAGTTTTGTCTTCAAAAGACAACATAATTTTGCTCTGAGAGAAGAATAATGACAGTTTTGGTTTTCTTACTCTCGCACTGCACCGACGCTAAGGCCATTGTAGTTAACTACCAACCTAACCCTCATATCAATATTTTCCCTGGAAAATAACAATACAAGTTTGTTAGCATCAGAAGATAACAGAATGAAGAAGGAGAACTATTGTCATACTCCAAAACAACAGATTCGCTGTAAACATTCAGAATCCTACGATATCTGCTTGTCCCCTAAACAAAAATCTGTACTCTGAGGATTAATAAGAGATTGTATATGCAAATGAGGCTGTAAACTTTGCATGAGCACCTGTGTGTTTTGTGTCACATACATTCTGACATGGATGACACCAATACAAATGTAGATATAAGCATGAATTTATTTAATGATAATATATCAACTGATAGCAAGTATTGCTCCCAGCAACCACCTAGCACAATAACATATCCAGCTCAGTGGATTCTCCATATGCAACTTTGGTCTTACATTACTTAACAAGGGAGCTGAATTTTCTGCAGCCACATTAATCAATGCTAGGCCTATGCACTTATTAAAATGTATGGTCGCCAATCTCACGTATGGCCTGACTGGGAGATGAGATTTGCTCCTAGAAATTTTAGGATTTAAAACTAATCCTAAGAACAGATCCCAAAACCTCCTTTACAAACAGGGCCCTGGGGTAAGCAACAAGTTCAGAATTATCATGAAAATGATGTATCAATGTACCTGAGAAGATCGCTATAGAAATCAGGGTTCTCCATTAGCTTGTCCGTCGAAAATGAAGCATACTTAGGACCCAGCTTCTCCCGGATAGAAGTCGGTTGCATGTCTATGAGAAAATTTCATCAGTAGCAAACAGGGTCTTGTCAAATAAGCAGTATTCACTGGCAAACTGACAGAGAACAGAACCAATTAAAAAAAATTCTGTAACTCACATAAACCAAAAGCATACAGGTTCAGGTTTTTGACCCTCATTACTCTCATGCCTTTGAAACCTATCCCAACAAGGACCTGAAGTTTTAATTATCAATGGAAACTGTCACAAGGAGGGATCAAAATGAAGAATTTTACAGAACAATACGAAAACTGAAAAGTAATATACCAAAACTGAAAGATTTAAGTCAATGTTTCAAAACCATAAAAAAAATTGCATTGCGTAGATACCGGATGCATAACAGTATATACAATTAGGTATACTTATAAGTTCTAAATTGTCAAAGAAGCAAATTTAAATAGAAAAAAAAATACGAACATGTTACCACTAGCTTGCATAACAATGAAAATGATTTAAAATGAAAAATTCTATATATGTAAGCAATAAAATCAATTCCTCCGGAACAAGAGAAACTATGGTTTTAAGGAAAGGAAAATACCTCTGCAGATGGACTGAAGCCATCTACCAGAAATGCTGGGAATTTGATTCCAGTTTTTGGTTCAATAGGATCTTCTGGAAATATAGTACTAGGCACAGAAGGGCAAGCACAACTTAGGCCTTTTCCTTCTACATAAGGCTGATCAACAAGTCCTCTAATATCACTGTCAATATTTCGTGATGCGATTGACTCGGCAAGCATCATTGGTGATCTTGTCCATTCAAAAGAAGAAATCATCAGTTATGTAGAGACAACTATACAGCAGAAAGAAATGAATAAGAAGAGTGCATCACAAATACAAATAAACTGTATTGGAGCATGGTCCTCACATATTTTCAAGTGGTGGTACAGTAGCAGCAGCACCAGCTAGAGTAAGAAGATTGGAGGCATGTTGCTGCTCATTCAATAGTCTCCCAATCGATGCACTTGCAAGCCTAGCTAAAATTAGTTGTATTGCTTGCTCTTGTTTCATTAGAAAGCTGAACTGCAGTCTAGTCAAATTTTGCATGTGGGAGCCCATTTGGTTGAAACGCAACTGACAGGATCTAGAACTGGTCACTGCTACAGCTGCCAGCCAGTGCAAACTCTTAGGATCAGATGGTCTAGAAAGCCACAAACAGAGAGCTCGGGAAAGCTTGTTGAGGCGATTAAAAGCTCCATGGACCATTACATTTCCAGTAGAACAAATCTTCCTATGATGTCTTAGAGAAGTACCCAGCACTGTACTGGCTTGTGAAAACAAATTCAATCCAAGATCATGAGACATTGGAAACTCTGGTTGGAACTTGTATGGGTATCTCCTGTCTATATCAAGATTGGATAGAATCAACTCATTGGACTTCATTGTGAAGTATCTTTCCAAAACACAGGCTTCTGAATGTAGGAGGTCTTTATATCAAGGTTGGGAATGTATGACAAGGAAAATTCAATGATCTGTCAATTGGAATAAAGTAAGCTGAATCAGATAAACAAGTTTTTACAGTAAGAAGAGGGTACAAGGAAATGATGCATATAATGTGAAATGAAATATTTAGTATAAATTTGCTGGCAATAAAGCTATAAAGACGAAATACAATTCAACTAGCTCTTGCTCTTGCTACTTTTCAGACCAGTCAACGATTAGTAGATTATATATATAATAATAAAAGACTTGAGGAACACCAACTTGAATTCTGGCATCGTTGATTTGCAAACATAGTCTCTCTGTCTAAACAGGCCTTGAAAATTAAAGCCGCAATTTTTTTACAAAAAAAAAAATCCCTTTTGTTGTAATTTTCGAACAAACATATCAAGCCAGAATTTTTGTTGATGAAACTAATCACACGAACCTATCGCCTAAACACAATGTGGTTTGCATGTTTTCAAGTATGTAAACACTTTTTTACAAACATCATGAAAATTCAATCTGAATTACACTTCAAGCCGACAATTATGCCAGCTAAGCAAATGTTTCCTCTGCGACCAAAAATCCCTCTAAGCTAACACCAACCACCCTGCCACCTCAAGATTCCAACGACCGACAATGATGGCCCTGATGACCAGCAATCCTGTCTAAAAGCATGCAATTTCCTCGCCGCAGATCAAAAACAAACCACTAAAACCACCAGCATTCACATCTCCCCAATCACAAATCGAACAGCACCGACGCAAAGGCTCGAGCGATCACCAAACCAACCTGTCGGCTCCAAATCGGCCGGAGGGGAGACCTTGGCAAGAGCGGGCGAAGGAGGAAGACGGACTACCGCCCACGATCCACGCCTGGCTAGCTCGCTTGATCTCTCGGCGAATGAATGGGGCGGATTGTTGCGGATTCGGGCGCCGGACTAATCGACGCAGACCGAACCCAAATCGGGAGGAAGATGGGGAGGCGGAAAGGAACTGCTCTCCGGGATTTCCTTTGCCTCCCCGAATCCGGTTGCGCCCGCCGGCTCGGCTCGCCGCGCCCTCGCCTCCCGTCCCGTCGTGGGGTGAGAGGCGAAGAACGCGTGCAAGTGCTCCGACGTTTGCTTCCTCCTCTCCTCCCCCTAGCCTAATTGAAGGTGAAATAGAGCCCGGTAGCTTCCGTCCTTTACCTTTCTTTCCCCGGGCGGCCACACAAAAGTTACTATTTTTATATGAATTCCTCCTCACGTTCAAAGTCTGGCTCCGTTTGGGGTAAGAGAAAAAAGCAGGGGGTCGAATGTATAAGATCCAGACCGTTCCGAGAAGGTGCTGGGGGCTGGACCGGGAACCGCGGGGATATTCCGCGGGATGGTCGGACGGCCACCAGGGGCTGGGAGACTGTGGGTGGACGGCCGGACGGTTGATGTGACGTGTCGGGGGAAAATTTTATTGCGCGTGGACCGCGGAGAGAAACACGGACGCCGGCTGAAACACGTTTAAAATGGACCAGTCTCTTGCTTCGACCACGTCGACAGGCCAAAGACCAAAGGTTTCGTCGGGTAATTTGATTTGTCTATGCTTTGACTTTCTGTTTTGGGAACACAAGACTATGCATATATCTTTCATATTGTCTTCTAGTATGGGTGGCAGTGTCGATAGAAGGAATTCTTTTGCTTGAAGGGTTCTGTTTAAGCTTGAGATCATAACTTAGAACCATTGATTTGTGTGTTTAATGGATTAGTGTATAGAAATGTATTGTGTTTTGAAGAACTAAAAGAATTGGAATTCTAGTTTTCTTTCTCTAGGTTATTTGATCGACTCAGAATTCGTTGAAAGGCACTAGGTTTGGATTTTAGGGGGAAAATGTGTGTCAAGTCATCGTGATGCAAACAATCACCTAATTTCATGTGGGTTTGAAAAAAAAAATGCTAAGCGGATTTTCGGAGAACCAGGATCAAATACAAAAAAAGGAATCTTTTTCAAGACAAAAAGAAAAAAAAACAGTAATCAAATTTATGGCACGAGAGAGACGATGCACGACCACACAGAGCAGGAACGGCCAACACGGAAGTTGTCGCAGCTTTCAATCATTGCACGCTTGCGACCGCTAGGAGAAGAGGGGGAACGTCCAAGATTTCCAGTGAACCATGCACCCACTCTGCAGGCTCAGTTCGATCATGCACCGCGAATTTCTTGTAGGCAGCCACAGGCCCACAGCCCTTTGGTTTGTGGCGCACTCACGCACAGCTTCCAGAGGGCTGTGGGAGCAATCAAGCTGGCCGTAGCCGTAGGCACGCATTTCGTTGTCCAGGAACATTGTGAATCTGCGGGCAATCAGTAAATTGGAGAAGCGAGTGATCCTGATGAACCGTTTGCTTACAAAGACTGTCAACGTGTCACTGTCACTCGAAGAAGAGAACGCATCTTTTTCCCCGAGGAACAAGATCGTCGAATTTTTTTTATTTTTAATTTTTTAAAAAAAAATTTACAAAAGTAATCGGCCATTTCAAAAAATGACAGAACTAGTCGTCTACAGTGGGCGTTTTTTAAAAAACGCCCACTGTCTGGGCGTTTTTTGTGACGTGGCAAACGGCCGGCCGGCGCCGGTGCCGGCGTTTGCGGGCGGCCCCCTGGCGGCCAAAAAACGCCCACTGTGTGGGCGTTTTTTGGCGACCAGGGGGCCGCCTGCAAAAGAGCGCGGCCGGCCACGCCTGTTTTGCGGGCGGGCCCCGTAGCAGTAAAAAAACGCCCACAC
>CM041644.1:10334437-10398203 GCA_023333625.1 Bothriochloa decipiens | reverse complement strand
AACGCCCACACAGTGGGCGTTTTTTGGCCGCCAGGGGGCCGCCCGCAAACGCCGGCACCGGCGCCGGCCGGCCGTTTGCCACGTCACAAAAAACGCCCAGACAGTGGGCGTTTTTTAAAAAACGCCCACTGTAGGCGACTAGTTCTGTCATTTTTTGAAACGGCCGATTATTTTTGTAAATTTTGTTTTAAAAAAAATTAAAAATAAAAAAAGTTCCAAGATCGTCGACAACGTGTCTTGCCAGCCCACTAGATGAGGCCGTTGAACAGTTTCGGCCCGCTCAACTAGCCGGCAAACTCCACTGGAGCCCTCGTGTGCTGCTGGCCTAGTGCCTCGGCCTCCTAGCGGCCCGATACGAACAACACTTAACCAGCTTTTTTTTTTTACGGGAACAGTCGTTAACCAGCTAACAAGGAAGGCCAATGGCAAGCACTAAAGCTAATCAGACCCGCGGCCGCAGCAGGCCACCACGGCAGCGCGTCGGAGAAGGAGACAAGACGATAGAGCCACGGCCCACGGAGGAACCGGCGCGTCTCAATTTCGCACGTCGTCGCCCGGCCCGCCTCTCCGGCCGCCGGTGGCGCAGCCGGAGCCGTTCCAAGCCTGCAAGGGCGTGCGTGGTACAGTAGGCGGCAGCGATTGGCCGGCTTGTGCCCATCTCGTTCGGCCGGAATATGGCCAGTTGCCGCCTCCGTCCGATGATTGACCGACGACGACGCGCGGCCCCGGGACATGCGGTGCGCCGCCGAAACTTTGTCGGCGATCGACGTCGTGTGCGCGTCTGTGTAGATGTAGAGTAGAGTAGGTCCAAAAGGGGCGGAGCTCGCTCCGTCGAGTCAAGACAAAGTCCGGCCGGTACTCGTATCTCATCTGAGACTGGCCGTGGTCGACCACAGAAACAGGCGTCGCTTTTCCACGGACGTCTTCTTGGTTGAATCCATGTCATTGTTGATTCTTTCTTCGTCCAACCAGAGCCGGGCTGGCAAGCATTCCGGGACGACACGACACGACCGTCTATCTGTGACACGACACGACCAGTGTCATTGTTGATTCGTCATCAGTGTGGGAATGGGCCGGAACTTGAAGCCTCCATCCCATTCATACCTTACCAGAAAGATACTCATCAGTCATCATCCATACCTTACAGTGGATAGTCTGATCGAAGCCATTATTCGTTGTGCCACTGAACTATACTGGTCCAACAAATAGAATACGCAGACGGGCTGTCACTGACCGTGCAACCAACAACTCGTATATATAGTAGTGTACGTACGACTAGTAGGAGTAAAGATGAACAAGTGAGCATAAAAAACGTGCCACAAATGCACAGTCAACGTTCCCTTGTTTTAGCGCCTTCACAGTTCACCCTCCAGCCAGACCGATCGGCCGGCAGGCAGCAGGCACAACGGCGAATTTTTTTTATTTTTAATTTTTTTAAAAAATTTACAATTTTAATTTTTTGTTTCGAAATATGACAGAACTAGTCGCCCGCAGTGGGCGTTTTTTAAAAAATATCCACTGTGTGGGCGTTATATGTGACGTGGCACAGGGCCGGCCGCCGCCGGTGCCGGCTTTTGCGGGCAGCCCCCTGGCGCCTAAAAAACGCGCCCACTGCGTGGACGTTTTTTGGTGGCGAGGGGGCCGCCTGCAAAAGTGCGCGCTGTTTTACGGGCGGGCCTCGGAGCAGCAAAAAAATGCCCACTGTGTGGGCGTTTTTTGCGTGCCAGGGGGCCGTCTGCAAAAGGGCGTTTTTATTAATAGTTTTTAGTTGACTCTACCGCTTTTGCAGGCGGCCCCCTGGCGCGCAAAAAACGCCCACATCTGAGGTCCGCCCGCAAAACAGCGCGCACTTTTACAGGCGGCCCCTCGCCACCAAAAAAATGCCCACTCCACAAAAGCCGGCACCGGCGGCGGCCGGCCCTATGCGACGTCACATATAATGCCCACACAGTGGGCGTTTTTTAAAAAACGCCCACCGTGAGCGACTAGTTCTGTCATATTTCGAAACAAAAAATTAAAATTGTAATTTTTTTTAAAAAAAATAAAAATAAAAAAAATTCGCACAACGGCGAGCCGGTCAGAACAGAGAAGACCCAGCAGCACCACCACCAGCCCAACAGGACATCGCACCTGCTCCCTGCAGGACCAGCAATCAGGACAGGGAGCTCGTTCGTTGCGCGGTGCCGGGAAACAGCCAGATCTCGCGAGCCCGCGGCGACGGACCCAGCCCATGCGGAGCCAGATCTCCCTGTCCCCATGCGGACCCAGCCCATTTCCGACACCGGGAGTGGGAGAGTACGGAGTAG
The DNA here is from genome assembly GCA_023333625.1 of Bothriochloa decipiens. Taxonomy (NCBI): domain Eukaryota; kingdom Viridiplantae; phylum Streptophyta; class Magnoliopsida; order Poales; family Poaceae; genus Bothriochloa; species Bothriochloa decipiens. Next base: position 10,395,897 of record CM041644.1, on the reverse strand, counting down.
AGCGGTAGCCTAGCCGTGCATGCGTCCACGAAGAGTTGAAGTCAACACGCACACGCGCGCGGTCGCCGGTCAGGTCAGGATTGGTGCCGCACTGTCGCGGCGCATGAAGATGACTCGTTGGGAAGCTTCAGTGCCACGTGAGGCCGAACGGACTCCACCAGCGGCGCGCTGCGCTGCGCTGCCGCCTTTCGCGTGCGCAGCAGCAGCCAACAGAGGGACGCGGCCCGGGCACCTGCGGCGCCTGTGGGCGCGGGGGCGGGGCTGGGCTGCGCGCGCGCGATCCCTTCCCACGCGGTGTCATCGGCTCATCGCTAGGGCGCCGATTATAGATGAGTTATGAAATTAAATATCTATATGGTTCTTTTAAAAAAATGTCTATATAGTTTATAGTCCCCTTAGCAGCATCACTTGATGCACAATGAATGTTTGTGGGAGCCGAAAAGAAAAGACGATGTCTTTCTGTTGGGACCGAGTCCCAGCAGGTTCAGAGTGAGGGTAGAAATAACTAGACCAGAGTCCCTCCTTCTATATTAAATTAGAAAATTACAATGTGGGCCTGATAGCAGGTAGTGCTACAGCTACCAGAGGACCATCCATCCCTAATTACACAGGGGGCATTGTGGCAGAACCTCCTAAATTCTATGGCCCACACGCATGATTATTGTTTAAACAGACTCCAAATAACCATGAATGTGTTCCATAAAACTTAAAAGGTCTGTCGGGTAAATCCCGAATCATCCACAATTCTTCGAGCAGGAAATATCATTACAAAGAGACATTGCAGTATTACAACAGTTTTATACAAATAATATACATCAGAGTAAAAGAGCGAAAGGATTACAATAACATAAATTTACAAACCGTTTAGTTCAAACCTTACAAATCATAAGTTGAATTATTACAAACCATAGTAGCAGTGGAATAACAATATAACTTATTACATCAACCTTGATTATATGCTCTGCCCAAGAGCGAGATATCCTATTCGTCGTCACTTTCCTCGACGACTGTCATGCAGCAGGATGCGAAACATTTCTGTCCATGAGGCTCTCCTGCAACAAGGGTTCAACAACCTTGAGTACAAAAGTACTCAACAAGACTGGCCCGACGAAAAAGAGGGGTGAAGACTCAGGAAATGCAGGCTAGAGGGACAAGGTAAGGCTTGCAGGAGATAAGAAATTTTGCAGAAAAGCTCGAAAGAAAGAAAAGCTGTCTTGTTTAAGATCAAAATTACCAACCAACTTCCTTCTTAAACCTTAATCATCATTCAAGTTGTTACTACGATGAAGAACACCGATCGAGTCTTCTTCTCCGAGAAGCAACGGCGATTCGAATCCATTTTCATATACCCAGCTGGAATCTAGGTCACTGATATACAGGGGACTCTAACTCCTAAGCATATCAGATGAACCGATATACCGGGATAACAACCGCAGCCATATATCACCACATAATACACGTGAGCACTTCGACCCAGTGTATCGATATACATGGGAACTTAAACCCACAGTATAACACACTATAACATATGTGGGGACTCTGGCCCATTATAAGTCACTCCATGACATACGTGGGGACTCTGGCCTACTATATGACACTTCATGCATGTGGATTTCTAGTTTCTCGATATCACCAGTTCACCATCGACACGAGATCTAGGGCATCAACAAACGGAAACACTACAGAGGGACTCCGTTCCCAATGCAAGTTAGCCGTCCGGACTCGATTTATTAACTATCATCATGATTTCAACAGATAAAGCCAAACTCATCTTTTTCATTCTTTTACTTTGAACACTTAATTAATTAAGCAGGGCTAAGCATTACTACGCATCTTCTAGAACAGGTAACAAGGAATATGGAAGTAAGACAGGTAATGCAGTTGGTGGGTTTTCACTCAACTCCTATTACTTAATGCAACATATCATAACTGAAGCGGTAAACCTTTTATAAAATAGAATAGGGTTTGAATGCATCTAGGGCTTGCCTTGATGGTCGTGGTAGACGGTCTCGAGTTTTGGATCAACTCCCAACTCCTGAGTCTGCTCTTCATTGGGATCTGGTGTGACAACGTTAAACTCTCCGTTAACGGAAACTATACGATACAATGATATGCTTCAACATGATGGAATGGTAAACATGATGCTCGATGGATACATGATCAGATTAATGGCTTGAGTATAACTTTTCTTCACGATAAAGTTTCAAGCCAACCAAAACATACTTACTAAGTTCATTAGGGTTAACTACATTATTTACGAAAGTTATTAAACACATAAAATAACGTTAATTAAGCCCTAATGATATGGTTAAGTTAAGCACATACAATTAATTAAAGTGCCAAAGGTCATTAGGGTTAATCACCCAAGGTCATCGATCAATCCTAAAGTCAAACAAATCCTATAATGATTAACCTTAATTAAAGGGAATTAATTAACTATTTAAAAGCATAAACTAAAGGCATAAAATTAAAGTTGTCTAATTAAGCTCAAAATTTTATTTTAAAAAGCTCTTGGTCTAATTAGATGGCAAAAAAAATTCAGAATTAAAAGCTAATTATTTTATTTATTAAAAATCATTGAAGGTCCATTTTTCAATTAAAAGAGCTAATTTTAACTTATGCAAAAAATACTCAAATTTAGCGTTTCATATTTTTCTAGGTAGATGACATCATAAAGGGCTTACAAAAAATTTTTAGAATTTTTAGAGCTATACATGAATTGCAATGATTTTTCAAAGAAAAAACATTTTTAAACATTTTTTAAAAATAGAAAAAGAAAAGAGGAAAAGTGCTCCCGCGCTGACCAAGCTGGCCGACGCCGTTGACCGGCGATTTCTCGCCGACGGCGAGGTCTCCGGCCACGGGGTTGGCACCTACATGATCACATCGACACGGCGAGCAAACTGAGCTAGCTAACGTGGTGGCGGAGCGACGGCGACACCCACGCCGGCAGCCACGGCGGAACGGTGGAGCTCCGACGCGGCGGCAACTCTCACCGGAGACTTTTCCGGCGAAGGCGAGTGCATGGGCAGGTGCAGGACATCAACTCAAACGCGTTGGGCTAGAAGATGAAGCTATTCCTGGCCCCTAGCTCAAACGGCTACGCGCGCGGCGGCGCTGGCAAAGCCATGCCGGCAGCGAGCCACGGCGACCGGACCCTACGGCGCAAGAGGTGAAATTGAGGGCATGGAGGGACGCAGGAGCTCACCACGGGTCTAGTGCGCACGCTAATGAAAGCTCGGAGTGGCTAACGCGAGCTGTAGTCGGCGGCGCCAATGGCGGCGGCGCTCCGGTGGCAAGGACGGCGTCACGGCGTGTCCTATGTACCAGAGAGCAAACCATGGTGCGCATGAGGAGCAGGATAGCACGGAGAGCATGATGAGAGGGTTAAAGGAAATATGTTTGCCACCTTGGCGGCGGTGGATGACGAGGAAGCTTACGGCGTCTCGGCGACCGGTCGTGAGGAAGACGACGTCGTGCGGGCAGCTCAGACGACGAGAGCGGGCACGAACTGGCACAGAGGAAGAGCAAGGTGAAGGCGGAGCTTCTGGCAAAAGCAATTGGATGGCAGTGAATCGACGGCGACGAATTTTGCCAGCGGGGACGACGGTCGGCCACGCCTATTTATAGGACAGGGCGAAGCATGGACGGGCGACACGGCGATGGCGAAGCTTCACGCGCGAGAGGCGAGCTGGCGGCCGCGGTACGCTGGTATGGGCGACGGTGGACGGTGGCGCGGCTTGAGAAGCCGGCGATGGCGGCCGTCGATAGGTCTCGGTGCTGTTCTTGAATATTACAGAAATGCTACTCATTGAAATTTTCAAATTACTCCAAAATTTATATAAGAACTTGAAAATCTCCAAAAATATCATTTGCATGATATTTCAAGAGCTACTCTTTTCATTTAACTGGCATCCTCAAATTCTATCTGGATTTTGAAATATGAATTCAAATTCAAAAGGGGAATAAAACCCTAGAAAAAACATTTGAAATTACTTTTGATTTTTCAATAAAATTTGAAAATATTCAAAACTATGAAATGTTTAAATTTTCAAAAAAAACCTTTTTCATATACAAAGTTTTCCCAAATTATGCATAATTTTTGAATTATGGTTTTAAAATCAAAAGGGGATAAATGCTAGAAAACTATATTTTTAAATTTATTTAAAATTCTTTGTGGAAACTTGAAAAACTTTATATACCAACTTTGTAGATATTGTAAAGATCTACAAACTATCTTTTTAGAGTATCCCCCAATTCCTTATAGATTTTGAATTACCGAAAAGGGAATAAAACTAGGTTTTGAAATAAAGGGTTTTTGAAACCGAATTCAAACTCGATTTGGTTTCTAATTTAATTGGTTGGTTATTAGTGATCACATACATCATCCAAGGATATTTTTAGGTCAATGACCCAATGACACCTTTGGTTGACCATGTTGACTTTTAAAAAACATTTTATAGCTTTCCAATTTGAATTTAAATTTGAATTACAAGACTTGGGAATAAGCTTTGAAATCCAAATTCAACTTCAAATATGAAAATAAATTTTAGGGTTGGACTTAAATTTATACACTATGCTTGACACTAGTGTAAACAGGATTTACACCTCAAGTACATAGAATATAAACTAAGTATTTGAGATGACATTCGAAAGTAGGGTTTTATTATTTCATGTGACAACACATTCCAGAAACACAATCAACTTATGAAATGTAAACTTGTTTTAGTTAATGCACATTAAGGTTGACCTAATCATGAATGCTTTGCAATGCATATGATAACATGGCAGGTTTTAGTTAATATAACACCAGAGGTGTTACAGGCATAGCCCTTTATAGTGGCTCCCCAACTCAAGATTGAAAGTACAAGCGTACCCCCAATGAGTTTCGAAACCCTAGACACAGACCCTTTTACATGTGGGCCCCTTAGGGGTAGGTTGGTCCACCATTCCCCGTGGCCGTGGCCCATCACCGCCTGCAAGAGGCCCATCAAGCCCATTAATTGTCCTCAGGCTCCTCAGCTAGGCTCGGCGCGTCGTCCAGGTGAAAGCAGTCTCAGGCCGCTGCCCTCTCCGCGCACAGCCTCCGGAGATAGCGAGGCTCCATCAATTAACCTCCGCTAGGACGACGGTCATCGTCGCCGAGCCTCCGCCGTCGACTGGCTTCGAGAACTCCGGGAGGGCTTCTAGGCGGAGACCTAACCTCCGGGGGGAGAGAATCAGTCTCCGCTTGTGCCACGATCGTCGCCACCGGATCTCCACTATCGACCAGTTCCATGTCTTCCCCGGAGGCCTCCGCCCGGAGATCCGGCCTCCGGCGGCTCCTCTCCAAGACCTGCAGGCATCAGCCAGGTTGATACAGTTGGAACTATCAGTCAGACATAACTCAGAGGTATTAAGCCCCTCCAGTCCTAGGGCGCATCCCCAACATTCCCCCCTTGAGGGTTAGGTCCAGCGGAGATAGGTCTAGCCATCAACACGCCCCTGGCCGTGGAGGCTGTGCTTACCTCCGACTCCTCCTGGCCCGTTGAACGTTGGACCGGAGGCTTTGCTTTTTACCGTTGTCCGATTTTTAATCTTGTGCATTGATTTGAGTCGGTTCATCTGCTACCGTTCGATTCGTGGATCATCGTGACCGTTGGGCTGAGAAGTTGAGGCGCCGCATCGCTGCCTATATAAAAGGGGGGAAGCAGTGAAAATGACCCGTACTCCCCTTCACTCGCCTCCATGTAGCTTGCTCTTGTTACTTACTGCCTCTGCTTCCATCGTGTAGGTTTCCTTCCTTGCTTGCTGCCTTTGCATTTGCCTTTGCCCCGACATCCTGTCGTTGTGGCACCCAACCGTCCCTCCTGCGCGTGTCATCGTCCGTTCTCCGGCCCGTATTCCCACTTCCAGGGCGTCGGGGTCGGAGGCTTCCTTGATCTTTTTGAGTAGTGCATGCTAGTTGCTGCGGAGGCTAGGGATCTCGAGGAGTCACTATCTGACGTTGAGGCTTCCCCTAGTGATCTGATGCCTCCGAAGAGTGCTTTGTCTGACTCGGAGGTCAGCTATGACTTTGGTCGCAGCCGGATGACCCAAACGATGATCAGTGGCCTCGAAGAGAAGGGCTATATTCCTGCTGGCCGCGGGCGAGCTCCAGGTGTGGAGACTGTCCCGCTACCTGAGAGAGATAAAGCCGTTGTGTTCAGGGATTTCTTTACCTGCGGCCTCTGCCTCCCCTGCTATAATTTTGTTCGGAACGTGCTTGAGTGGTTCGACGTACAACTTCATCACATGAACCCTCATGCGTTTCTAAATATGAGTAAGTTCCTTTGGGCTGTCGAATCGTACGGTGAGGAATCAGTATAAACACTTTTGCAGAATTTTATGAGTTGCAACCAAAGTATATTGGAACAAGGCTTGCTCAGTTTGCATCGGGTAGCTTCATGGCCAAGAGGAATCCCGGCAAGGGAAAGGAAAAGATTGCTATTTCTTGGTGCCAGCGGGGAAAGTGGGAGCCTGCTGACTGGATGGACTTCTAGTTTTATGTGAAGACTTCTGGCGCTTCTGAAGTCGGAGAGGATGGCTAAAGGATCATTACCTTTCCCTTCGCCTCCGTTATGACTCGGATGGATCCTCACACCAGCATGAAGCCGGAGGCAACCATTTCCGAGAAAAGGAAGTCTTGTACTAGAGCGTTTGCTGATGCCTGCCGTTATTCCAGAGGCAGAGATCTTATGGAGGAGATGATTGCCGTTGATTTTTGGCCTCTGCTTGGTGGCAAGGACAGGAAGTAGTTTGTCATATAAAAACTGGATCTTCCTATTTTTGGTGTTGCGGCGGGATCCCATGTCCGCATTTTGGGCTGCAGCTCCTGGAGGGTCAGAGCAGTGAGGACTTTGTCCGTGCCACCGAGCAGAAAGCTATCGAGATACTTGGCAAAGTCTTTGAAAAGGAATATCTTGCCTGAAGGTCTGAGGCAGGTACCATGCCTCGTCTCAACAAGGTGTTTGAGGAGCTCGGCATTCACTACATTGAGCGCGAGCTCCCTGAGAAGTTAAGGAAAAAAAGTGAGAAGAAAGAATTCACTGTTGCCAGCGCTGCTACAAAAGCCACCGAGGGAAAGAAATGAAAGGCTGGCGCTTTGACACGCGGAGCCCCGAAGAAACAGAAAGAGGCCTCCGCTGAACCTGCAGAGATGGAGGATATTTTCGAAGATCTTTATGATGAAGGGAACATGAGTGCTCATTTGGAGGTGGTGATTGAGACTGTGGTAGAGGCTGACGCTTTGGCGCTTCTTATTTCCGAAGGCCCATCTCAGCAGTCTCCATCGCCTGTTGCTTCCCCGGAGGTGTCCCGTGATCTGACAATTGTTGCCTCCGGTTTGCCTTTGGTTCAGCCTGTCTTATCTTCTGCTGATCCCCCACCTCAACATGTTGAAGTGGTGCTCCAAGAGCTTCCTATTAAGCCATTTGCCAGCGTGTATCTTGACGCCAGCTCTGATGAAGATGAAATGGAGGCCAGAGCCATGGCTCATCATGCTGAGGAGCCAGCGGAGACTGTCCGACCTGGAGCGGAGGATACGGAGGTTCCCGAGGATGCTTACGTTTTGAGTCAAGGTAACGTTCTTACTCGAAGTATGACCTATATGGATTTTTTGACTTTGAAGGTTTCTTGTGGTTATGCCTCTGATGGGGAAGTTTCCTTGCTCGGTGAGCATGTATATGATATTTTCTTTAGACTTTATGTTTTCTTGTTTCTTTGTTTGACTTTTGTTTTTTATGTCTGCTTCCAGATAGCCTTGCTATTGAGGCCACTCATGCTGCCCCTCCGCCGCCTCCGGCGTCAGGTGTACCATCTTCCGGAGGGGCCGTTACTGAGGCAGTGCCTACGGCTTCGCAACCTCTGGTGGGTATGGTTGGCTCTGGGTCTTTCCTGTCCGGCAGCTATTCCGATGAGGGCATGAGTGCTCTCCTAGGCTGGGCTCGAGGTATTAACCAGCTGACTAATGTTAAGGGTGGAGATTTGTACCAGCGTCTGGCTGGGCTGCCGTTTCAGACCCTGATGAATGACAATATTAATCATCATGTTATTGTAAGTTTAGTTTCATCTTCTCCGTTCTTAGCCATTTACTCTTTATCATGTATTTGATTTTGGCATTGCTTTATTGCTACCTCCAGAGTGCCGCCTTGTCCATGGCTGTTGAGACCAGTAGTTGTGCTGAACTGGTCAAAAAGGATGACGCTATTAAGGTTCTGAAGGCGGAGATCGAGTCCTAGACTCAAGAAAGGGAGCGTGTGGCTCAGCAGGCCTCCGACTTGGAGAAGTAGGTATCAGCTCTTGAGGTTCAATCTGATGAGTTAAGAAAGTCGGTTGCTGCTACCAAAAAAGTGGAGGCAGCTGCCAAAGAAGCGAAGGCTACTGCCAACCAGCGTGCGGACAAAGCTGCTGAGATTTATAATCTCCTGTGCCAAGAGGTGGATGCTGAACGGCGGTTGGCGGCGGCTCTTAAGACTAAGGTTGAAGAGCTTGAGAAGGAGCTGACTGCCACCAGATTGATCGGGCTGGAAGTGGTTGGATCCTATGTCTCCGCCGTCTGGGCATTTGGCGGTGCGGTGACTCCGGTTAACCCTGAGGCTTCTACCTCTGGTGTGTTTTCCTGGATCAAGGTGAACCTCGACAAGCTTAGTGAGTTTATTATCGGAGTCTCTGATTTCAGCGCGAAGACCTCCGCTACCTATCTGTGCAAGCTTTTTGTGTCCAAGGACATTGTTCAAATTGGAAACTTTGATTGTCCTGAGCTAGAAAATCCCGCTGAACTTGGCAGAATGGATCGGTTTGTTAAGACCACCGTGCATAGCTTCATGGAGAAGTTCTGGTCCAAGTTTGGCCGGTCGGAGACCGTTTCCATGGCTAATGTTACTCGTGAAACAGTGTGTATGGTTAACTTTTCTTGACTTGTTTTATTGTAAGAGTTATGTTTGTGATTCTCTTCTCTTATTTTCTGCCTTTTTTAGCAACTGAAGTATGAAAAGTGCAGCGGTCATGGCCCGACGGCTTCTGGTGGCACATTGTAACAACCCAGTCCCGGCACACGGCCCAGGCCCACTCTACCGAGGAGCGGGTCCCGCCTGCGTAAAAACCCGTTTGAACTTTCGTCCTCGCTTCGTTCAAAATGGTTAACCGAAGGTTAATACGCGTCCTTGGCCCTGGTATTTAAGCTGGCTGGGCGACCTCAGGATTCACGATACGGTACTAAACCTGGGTTGCTACAGTGTTTCGCGATGCTACAGTAACCGGTGAACAGTACCCGTGCTACAGTACACGAAACAGGCCCGGCCCGATTCGGTGCTACAGTAACGGACTGCTACAATACCCGGACTGCTACAGTACTCGGCCCACTGTCCCCCCCCCCCTCCCCCTGCTACAGTAACATCGGCCCATATCACGAATTGGGCCCACTGGCCCGTTTGGGGCTGTTACAATCACCCCCCTAAGGATTCAACGTCCCCGTCGAATGCCAGACCAGCTTATCCTTTCGGGACACCTAATTCAGGATCCTCCTCTCTTGGTCACGTCCATGTGTTCAATGCCGGCGCATCTATATGCCATGTCATGTCGTGTCCTGTCATTACGTCCACGTATGTGCATGCGCATTATGCCCGCGCATTGAACTCCATGCCCCCGTGAAACCTCGAGAGTCGGCTCTGATACCAAATGTAACAACCCAGTCCCGGCACACGGCCCAGGCCCACTCTACCGAGGAGCGGGTCTCGCCTGCGTAAAAACCCGCTTGAACTTTCGTCCTCGCTTCGTTCAAAACGGTTAACCGAAGGTTAATACGCGTCCTTGGCCCTGATATTTAAGCTGGCTGGGCGACCTCAGGATTCACGATACGGTACTAAACCTGGGTTGCTACAGTGTTTCACGATGCTACAGTACCGGTGAACAGTACCCGTGCTACAGTACACGAAACAGGCCCGGCCCGATTCGGTGCTACAGTAACGGACTGCTACAGTACCCGGACTGCTACGGTACCGTGCTGCTACAGTACTCGGCCCACTGTCCCCCTGCTACAGTAACATCGGCCCATACCGTGAATTGGGCCCACTGGCCCATTTAGGGCTGTTACACACATCTGCACGCACTCGGGGATCTGCTGATGCTGGTGTCTCCGCTACTCAAGTTCCTCCTGCAAGTGCTGGGACTGATGCCGTGGTGGAGGAAGCGATAGCATCTCCGGGAGCTCGAACGGGGCCTCAGGACTTGACCGCTGCGGAGGAGGTGTAGAAATTCATCTTAATTTTTGGTTATGTAATTTTTGTCTTTTGCTGACTTGGTGCTGGTGCGCACGTGTAAAGAACAATTTGAATTGCTCTTGGTTTTATAAATTATTAATGGCTGAATCGTCCTGTGGAAGTCTGCACTTTGGGGCCTGTGCAGGAGGTTGAGCCTATTACCTTTATGCGCGATGATGTTTACGTTAGCGGTGAGCTGCGGGATTACTGGAAGTCGGTGTTTCCTAGGCGCACGGTGGATGACATGTTCGATTTTGTACTCAGCAATTTAGACGATGAGCGCTCTAGCTTTACTAATTCTCTTGCATGGCGTGGTCCATCTGGACCTTTGTAATTATCTTTGTTTGTGCGACGGTTAAGTGTTGCAATTGAACTGTCATTTGTGAACTTGTTTATTTTGACCTCCGCTATGCTGTGGAGGTCTGTTTGAATTAGTCAGAGGCCTTCATGCCAGGTTGCAGGTGTGACCTTCGGAAGTGATTTCTGTTCTCCTCCTTGGAGGTTGTAAGTACTTTAAAGCGCATTTACGCATTAATAACTTTATTGTTGTCATACAATGGGTATTATAACCGCTCTTTTTCTTCGACCACTAGTGGTGTCAATTTTGTTGTATTTATGTTTGTGGTCTTTGGCTATGCCTCCGTGCGTCCAGACACTTGTTCTGCGGAGGTGCGCTGTGGTTGATTTTAGCGGAGATGGGGGACGTTACGAGTTCTTACGCGGTATCCCCCCTTATCTTCGCTCAGGCGATGATTCTAAGTGGGTTGCGCTGTCAGCTAACTTTTTTGGTCTTATCCCGGAGGCCCTCATTATCTCCGGGATATCTCTTTTGTTGACGCCCTTACGAATTCTTGCGCGGTATCTTATTATTTTTGTTTTTTCGTATGTGCACATCCGCCTCCATATCCTTTGAGCGAATTTTGGTTACGGGGAGTTGCTTGTGGTTGGCACTTTCCTAATGCTTAGGCGTGCGGGCTTTGATCTCTATCCCTTTTATAGTACTCCTTATGTCCTTTGCGTATCTTTGCTATTTATTTTTTGATTTTGTCTGTTGCTTGTTGAGGCGAAGGGACGCAGGTGCTTTTAAGATAGGTAGTTGTAGTTGGTTTAGTGATGGTTGGGAGGTCCTTATAAAAATATTTATCCCCCTTGATCATTTAGGCTGCTTCATTGTGTATATTATACTAATGGTACTTCCTAGTAGCTGTCTTCGCGCTGGTACTATGTGAGGACTCGTAATGGAATAGCCACATCAGTGAACCTGTTGCCCAAGGTTAGAGATGGCGATGCTTCTGCTTGTTAACAATACTCTACTTGCATTGCCTTTGTGTCTTCGGAGATGGCGACTGGCTGTGATGCTACTTGGCATTGTTGATGTAAGGATTTTGGATGCGGTGGTTGCTTGCCGATGGAAGGTGCAAAGTGGTGTGCTGACAGATGATTGTGGACTTTGTCATGTGCAAGTTGGCATTGGAGGTTCACCTCCTTCTCTTCATACCGAGCGTCTGTTGGACTTGCTTCAGGTGGCTGGGTTTTCGGAGGCACAGGGTGGTATGTAGCCGGGAGGCGATGGGGGATATTCTGTAGCTAATCAGGGTCTGCCTCCGCCAGCGTCTGCTTTTTAGGGAGCCTTAGTTTATTTTTCTTTAGATATACTTCCGGAGGCTGCACCCTTTCTTTAGATATACATGAAAGTGTTGGCAACCTTCCGGGCCACTTCCATGTCTTGTGGTAGTAGGTTAACTGGGTGGAGTGGCTAGATATCCTGACCCGGAGGTTGTGCATTTTGGTCTAGCAGTTAGATATGTGTGTTATGCACATTGTTCCTGTCAGGAGCAAGGCGCAATGAGCCTTGTTTGTTGTAAGCATAAGGTTGAATAATAAATGATCCTGCTTTACGTATTGTCTCCGCTTTGGAATGATATCGGTTCCTTAATTTTTATTGTGATTATATTGCCTCCATTTTGGAAGGTGTGTAATGCGGAGGTCACATGACCGTGAACTCATGCATGTTACCTCCGCATGTTTTCATACCTTCTTTCGGAGTTCACTGCCGGTTAGTGTGATGTCTCTTTCTTTTTGCGGTACTGGTGCCTGAGTTGGTTCACAGGTCTTTCCCCAGTTCCCTTCACAACTTGTGGTTGCAATTGCCTGCCTCGATGCCTGATATGCCAGGGCTTTTTTGAGGTCTTTTGGCATTTTGTAGAGGCTGCTTCATGCCTTCTTATTTTGTTCGCAACCTGTGGTTGCTCTTGCCTGCCTCAATGCCTGATATGCCAGGGCTTTTTTGAGGGATTTTAGCTTTTTGCGGAGGCTGCTTCATGCCTTCTCATTTCGTTCGCGATTTGTGGTTGCTATTGCCTGCCTCAATGCCTGATATGCCAGGGCTTTTTCGAGGGCTTTTGGCTTTTTGCAGAGGTTGCTTCATGCCTTTTTATTTTTCTTAATGGTGGCATGAAGTGACCTTGTAAATCATGAATAGTTGTCAAATATTGCAGTCGCGGTGCTGGCTGCTTTCGACTGTCTTAGGTATTGCTTTTCAGGGTCCTCTTTATACATTCAGAAGTTAATTACATGCGGTCTTGCCTCATTAAAAACCTCACCTCCGATTTGGAGCCCCTCTCGTGAGGAAAAGAGTGCAAGCCGTTTTTTCAAGAAAAGTAAATTGCGGGAATTTAAATCTATGGACCTCCGCTTATAATTCTATGGAGTCCTTACATTCTACGTGTAGTATTTTCTAAGGCTATCAATGTTCAAGGGGTGAATTGACGTTCTTCCTTCTGTGTCTTACAGATAGAATGATCCTTTCCTTCCGGCTTGCTTGGCTATGAACGGTCCTTCCCATTTCGGCTGCAGCTTTAATACGTTTTGAGCGTTTGGCCTCCGCCTCATTACCCAGTCGCCATTTTCGATGTTTTGAGTGACCACTTTTGCATCCCTCCATTTTTTGGTTGGGTCTTGGTATTTCTCGATGTTGTCGATTGCCTCTAGCCTGTATGCTTCGGTCATCTCTTTGGTGTATTCTTCATCTTTTGTGAGGTTTTGTTTCACTACGCGGAGGCTCTGGTATTTAACTCTTCTGGCATCATTGCTTCTTCTCCGTATAGTAGCTTGAATGGAGTGAACCCGGTGGCTCTTGATACGTTTGTGTTGTGAGACCATACCACCTTCGGCAGCTCTTCTACCCATTTCCCCTTTTTGTGATCTAGCAATGTCTTAGAGATTGCTGAGAATATGATTCTATTTGACCTTTTCACTGCTCTGTTACTCTCTGGGTGATAGACTGATGCGAAGGCTACTTGTGTGCCGATGCTATTGCAGAATTCTTTGAATTTGTCTGAATCAAATTGCTTTCCTTTGTCGACTGTGAGTGTCCTTGGAACCCCGAATCTGCAAACTATGTTTTGCCAGAAGAATTTTTTGACTGTTTCAGAGATGATTGTTGCGAATGGTTTGGCTTCTATCCATCTTGTGAAGTATTCTACTGCTACTACTGCATATTTGCTTTCGCCCTGAGCCAGAGGTAATGGGCCTACGAGATCCATTCCCCATCGCTGAAGCGGCCAGACCGGAGGTATTAGCTGCGATTGTGCTCCCATAGATGCTTGGTGTGGTGCAAAACTTTGGCATGCTTTGCAAGTTCTTACTATATGCAATGCGTCTTTGATATGAGTTGGCCAGTAAAATCCTTGCCTGATTGCCTTCGCTGACAGTGCTCTGGGATCAATGTGCGATCCACATGTTCCTGAGTGGATATCCTATAAGAGGTCTTTGCCTTCTGATTCTGTGATGCACTTAAGCAATGGTTGGACTATTCCTTTCTTGTATAGAACTCTGTCTATTATCGTGTAATTCCTTGCCCGTACAGCCAGCCTTGCTGCAACTGTTTCATCTGATGTCACATGGACTCCCTTAATATAATCAATTATTGCTTTCCTCCAATCCTCCGTGTTTACTAGGAGCACCTCCGCAAATGCCTTAGATGTTTTTGCAGTGGCTGGTAATGTCAATTCTTAAAAAAGGTTCCTTTGGGTATCTCCGTTTGATTTGCCGCTGCTTTGGCTAACTCATCTGCCTTCGTGTTGTCCCCCCTTGGGATGTACTTTAGGGTAAAACCTTGGAATATTTTTTCCAGACCCCTGATTACTTCTAGGTACACGGCTAACTTTGGGTTTCTTGCAACATAATCTTTCTTGACTTGTCCTGTTACTATCTGCGAGTCGGTTCTGACCATGATGTATTTTGCACCAAGTGCTTTGGCCTTGCAGAGTCCTAGGATTACTCCTTCATACTTAGCTACGTTATTGGTTGGTTTGAAGCACAGTTTTGCTACGTATTTTGTTTTGATGCCTGATGGTGATATTAGTACTGCGGAGCCTCCTGCACCTTGGATGCCCCAGGAGCCATCTGTGTACAGTGTCCATATTGAAGCCTCTGATTTGTCTTCTACGTGATCCGGAGATGTCCATTCTGCCAAAAAGTCTGCAAGTGCTTGTGACTTGACTGCTGTTCTTGAGATGAACTTGATGCTGAACTGAGATATTTCTGTTGCCCATTTACCGATTCTCCCTGATGCTTCTTTGTTGCCTAGGGTGTTGTCTAGCGGTTGTGCTGTTGGTACCAGGATTTCATGTTCTTGAAAATAGTGTTTAAGCTTCCTTGATGCTGTGACTACCGCGTATGCTATTTTTTGACCTCCGAATAGTTCAGTTTTGCTCCCTGCAGCACTTCTGATACATAGTATACTGGGTGTTGTATGCTTTTGTTGTCAATTTCCTTCTCTTGCACTAGCACTGCGCCGATTGCTCCTATGGAGGCTGCAACATATAGTAGCAAGGTTGCCTCCATGTCTGGCGCTATGACCATGAGGTCTTTTGTGACGTAGTTTTTGAGCTGCTGGAATGCCTCCGACTGCTCTTTGCCCTATTCAAATTTGTCCGAGACCTTGAGTGTTCTGAAGAATGGTAGAGTTCATTCTGGTGATTTTGTGATGAATCTGCTGAGTGCTGCTATTCTTCCTGTCAGTCGCTGTACTTCTTTCTTGTTTTTCGGTTCTCTCATTGTTAACACTGCTTTTGTTTTATCTGGGTTTGCTCTTAGCCCTTCTGGACCAACAATGTAATCGAGCATTATTCCTCTGCTTACTCCGAAGATACACTTTTCTGGGTTTAGTTTTAACCCTGCTTCTCTGAGGTTCACGAATGTTTCCCTGAGGTCATCCAAGTGATCTCTGGCTTGTTTGCTGACGACTGCTATGTCATCGGCATAAGCTATAATGTTCCTCCGGAGTTGAGCTCGCAATACAATCTGAATCATTCTTGAGAACATTGATCCTGCATTTTTTAGACCTTCTGGCATCCTAACAAAACAATAGGTGCCAAAGGAGGTCGTGAAGCTTATTTTTTCTTCGTCCTCCTTTCTTCCCATATCTGGTGGTATCCTGAGAAGCAGTCTAATAGAGAGAAGCGCTTGCATCCCGCTGCCTTGTCAACTGATGCATCTATTCTAGGCAATGGGAAAGGATCTTTTTTGTAGGCGTTGTTGAGATCTGTGAAGTCTATGCACATTCGCATTTTGTCATTTTTTTTGGTACTAAGACAACATTTGCTAACTAGTCTGAGTACTTGACTTTTCTGATGACCTTAGCATCTAATAATCTTTGCACCTCCGCCTTCGCTGCAATTATGCGTTCATCGGACATCTTTCTCTGTTTTTGCTTCTTAGGTTTGATATTTGGGTTGAGGTCAAGGGTGTGTTTAATCACGTCTCGACTGATTCCTTACAGATCTGATGCTAACCATGCAAATACGTCCTTGTTCTTTGTTAGCAGTTCTAACAAGCCTTTTCTCTCTGCCTCCGATAGGTTGGCACCTATGGTCACTTTCCTGTTAGGGACTGCTTCTTCCAACGGTAATGTTATTGTGTTCTCTTGATCTGCCATGTTGGTTTTTCCCGTAGGCATGTCCAGAGGCTCCTCTGCTTCTACGGTGTTGATGTTTCTGTGTGCTTTATAGATTGCTTTCTCTATGTTTCTTGCTTTTTTTGACTGCCCCACACTGTGATGATTCCATGTAATGCTGGCATCTTCATACAGAGGTAGCCCATGTGTATTGCCACATTGAACTTGTTTGTGAATCCTCTTCCCAGTATCGCATTGTACTGGTAGTAGATGTCGACCACGTCAAAGGTGATGTACTCTGTCCTGGCACAGTCCCCATCTTTGAATGATACTGGTAGTGATATCTTGCCTAGGGCGTTGATCTTCTTTCCACCGAATCCAATCAGTGGGGTGTCTGGTGGCTGTAGCTAGCTCCTGCCGAGTTTCATTTGGTTGAACACGTTCGCGAAGATGATGTCCGCTGAACTCCCAGAATCGACTAGTATCCTGCTTACTTCCCAGGCTGCTATGTTTGCCTTTATGACCATGGCATCTGCGTGCGGATAGCTTTCAACTTAGAGGTCTTACTCTGTAAATTGTATTGGCATCTTGGACTATTCTGTTGATTTGTAAGCACCCTGGACTGCCACATTGTTTACCAGCCGGAGGTGGTCTTTCTTTTGCTTTTTGGTTTTGAATTCTAGTGCTGAACCTCCGGCTATAGGTAATATCATGCTAATGGTTGGTAGTGCCGAATGCGGATTTAACTGGTTTTTCGTTGGAGGCTCTGCCTTCGCGGTTGATGATTGGGCTAAAGTATACTGCGGAGGTGTTGTTAATGCTTCATACTGCCTTTGTTGTGCCACGGAGGTGTCTGCATCTGTGTTGATTCGATGAGTGTTATGTGCGGAGGTCTTTGATTGATGTAAGTTAGACCATTTTCTGCTCTATTCTGGGTGTAGCCCTGGTGCTGCGATGTTTGCTGATAGACTGGTCTCCAGGCCGGTAATGATGTCAAATAGTACTGTTGAGCCAAGTTGTGCTGCGGTAATGGCTCTGGAACGTATACTGGGAAACTTGGGTTGTATTGCTGATGGAATTGCGAACTATGAGCATGATTAACCTCCCTGCTACCTTGCTGCTAGGGCTGTAGCTGTGACTGTTTGGTTTTCATCCTGTCAAGTGTCTCTTGGGCCTTCGGGTAGTCCCGTGTGATGTGCCCTTTGTCCTCTCCATGGAAGAGGCAATATGGCTTCCTTGGTTTTTGATTTTTGCTCCAGTTCCTGGACTTGTTGCTTTTGCTGTAACCTTGCCCTTCTTGATTTCTCTGGTCATAATTTTCTCTTCTGTCCCTAGTATTCAAAGGTTGGCTACCCTGCAAATTAAAAACTTATTTCTGCTGGTTCAGGTATTGTTGTCTTTGCTGGTTCCTATTTTCTCTTCTGTTGCCATTGCTTGAAGACTGTTTACTTTGACCGTCCGCTTCTTCTAATCTTTTGCGGAGGTCATTGTCGATCCTGCAATATTTTTCAAACTCCTCATGCAGCTAGGCCATTGTGGCTGGCTTTTTCCTTGCTAAGTGACTTGCGAATGGGCCGATTCTAAGTCCTTTGATTGCTGCTTCTATGGCTACCCCATCAGGGACGTCCAAGCCCTTGAGGTGTTTGTTGCTGAACAAGTCTGATGATGTTAGCGACTCATTCATGTAAGCTTTGAAGTTTGCCAGTATCTGGTCTCGTATGTTTTCCCATGAGTATACAATGATTGGCTTCAACATTGAATACCATGCCGGTGCGTCTCCTTATGCTGCAATCACAAATGATTTAGCCATTACATGATCGTTGCCTCCGGCGGAGGCTACTGCAGCTTCGTAACTCATTATAAACTGTCTCAGATCTGAATTACCGTTGAACCTCAGTAGAGACACTAGTTTGTAACTTGGAGGCCATGGTGAGCTTTGCAGGTCTTCGGACAGTGGTGATTTTGGGTCAAAGACTCTTGATAGTGTGGGTAGGCTTGGAACTATGGTGTGCGTAGCTTGCGCGTTCATAGCTGGGGGACGACTTGCCGAGAATGGTTGAGTGATCTCCGCTGGACTTGCTATTGGAGGTTGCATGCTCTGTATTTCTGCTTGCAGAGTGGCCATCTGCTGCCTTATCTCGTCCGCTTGACGCGATGATTGTATCGTTCTTTGAGTGACGGCTTGCTGCGCCCTTAACCTGTCTCTTTCGGCTTCCATGCGGTGCATCTCATCTCTCAGCCTGGCCAACTCGGCTTCTTGGTTCTGGGCTGGCGGATGCTGCTCAGACGGGTCCCCCCTTTGCATAGCGTTGTTGTTCTCTTCATCACCTCTGTCCTCTGGTGAGGAGGCATAGGTGCTTCGAATGTTTCTTCTTGGCCTCCCACGAGCGGAGGGTTGTGGTACCTCCGCCTCGGCGGCGGTACGTCTACTAACGGGAGCCTTTCTTCTGGGTGGCATCTGTGGGTGTTATCTCCGGCCAAACACAAACGGTGGGTGCCAACTGTTGGGACCGAGTCCCAGCAGGTTTAGAGTGACGGCAGAAATAACCAGATCAGAGTCCCTCCTTCTATATTAAATTAGGAAATTACAATATGGGCCTGATAGCAGGTAGTGCTACAGCTACCAGAGGACCATCCATCCCTAATTACACAGGGGGCATGGCCCTTTATAGTGGTTTCTTAGCTCAAGATTGAAAGTACAAGTGTACCCCCAATGGGAGTTTTGAAACCCTAGACAGAGACCCTATTACATGTGGGCCCCTTAGGGGTAGGTTGGTCCACCATTCCCTGGCCACGGCCGCGGGCCGTGGCCCATCACCGCCTGTAAGAGGCCCATCAAGCCCATTAATTATCCTCAGGCTCCTCAGCCAGGCTTGGCGCGTCGTCCAGGTGAAAGCAGTCTCAGGCCGCCGCCCTCTCCGTGCAGAGCCTCCGGAGATAGCGAGGCTCCGTCGATTAACCTCCGCTAGGACGACGGTCATCGTCGCCGAGCCTCCGCTGTCGATTGGCTTCGAGACCTCCGGGAGGGCTTCTAGGCGGAGACCTAACCTCCGGGGGGAGAGAATCAGTCTCCGCTTGTGCCACGATCGTCGCCACCGGATCTCCACTATCGACCAGTTCCATGTCTTCCCCGGAGGCCTCCGTCCAGAGATCCGGCCTCCGGCGGCTCCTCTCCAAGACCTGCAGGCATGAGCCAGGTTGATACAGTCGGAACTATCAGTCAGACATAAGTCGGAGGTATTAAGCCCCTCCGGTCCTGGGGCGCATCCCCAACACTTTCACTCCTATCTTAATACAAATCAAGTGTAGGATGATAGGAACCCTCTCAAATCATCGCTCAACAAAGTGCTAAAGAATTTGCACTATGACAAAGACGAGCACCTTTGGTTTCCACTAAGACAACTTTGCAACATTTCACATTTCCTTTCTTGTATCAGAAGCTGAAACGGCGACCTTGTCTCTCTTTTTTTATCATATTGTCGAGTATAATGTTTTACCACTTTACTGCTGGCTGCATTTAACTCATGATTACCATGCTTCCCCCAGTTTTCTTTCTTTCCTTTCTTCTTTGTTTGGAGAGGAACGAGACAGAGGAACAGGCTCTTTGAACGACTTCAACAACTACTGCAACTACCACACTTGTACCCATCCACGGGACTACGGAAATAGCAATGGCGACCAACTAAATTTTCTGACCTTTGGGGAAAGGCCTTGCATGCCACCATTCTGCTTAATTATATATAAGCGCAAATCTGTGTGAAAGATAAAGTCATAAAACCTGTTCCAAAAGGACATGTGAAACCACAACCCAATTCGGTCAGACGGCGTGTTTACGTAATATAAATATACTTGACCCAGGTGACGCGTGTATGTATCTTTTGAAGCTTCCACGCGATTGTAAGTTTTGTGCAGTTGGTCGTGGATGAGTTCATACATTGATTTTGTGTTGCAGGGATACATTCTTTTAGAGAATGTCGAAAGTGAGATACTATCTACATTAAGTGTCTAGGGATCGATCGTATGGACATGATTGTAGCTATGGAAAATCAATCAAATACTCAGCAACCTGTTGCCAAAAGGTAAGTATTGCATACCCCTGTTTTACACAACCTGTTCAAAAAAAAAAAAATGCCGTTTATAAAGATAAATAAAAACGTATGTAAATTGAGCTTAGCTCAATTAGGATAAACTAATTTTCAGTGGTATTGTTATATTCACGAGAAGGTGAATAGGTGCTGTTTGAATTGAATCATAACAATGGATGATGGCGGTAGGAACGAAATGGTCAGAGCATTAGTTTTGAGAAGTGATTATTTCAACACACCAGTGTAGCGTGCGCGTTCCTTCATCTCTAAAAGGTGGGTGAAGATGAACCTTTGTTGGTCTTTGAGTTTCTCGATAGATTAATACAGAAAGCTCTGGCGTCTTTGGAATAACTACAAGGGCGGACGGTTTGGTTCACTAGCTCTCGACTGTGTATTTTAAGCACGTGCATTGCCTCTATATACTAAAACAGGTACAACTGACTAGCTTTTGTTCTATACGATCAATCATGCAACTAACCAAGGAATCGAAGAATACAAAATGAAAAATTAAACGATAAGAAAGGCACAATCCCTTCAAAAAAAAAAAGAAAGAAAGGCACAACCGAACCAACCAACGAAACCACCCGCTAGTATATGATGACGAAACAAATGGAGTGTGCATCAGCAATGATGACGACAAAGATCGAGTTTTAAAACAAATGGGCTGCGCCAGGCCTGCAAGTACGAGTACAGATACAGACGGTCAGTCGTGTTGGTCTGCTGGGAGTTGGAACGCAGCTATACAAAAAACAAGGTCGTCTAGGACGTATGATTCAAGCTGCCCTACTAAAGAAATAAAATAAAATAAAACCAAGAAAAGATACTATAATGTACACATCACTCTATGACATATAAACAGTCTAACAACTGCCCTACCACTCCCTGCCGATAAGAACGGGTCCCTGGTTTCGTCCACCAATTGCAGCTGCTGGCGCGTCACCATCATCTCTCGCTCCATACGTGGATGCGCACATCAGCGATCACCAACGCCATGACAATATGATATGCTTAACCGAGCTTTCGCCGGATAACAAACCGACCCCGGCCCCGGCCGGCATCACCAATGATTCAAGCACTCACTAGCTCCTGCTAATTCCGTCACCTGCCTAATTAGCGATTAACCTCTCCGGTCCCGGTCCCGGTCCCGGCCACCCCCGAAAGTCAAAAAGGCGACGCTTCCGGCTTCCCCAGCCTCCACCCACCTCGAACGAAGCCACCCACGCCCACAACCACGCACGGTTCGCACGCACACAGAAAGCCAAGCCGCCGCCTACTCGCCTTCTTTATATACCGCGCCTGTCCCCTCCGCTTCATTTCCAGCGACCGACACGGCGACACCCTCTCTACCTCCAAGGCTCTCTTCGCGGGCGAGCGTAGCGTTTCGTGGTCCGTTTAGCGAGGCGACGAGGACGAGGTCGACGACGCGCGGGTGGTGGTTTCGATTTGGTTGTGATCATGGGGCTGAGGGAGCGCCTGCTGGCGTGCTTCGGTGCCGGCGGCGGCGGTGACAAGGATCAGGAGCAGGAGCCCGCGGCGAGCAGGCGGCCCGGAGGCGGGAAGCCGAAGGCGACGCTGCGGCGGCTGAGCACGGCGAACCTGCGTTCGCTGTCGCTGCAGGACCTGTCGCGGAAGCTGGAGACCACCAAGCTGCACGCCTTCACGCTGGACGAGCTCAAGGCCGCCACCAAGAACTTCTCCACCTCCAACTTCCTCGGGGAGGGCGGGTTCGGCCCCGTCTACAAGGGCTTCGTCGACGGGCGGCTCCGGCCGGGGCTCCAGCCGCAGCACGTCGCCGTCAAGTACCTCGACAGCGACGGCGTCCAGGGACACCGCGAGTGGCTGGTACGTTCCCGTTCAGATCCAGCCTCTTTGTTTACCAATTACCACTGCTCTGATGAACTCTGAATCGAGTCCTGATCTGATCTGGTTGCGCTGTCTTGTTTCTGAATGGGCTGCAGGCGGAGGTGGTGTACCTCGGGATGCTGAGCCATCCGCATCTGGTCAACCTGGTGGGCTTCTGCAACCAGGACGACCACCGGATGCTGGTGTACGAGTATATGCCCAGGCAGAGCCTCGAGAACCATCTCTTCAAGAGTAAGCGCTGCTACTGCTACTAACGCCACTTTTAGTAATTTTTGGATCAGTAGATTAACAACATGTGCCTGCTGTGCAGATCTCCTCGCGTCGCTGCCATGGTCGACCCGGCTCAAGATCGCCGTCGGCGCGGCGAAAGGGCTGGCGTTCCTGCACGAGGCCGAGACGCCCGTCATCTACCGCGACTTCAAGGCTTCCAATATTCTTCTCGACTCGGTAAGCGAGCATCACCCAGTCCAATCTCTCTCTCTCTCTCTTTTTTTTTTCTGTTCTCAGCATCATTCAACAGCTAGCATACAGCACATTTCCACAAAAGAACGCCAAGCCGACCTCTTTTACTAACGGAGTTAGCAATTTTAGGACGGTAAAGAATTGCCCCATTGGGTGCTTAGTCGCTGTCACGTTGCAGATTCTTTGTTACCAAGGGAGCCGTATTTTTCTTCGCTATATAAAAATGTTTCTTACCTACACGCCAACCATGCTAATTTGCTCGCACGTTGTCAACCGTTCCGTGTCAAACCCTGCCTTCTTAATTTATTCAGGAATAGTAGACACTCGTGCTCAAATCTGATTTGTTCTGCAACTACCGACAAATTAGTCGCGAAAGCCTCTGGTTTTATTCTAGGTGCCGGCCGTTAGGGATAAACATAGCTGTAATATTATAATATTGTCGTTAGTTTGGATTTTGGTAGCAGTTGCAAAACGCAACAAACAGTGATATATTGTCGTCCCAACCACAGTACTTTTCCTCAAACAACAACTGTTGCCGAATTTTCCTCAAAAAGAAAAACAATTGTTGCCGAAATCGAATCGGGTCTGACCTCAAGTTTGAAAATTCATTTTTCAGGACTACACGGCGAAGCTGTCCGATTTCGGGCTGGCGAAGGAAGGGCCGTCGGGTGACGCGACGCACGTGACGACGCGGGTGATGGGCACGCACGGGTACGCGGCGCCGGAGTACATCCTGACGGGCCACCTGACGGCGAAGAGCGACGTGTACAGCTTCGGCGTGGTGCTGCTGGAGCTGCTCACGGGCCGCCGCTCCGTCGACAAGCGCCGGGGCCGACGCGAGCAGAACCTCGTGGACTGGGCGCGGCCCTACCTCCGCCGCGCCGACAGGCTGCACAAGTTCATGGACCCTAGCCTGGAGATGCAGTACTCGGCGCGCGCCGCCGAGAAGGCCGCCAAGGTCGCGCACCAGTGCCTGCAGAGCGTGCCCAAGGCCAGGCCCAACATGCGCGACGTCGTCGACGCGCTCGAGCCGCTCCTGGCGCTCGACGACGACGTGCCCATGGGACCCTTCGTCTTCACTGTCGCCCAGGCGGAGGCCGCGCCGGCCGCGCCGGCGCAGGTCGTCGAGGCTGGCGCGGACGTTGTCACTGTCACCGTCACCGACGACGACCAGGCGGAGGCGGGCAGCCGGCAGGGCAAGAGGCACGTCATGTCGGCCGTGCACGCGGAGAGCCCGCTGCGGAGCCGGTACGCCAGCGCCGTGAAGAGACCGGAGAGCCCGCCGACCCTGAGCAGGGTATGAGTGGCAGTGCAGATTTACAAGTGTACATAGCTACTAGCTGACAGATTGTTCATCAATTCTTTTGTTTTTCTGTGTTTCTTGGTGATGCTATTAATTCGTTCTCTCAAGAATTTGAAGGGAAGATGAGGTTTTTGTTTCCATTTTTTTTGTTGTGTTAATATAACTGCCGAGAACACCTCAAGTCGTGAGGTGTTTGTATACCGAAAGTTGGAGGCAACATGTACTGCAAAAGATGTTCAAAGTAACATTAACATCGTTTATCTCTAAATTTCTGTTTACGAATGTGTTAAGAATTAAGATCATGATTGGAATCTGGTAGGTAAGAAACCACAAAGGCTTCCGCTTTGACCTAGAAATGAGGTGGTCCAAATGACATGCGACAGAGCACGAGAGCACTAACCTGTATTTCGTCCACCAACTACTACCTGATGAAAGAAGCAAAGTCTTATTTCATCCGCATTCAGATGAACGAGGAACACGATGACCCGGTTTTAGCAGAATAGTGACACAGCCGATTTACAACGCAAATCAGATGGCCCTGTTTCTAAATTCTGGAGACCCGGTTTTCATAGTGACAAAATGAATTATGTCATAATAAATTAATGTCGTTAGATTCATATTAAAAAAATACTTATGATTATGAAGTTGTATCACATATATGTCAGTAACTGTCTGTCAGAGTCTGAAAATATGCATACTAGTAACATATCTAGTAATAGTAAGTTCAACGGGTATTGTGCAGAGCTTCATCATGACTAAAAATAAAACTTTTGGCTGTAAAATTGCTGTGTGTAAAATCGTTCCATCAATGTTTTCACAGAATGCCTCCAACAATAAATTTTCTGAAATTTAAAGGTCAATTCAAAACGCTTCCAGTTAGCAGAACGCATCAGCCCCAAATGGACTAGTGGCTGAGTTTTGTGAAGTTATCAGAACAAATATCAGTTGTCATCTCACTAAATTCGTAGCAGGGAAGTTCTCATTTCTGAAGACGAACCACGATGTTGTTGTCAGAAGTCTTGCTCTCATATTCGTTTACGCTGCACCAACATTTGGGTGCACTAATGCTTCAGCAGCTGAATGTGCAAGGGAACAAGTAAAACGACATTTGCGCGCTAGACATTATGTATTAGTGATGCAATTGTTGCTGAAGTTCAAATAAGACATCCAACAAAACTGAAAATTCTGGACAGTGAGTCAAAGTGGTGGCACAGTTTTCTGAACTGAAAAAGTAGTAATGAATCGAATTATATTTGTATATCCTGACTATTTTAATATCTGCAAAAAGACTTATATTCGAGCGAATCAATAAACACAACCAAAGAAAAAAGTATACCATTTTCTGAAACACAGGTAGAAACCCAAAATCTATATATGTTTGAAACAATATGACTAGTAGAATAACTAAATAAGAACCCCATGCAAAACCCAAGAGGATTTTGATGCAGAAACTAGCCAACTATGTAATAAGTATCGGAACATCTGAACTGAAGTACAGGGTAGGCAAGTTACAGTTTCTAAACATCTGGCATGCAAAAACAAGCTCACTGATCTTCCATAGGAAAGGCCAAACTACAAAACTGCACTATCAATATTCAAGTTAGCATATGTATTCTTTCAGTATGATCAATCGAACACCTTTCATGAGAAGATAATGAGCAAGCACTGGAAAGATTACTGAAAAAAAGATCAGCAAGCTCTTACCTGGTGAATCAGTGTTGAGGACGACGATGTCCATGGCCTGCTCATTGGAAGGCAGGTCGACGACCAGAGGCGTGAGCCGCCCGTTGGAGCCGGCCCAAACGCACAGCGTGATGCTGAGGGCGTTGGCTTCCCCCACGCCCAGTCGGACTGCTAAATCTCTCCTCAGGCGGGACACAGACCGGCCATCGAACTGTAGCAATCTCCAGACGAGCGGGCTGAAGTCCCCCTGATCGTCCACCCGCACGTAGTGGATTGTCCGCCGAAGCACCGCTTCCGGCTGGACGCCCCGGCGCCGCCGGCGGATCGGGCCACCGACGGGCTTGCAGAGGAGCAGAGCACTGGCGTTTAGGAAACCAAAACAAGCAGACTGCAGTGGCAACTCTGAATATACGTTACGATCAGAACAAAATGTTCAGACCTAGATAACCACTGCTTGTCATGATGTGGCAAGAAAACAGTAAGGACAGACAACCATATATCCATGACGAATAGCCCCAAATTATCCAGAAAACACATCATGGATGGGGAGGAATTCCAATGATGACACGAACTCAACAGCCTAATGAACCAATACAGCCCAATAGCCCAATGAACCAATGCAACAACACATCATGGGGGGAATTCCAACTTTTCAAGCCTACATTATTAGGAATATTATTCCAAGAAAGCTTGTGAAATTAATTTCTTGAATTGAAAGTTTGGATATCTAGTACGAGACGAGAAGACGAGTAGGTCTAGTCTCACCATGAACTGTTCCCTAATAAGCAAAGGAAATGCAGAGAAGCAAGATTTCAAGAACCCAAAGCCTCTGCTCCCTAAGAGAATGCAGTAATCTTAGCCCAAAATGCGCAATGAATCGATTGCATCAAGATTCAGTAACTATCAGCCTCATTAGATGAAACCAAAACAAGCAGGCAACACTGGCTACTCTGAATATACGTTGCGATCAGAACTCAATGTTCAAAAGTTAAATAACTAGTGAGATGTGGCAAGAAAAGGACAGACAAACATCCATGGCGAATAGCCCCGATTCTCCAGAAAACACATCATGGGGAGGAATTCAAATGATGACAAAGACCTCAGCAGCCTAATGAACCAACGCAAGATTATTAGGAATATTCCAAGAAAGGTTGCGAAATTAGTTTCTTGAACTGACAATTTGGATAACTAGTACGGAATGGGAAGACGAATAAGTGTGATCTCATCAAGAACTTGCTTCCTAATAAGGCAAAGAAAATGCAGAGAAGCAAGATTTCAAGAACCCAGAACCCCTGCTCCCTAAGAGAATGGAGTAATCTTAGCCCAAAATGTGCAAAGAATTTGATTGCGTCAAGATTCAGTAAGTAACAGCCTCATCAGTAACAAGAAGAAGAAGAACCCAATGATCAAGTTTAAGTGGTTCTTGAAAACTGAAGAAAAAAGTCATAGAGTAGGCAGAATCCAAGAGCCGTTGTACGCCCGGATCAATGCAATGCGATGACGAGTCTGAAGCAGAGGAGACGGCGAACTCACCGAAGCTACAGGCGGAAGTTCAGGCGGTCCGCGCTCGGGGGAATGGCCTCGACCATCCACTGCATCGTCGTTCTCTGGCCGTCGTGGTTGCGCCACGCGCCGAACGTGCGGTGGCGCATGAGGACATCGTCGGACCCGTCGCCCGCGCCGAGGACCTCCCACAGGACGTCGTCCTGCCCCGGGGCGTCGTCGAAGACGCGCTGGACGGCGCGGCAGGTGTGGCGGGCGCGGAGGGGGGCGGCGCCTTCTTGACCTTGGCCCGACGAAGACGACGCCGCCGGAGCCGGAGGCGGCGGCACTTCCTCGCGTACGAGGGCGAGGTACCGGCCGTCGGCGGCGCCGTGGAGGAGGACGTAGTTGGCGCCGCCGCTCTCGAGGCGGTGCACCGCCCACGCCTCGTTCAGCGTCCCGCGGCGCCGGCGCAGGGTGATCCCCACCCCGTCCTCCTCGGCGTGAAGGTACGTCCCGTGCGCGCGGCTCCGCAGGCGCAGGTGCGCCCTGTCGGCTCGCCGCCGCCGGCGGCGGCGCTGGGATTTCGGATGCTGAGGCCGCGAGGGCGTGGTGGGGTTCTTGGCGCGGTCGCGAGGAGAAGGGGAGAGCGAGGAGTTCGTTGGGACGGTTACGTTCGGGCGCCGAGGCGGGGCGGGCCGGGGAGTTTGAAGGCGATGACCGATGGGATTTGCGAGCGCAGGTCTGTCGGTCGCTGAACGCTTGAACATACCATCTGGTCACTGGCAAGTGGGGCCACCCAGGAGTCTCCCGCTACGAATCAGGCCGTCACTACAGCCATGAGTCTCCAGCCACTGGCATGTGGGGCTACAGAAAGTAGACGCGTAGTCATTTTTTGTTTCTTGGGTTCATTACGCATCATAGCGTGTTACGCTAACAAACTAACGAAGTCAACTGAATTCTCAAAAAAAAAAAAAAAAACGAAGTCTACTGAAAGATAGGAACGTAGCTCAAATGCTCTCAGTAGTTCTGAGAGATCAGTGAACTTCCTGTAAGTACTCCTAGATCACAGTGTTATACTGTGACAATAGCATCTAATAACTTCAATAGTGTGCATTGTAGCTCAAATTTTTAAACTTTCGTATGAATCGTCCTGCTTGAACATTGGTATGAAACGCCCTTAGCATGCTGACGATCTGCAGCTAGCAGTATCCTCTTCATTCCTGTCCGATTGTCCATGTTGCACCCTGAAAATAGATTTCGTTCCTTAGTTTCCAAAAATTGAGCACAGAACCGACAAAGACACGGCATTAGTTAACTTGTGTCGCTTATAGGCAACCCAGAACAAAATCTGCAGCTATCTCATGCACCAACAACTCAGAATTCAGAAATTATGTTCCAGAGACATTCCTGGCAACACAACAGTCAAGAATAATGTGGGACTGACTCTTGTTCAGAGCAGAAAATACAAGAAGGATCGTCACTAATGTCTCTTCATCTAGCCAAATTATCTCTAGGCTTGTTGTACCATATCTATCAGATCAAATGGGCGGCAGCAGATTAACTGAAGTTGCAAAACTAGAAATTAGAATATATAAATCATTGTAGCAGACTCGTATGGAGAAAAGATAATTCCATAGATAATTCCATTTCACATTTGTTTGTATCGTATATCAAGCAGAAAAATGCTATCATTGTAGCAGGTGAGAGGATGACATGGGGACATAATAAGAAAAGAGAAGTAAGGCCAGAACATGGGCCCAGTTAAGCGTTACTCAAGGATGAGTTTATTAGGCCAGGCCTGCTAAGAAGGCCCAACCATAATACTCGCCAAGATTTTAAAGCGCAAAGATAAAACGGGAAATGCTTGGCGTCGAGCGTTCGACGCTTCGAACGCTTCCTCCCCGCTGGGCTTCATCAGTCTTTACGGCCCAGCTCCCTGTCCCACTTCTCTCTCAGGCTCCCACGGTCCCACCCCACCACCAACCTCTTCCCTGTTATTCTCACCCGACAGCCCAACTCCCCCGAGTCCCCGACATCGCGCAATCTGCGTCCGCCGCCTCCCAACCCATCGCCGGCGCACTCACCCCCTCCTCCCCGCCGCTTCGGCGTGCGGCGGCCGGCCGACCGGCCTTCTCTACATTCCCAGAGCCGGGGAAAACCAGCGGCGTGCGACCTTCCCACTACCGACGGCGGCAATCGGTGGCGCGCGCCCCGATCCGCGAGCACGGCAGGTGTCCAGTGGTGGCGCGGCTCGATCCGCTGGTTCGGCATCGCGCGTCCCCTTACCGCACCGGTGTTGCTGTCGGCCTCTTCCCAAAAGGCCCCAACAGCAGCTGCCCCCCTCCCCGACGGTGTGCGGCTAGGCTGGGGCAAGCGATCAAGGGAAACCGCGTCCGGGCGCTCATGGCCAGCGCGCGGCCAGGAGGGTGTGGATGCCGAAATCCCCACGCCGCTGGCGCAACCTCCAACGGGATTTCAGTCATGGCCGAGACCCGACGCTCAGGTGCGTCGGTGGCCGGTGATTCCTGCCAACGGGAAGCCATGCGGCGACGGGTGACTCACCTCCGATGCGGATCTCTCATGCCCAGCCAATGGGGGTGATCCGAAAATGAGATTGGAGCTCGCAGGTGTCTCCCTTCCCAGGTGTTTGTCTCCTTTTACAGCGACGGCCCTTGGGATGCATTGCGTACCGGCCCGCTCGGATCCTGTTTCTTCGCGACGGCACAGCGTGGCCTGCGTGGGTGGCATGCCTTGACGGCGGCGCGGCCAGCCTGCTGCCGTCTGGGGCCTGTGGAGGTCCTGCGATGGTCAATCACTGGGTGCAAGGGGGTGCGATGCCTCGATCTACATGTTTGGTGGCACGAGTAGCAGCTGGGATTGGAGAAGCTATAGATTCAGTACATTCAAGTGTCATCCAGTATATACGAGTGCTTCTTATTCTTTATAGTTTATGTCTTCATGTGTTCTGGTAAGAGTTACCTTAGTTCAGTGATTAATTCAGTCCTGGACACTACTGCATCTTTGTTTTGCTGTGCTAATGCATCTCTTGTACTGAATGTATTCGCCATACTAATTTGGGGAAGAAACATGATGAAGAGGAAGATTGTGAGTGTTGTCGCTAAGTCTCCATGTGGTCTGGCTGACACAACAAAAATGGCAAAAATCAGTTGCCAAAAAAAAAATAATGATCACACATAAAGTCTAATTTGGTGATTTGCCACTAGCATGAGTAGCAGCTGAGATTAGAGAAGAAACTGATTTAGACCTGCTAAAATTAGTTCAGTATATTTAAGTATCATCGTACATGCAAGCACTTCTTGTTCTGATGGTTTCTGTCTTCATGTGTTCTGGTAGCACTAACCTTAGTTCAGTATTGATTGATTCAGTATTCAGTCCATCACACTACAACTGCATCTTTCTTTGCAGTGCTAAGGCATCTCTTGTAAAATACTGAGTGTACTGTTTTGTCGCTGAGAAGAGGTGTGCTACCCGCTACCCGTTCCCGCCTCTACGATGCAGAGATGTAGCTCACCAGAAACACCAGCTGCGGAGCCACGGCATCCCAAGCTTGTGCTTGCAGGAATTGCTGGTGTCGAGTTCAGGTTCTCATCAATGGTTGTGCTAAGGTATATTTTGAGATACTGAATATTGTTAGATGTTGAATACTGTTAGTTGTCACTGAGGAATACTGAACACTGAAATATTGAGATGGTGATCTTAGCTAACTGTCTGACATTGTGTTTCTATGAATGTTGTCAAGTATTATGAAAGATTGAACGATGCTCTTTTTGCTAGTTGACCATGGTACTGAGTACCTACCGAGAGTTACTTAATGTTCATGCACAACACTAAATGTTGTTTTGACAGTGAGACACACAGAGTGCTCTAGCACACGACTGAATATTGTTTGAATAGATACTAACAATTATAGTACTGAACAATCCATTTATGTTGTTTCAATAAGAGGATTTTATTTGTAATAGTTGTCAGTCCTGATTGTTTCATTATACTATTCCTAGATGTAACAGTGATAAAACTATGCTTTTTCACTGAACCATGCTTTTCCACTAAGAGGAATTAAGTTGTAACATTTGCCAATTCTTACCATTTCATTATACCATTCCCTAATGTAACAGTGATAAAGTCATGTTGTTTGATTATACCATTCCCAGATGTAACAGTGATAAAACCATGTTGTTTTCATCATATCATTCTCAGATGTAATAGTGATAAAACCATGATATTTCATTAAGGTGAATTTAGTTGTAACAACTGCCGACCCTGGCTATTTCATATTAAACCATTCCCAGATGTCACAGTGGGGGGAAAACCATGTTGTTTTGTGAGCGTGTTTTCACTCATTCAGTTAGTAACAAAACAAATTAATAAATTAAATTATATCAAAATTGTTTTCGCATTTATCTTTGTGTGTTTTTCTTCCACACTATCACCACATGCAGTTGTTCTTTTTGCTACATATAAGAGCACCAACCATCGTACCGTAGCTATAAATTATATAAAAAATGAACAATAACTTTCACTACACTAGGTTTCAACTGTGTTTGCTTCAATTCTTTCATTATCTCTTCTGCCCTTTTCATGTATTTGCAGCCCTTTTCATGTATTTGCAGTTCTAGACGCCATGGTCTTCTTGTTGGCATTACGAGCATTCTGGAGAAGAGGATTTTTAATCTCCTTCTTACTTTGGCTTCCCTTCTTTGGTCCACTCTTCTTCATCCTTGTTATGAGCATTACTTTTGCTTTGTCACTCTCTTGTTCTATAAGGTTCTTCATCCTATCCACTTTTTCCTTTGGCATGGGGATGTTTATCGCCCTTTCTTTCTTGATGTACATTTGCACACCTTTTTGTTGCAACAAGTATTTTTAGGGAGTGTTTCAACATATATTTCTGGGTTGTTTGAACAGGTATGTTTGGGTTGTTTTAACATATATCTCGGGATGTTTCGACAAATGATTTTTGGTTTGTTGCACTATGTATTACTGCGTTGTTTCAACACATGCTTTGGGTTTATTTTAACATACATTTTTTGGTTGTTTCAAAACTAGATCTGCTATTTGTTGTTGTTGTTGACGAGGCCTCTAGCCTTATTGCTGTGTGCGCTTTGTGGGACCACATGCATGCTAGCCGCCTGTGTATTTGTGTCCGCTTTCCGAGGTTTTCAGGGCTGTTTGAAAAGATGTTTCTAGGTTATTGCTCGGGTTTTTTTGGGTTTGTTTCAACAATTATTTTCTAGGTGTTTTTAACATAATGATTTTTTGGGTCTTTTTAATAGGTATTTTTTTTGTTGTTTCAATAAAAGTTTCTGGGTTGTTTCACATATGTTTTCGGGTTGTTGCAATAGGTATTTTCATGTGGGTGTTTCAACAGATGTTTTTGGGTTGTTTAAATAGGTATGTTTGGGTTGTTTTAACATATGTTCCCGTGGTGTTTCAACAACTGATTTTTGGGTTGTTATAATAAATATTACTGTGTTGTCTCAACTCATGTTTCTGGGTCATTTTAATATACGGTTTTGGGTTGTTCGAAAACTAGATTGGTTGTACATCCGGATGAGATAAATATTTTTTTAGAAAAAGGTATAAAATATATCCACGTGGAGGTCTTGTTTTGAAGAGCTTATCGCGAGAAACATGATGGTGTAATCAGATTTTAATTATAATATTTGGTTCGTGAGATATGTCTTTTTTATAGCGAGATTAATATGGAATCTTTTTTATACAGGGTGATGTGCTGTTACTGTCCACCGTCAAGACGCTTTTACACGGGCGTGAGAGGGTGGTGGTGCTTGGGCGGCAGGTGGATGAGGGGTCCCAGCATGCGGGGCCGCAGCAGGCGGGCAAGGAGCACACTAGCCGCAGGCGCGCGTTTTGAATTAATGGGCCGCGCGCAGGACCGTCCTATGGTAGGACGTCCTAGCGCTAGCTCTTCCCAAGATAAAACGCAGTCAACGCACCGCAAACAAAGAGCACGTGTGGAGCACACATCGGTATTTTTTTTTTGACAACAAGCATATATTATATTAACATAACAACCATCTTACAAGGACCTTAAAAGATGTGACAGAACCTTCTAAATCATATGGTCCATACGCATAATTATTGTCTAAACAGACTTTAAATAACCATGACTGTGTTCCATACGACTTAAAAAGTCTGTCGGGTAAATCTCGAATCATCCACGATTCTCCGAGCAGGATCAATCATTATAGAGAGACATTACAGTATTACAACAGTTTGATATAAATAATATACCACGGAGTAAAACAGCGGAAGACTTACAATAACATAAGTTTACAAACCTTTGAGTTCAAATATTTACAACCATAAGTTTAAATATGGCACAAACCATAATAGTAGTGGAGTAGCAATAGATAACTTTATTACAGAACCAAACGAAAAGCTCTGTCTAAGAGCTAAACACCTTACTCGTCGTCGCTTTCCTCGACGACTGTCATGCAGCAGGATACGAAGCATTTCTGCCCATGAGGCTCACCTGCAACAAGGGTTTAACAAACCCTGAGTACAAAAGTACTCAACAAGACTGACCCGACGAAAAAGAGGGGTGGAGACTCAAGAAATGCAGGCTAGAGGGATAAGGTAAGGCTTGTAAGAGATAAGAAATTTTGCGAAAAGGCTTAACAGAAAGTAAAGTTTGATTGGACTAGCTCCAATTATCAACCAACTTCATTATTAAACCTTAATCTTTGTTCAAGTTGTTACTACGATGATGAACACCGATCGAGTCTTCTTCTCCGAGAAGCAACGACGATTTGAATCTATTTTCATACCCAGCTGGGACCTAGGTCACTGGAATACCGGAGACTTTAACTC
Source organism: Bothriochloa decipiens (assembly GCA_023333625.1). Classification (NCBI taxonomy): domain Eukaryota; kingdom Viridiplantae; phylum Streptophyta; class Magnoliopsida; order Poales; family Poaceae; genus Bothriochloa; species Bothriochloa decipiens. The sequence continues at coordinate 10,361,988 of CM041644.1, read as the reverse complement.
CGATGCACCCCAGATGAACCGATATATCGGGATAACAACCGCAGCCATATATCACCACATGATACACGTGAGCTCTGCGGCCCAGCATACCGAGATACGTGGGAACTTAAACCCACAGTAAAACACACTATGACACAGATGGGATCTCTGGCCCCATGCTAGGTCACTCCATGATATACACGGCTCCAACCATCCGTATACCACTTCATGCGTGTGGATTTCTAAATTCTCGATATCACCAGTTCATCAACGGACGGGACCTAGGGCATCAACAGACGGAAACACTAAAGAGGGACTCCATTCCCAGTGCAAGTTCACCGTCCGGACTCGATTTATTACTATCATCAAGATTCCAACAAGAAAACCAATCTCATCTTTTTCATTCTTTTACCCTTGAACATTTAATTAAATAAGCAGGGCTAAGCGTTACTACTTATCTTCCCAAGCAGGTAACAAGGAATAAGGAAATAAGACAGGTAATGCAATTGGGTGGGTTTTTACTCAACTCCTATCACTTAATGCATCATATCATAGCTGAAGCGGTAAAGCTTTTATAAATAGAACAGGGTTTGAATGCATCCGGGGCTTGCCTTGATGTTCGGGGTAGACGATCTCAAACTCTGGATCAACTCCCGATTCTTGAATCTGCTCGTCCTTCAGATTTGGGTGACAACGTTAACTCTCCGTTAACGGAAGCTATTCGATAATTAATATGCTTCAACATGATAGAATAGTAAACATGATGCTCGACGGATGCATGATCAGATTAAGGGATCGAGTACAACTTTTCTTCACGATAAAGTTGCAAGCCAACAAAACTTCGCTTATAAAACTCATTAGGGTTAACTACGCCATTTAAGAAATTAATTAAACACATAAAATAACGTTAATTAAGCCCTAATGATATGATTAAGATAAGCGCAAACAATTAATTAAAGTGCCAAAGGTCATTAGGGTTAATGACCCAAGGTCATTGTGGCAGAACCTCCTAAATCATATGGCCCACACGCATGATTATTGTCTAAACAGACTCCAAATAACCATGACTGTGTTCCATACGACTTAAAAAGTCTGTCGGGTAAATCCCGAATCATCCACGATTCTCCGAGCAGGATCAATCATTGTAGAGAGACATTGCAGTATTACAACAGTTTCATATAAATAAAATACCACGGAGTAAAGCAGCGGAAGACTTACAATAACATAAGTTTACAAACTTCTGAGTTTCAAATGTTTACAACCATAAGTTTGAGTTATACAAACCATAATAGTAGTGGAATAGCAGTAGATTACAATATTAAACAAAAGCTCTGCCCACGAGCTAAACAGCTTACTCGTCGTCGCTTTCCTCGACGACTGTCATGCAGCAGGATGCAAAACACTCCTGCCCATGAGGCTCACCTGCAACAAGGGTTCAACAAACCCTGAGTACACCAGTACTCAACAAGACTGACCCGACGAAAGAAAAGGGTAGAGATTCAAGATATGCAGGCTAGAGGGACAAGGTAAGGTTTGTAAGAGATAAGAAATTTTGCAGACAAGCTTTTCAGAAAGAGAAGTTGATGGGACTAACTCCCATTGTCAACCAACTTCATTATTAAACCTTAATCATTGTTTAAGTTGTTACTACGATGATGAACACCGATCGAGTCTTCTTCTCCGAGAAGCAACGGCGATTCGAATCCATTTTCATACCCAGCTGGGACCTAGGTGACTGAGCATACCGGAGACTTTAACTCCGAAGCACCCCAGGTGCACCGATATACCGGGATAACAACCTCAGCCGTATATCATCACATGATACACGTGAGCTCTGCGGCCCAGCGTACCGAGATACATGGGAACTTAAACCCCACAGTAAAACACACTATGACACAGATGGGATTCTCTGGCCCCACGCTAGGTCACTCCATGGCATACACGGCTCCAACCATCCGTATACCACTTCATGCATGTGGATTTTTAAATTCTCGATATCACCAGTTCACCAACGGACGGGACCTAGGGCATCAACAGACGAGAACACTACAGAGGGACTCCATTCCCAGTGCAAGTTCACCGTCCGGACTCGATTTATTACTATTATCAAGATTCCAACAATAAAGCCAATCTCATCTTTTTTATTCTTTTTCCTTTGAACAATTAAATAAATAAGCAGGGCTAAGCATTACTACTCATCTTCCAAGTAGGTAACAAGGATTAAGGGAATAAGATAGGTAATGCAATTTGTGGGCTTTCACTCAACTCCTATTACGTAATGCATCATATCAGAGCTGAAGCGGTAAAACTTTTATAAATAGAATAGGGTTTAAATGTATCCGGGGCTTGCCTTGATGTTCGGGGTAGATGGTCTCGAACTCCGAATCAACTCTCGATTCTTGAATCTGCTCGTCCTTCGGATTTGAGTGATATGTTAACTCTCCGTTAACGGAAACTATTCGCTAATTAATATGCTTTACATGATGGAATAATAAACACGATGCTCGATGAATGCATGATTAGATTAAGGGATCGAGTACGACTTATCTTTACGATAAAGTTGCAAGCTAACAAAACTTCGCTTAAATAACTCATTAGGGTTAACTACGCCATTTTTATAATTAATTAAACACATAAAATAACGTTAATTAAGCCCTAATAACATGATTAAGGTAAGCGTAAACAATTAATTAAAGTGCCAAAGGTTATTAGGGTTAATGACCTAAGGTCATCAATCAATCCCAAAGTCACACAACTCCTATAATGATTAAGTTAATTAAAAGGGATTATTTAATTATTTAAAAGCATTAAATAAAGGCATAAAAATGAAAGTTATCAAATTAAGCCTAAAATTTTATTTTAGAAAGATCTTAGCCTAATTAGATGGCAAAACAAATTTTAGAATTAAAAGCCAATTATTTTATTTATTAAAAATCATTGAAGGTCCATTTTTCAATTAAAAGGGCTAATTTTCACATATGCAAAAAGTACTCAATTTTGGAATTTTATATTTTTTCTAGGTAGATGACATCATAAAGAACATTCACAAAAATTTGGCGGGGGAGTGGCGGCGGCACCCACGCCGGCGGCAATGGCGGCGCGGCGGAGATCGGGCACGGCGGTGTCGCTCACCGGAGCGATTTTCGGCGATGGCAACCACACGGTCTCACGCAGGACGCTCAAACGGACAGATTCGGTAACTACATGACACCATCTTCGGGTCTCTGGCCGAAGCAGCAACGCGCGCGGCGGAGCGGCATGGCTGCGCCGGCGGTGAGCTACGGCGGCCGGTGGCTACGGTGCAGGATGAGTGAAATTGATGGCACAGATAGATGCAGGAGCTCACCACGGCGCTGATGCGCACGTCAATGAAGGTCCGGAGTGGCTGGGTTGAGCGACGGTCGACGGCGGTGATGGCGGCGGCGGCGCTCCGATGGCACGACGGCGTCACGGCAGACTCCGGCGATGCGCTGCTCAAGCCAAGGTGCGCTTCAGATGCAGGATGACACGGAGAACACGATTACGGGGTCGAAGGTAAAATATATTCACCTCCGGCGACGGCAAACGGCGGAGATGGCGCGGCGGCTCGGCTGACCGGCCGCGGAGAAGAAGGTGGCGTGCGGGTGGCTCGGGCGATGAGAGCAAGCTTGAACTGGTTCAAACTGACCGTGAGGAAGTGGCGGAGCTTTGGGCGAGAGCAATTGGACAGAGGTGGAGCGTCGGCGGTGAATTTCGACGGCGGAGCGAGGTCGTCGGCGACGGCGGCGGGAGGAAGAAAGAAGGAAGACGACGGCGTCCGATCGGTATTTATAGCATGGAGTTGATGAAGGAGCAGGTGACACGATGACGATGAAGTCTCTCGCGTCCGAGAGCGCTCGGTTGGCCGGGAAAGCGCGGCGGTGGACGGCGGCGCGCGATGAGAAGCCGGCCATGGCGTTCGCCGATAGGATTAGGTACTGTTCGGTTTATTTACAGAATTGCCACTCGGTTTAAAATACAAATTACTCCCAAATTTATATAAGAACTTGAAAATCTCCAAAAATATCATTTGCAAAACTTTTCAAGAGCTACACTTTTCCTTTAACTGGCATCCTCAAATTCTATCTAGATGTTAAAATTTGAATTCAAATTTGAAAAGGGGATAAACCCTAGAAATAAGCATTTGAAATTACTTTTGATTTTTCAATAAAACTTGAAAATCTTCAAAACTATGAAATGTTGAGTTTGTCAAACCAAACATTTTTCATGTACAAAGTTTTCTCAAATTATGCATAATTTTTGAATTATGGTTTTAAAATCAAAAGGGGATAAATGCTGGAAACTGTATTTTCAAATTAATTTGAAATTCCTTTTGGAAACTTGAAAAACTTTATATACCAACTTTGTAGCTCTTGTCAAGATCTACAAACTGTATTTTTAGAGTATCTCCAAATTCCTTATAGATTTTGAATTAGAGAAAAGGGGATAAAACTAGGGTTGGAAAGTAAAGGGTTTTTGAAATAGAATTTAAACTCAATTTGGTTTCTAACTTAATTTGTTGGTCATTAGTGATCACAAACATCATCCAAGGACATTTTTAGGTCATTGACCCAATGACACCCTTGGTTGACCAAGTTGACTTTTGAAAAACCTTTTATAGCATTTCCATTTTGAGTTTAAACTTGAATAGCCAAACTTAGAAATAAGCTTGGAAATCCAAATTTAATTTCAAATATGGAAATCATTTTTAGGGTTGGACTTAGACTTATACACTATGCCTGATACTAGTGTAAACACAGTTTACATCTCAAGTACATAGAATATAAACTAAGCATTTGCGATGACATTCAAAAATAGGGTTTTATTATTTTATGTGACCAAACATTACAAAAACTCAATCAACCTATGAAATATAAACTTGTTTTAGTTAATGCACATTAAGGTTGACTTAAACATGAATGCTTTGCAGTGCATATGATGACATGGCAGATTTTAGTTAATATAACACCAGAGGTGTTACAGTCATCAATCAATCCTAAAGTCAAACAAATCCTATAATGATTAAACTTAACTAAAGGGGTTAATTAATTATTTAAAAGCATTAAATAAAGGCATAAAAATTAAAGTTATCAAATTAAGCCTAAAATTTTATTTTAGAAAGCTCTTAGCTTAATTAGATGGCAAAACAAATTTCAGAATTAAAAGCCAATTATTTTATTTATTAAAAATCATTGAAGGTCTATTTTTCAATTAAAAGGGCTAATTTTAACATATGCAAAATGTACTCAAATTTGGCATTTCATATTTTTTCTAGGTAGATGACCTCATAAAGAACACTCACAAAATTTTTTAGAATTTTTGGAGCTATATATGAATTACTATGATTTTTTAAAAAAATAGCATTTAAATCATTTTCTGAAAATAGAAAAAAAAATCGGCACAGTACTCCCGCGCTGACCGACGGCCCGCCGACGGTTGACCGGCGATTGCTCGTCGTCGGCGAGGTCTCCGGCGATCGGACTTGGACCATCGGACTCAGCTTGGCACGGGGAGTCGATTGAGGTAGCTAACGGCGCGGCGGAGCGGCGGCAGCACCCACGCCGGCGGTCATGGCGGCGCGGCGGAGCTAGGGCGTCGCTCACCGGAGCGGTTTCCGGCGACGGCAAGGTCACGAGCATGCGTAGGGTACTCAAACGGACTTGTTTGGCAACAAGATGACATCGTCCCCTGGTCCCTAGCCCAAGCGGCAACGCGCGCGGCGGGGCAGCATAGCCGTGCCGGCGGCGAGCCACGGTGGCCGGCGGCTACGACACGGGATTGATGAAATTAATGGAACAGATAGATGCAGGACCTCACCACGGCGCTGATGCGCACGTTAATGGAGGCTCAGAGCGGCTGGGTCGAGCTACGGACGTCGGCAGTGATGGCGGCGGCGAAGGGAAAATATTTTCACCCTGTGCGGCGGTTGATGGCGAAAGAGTTCGCGACGGCGCGGTGACCGGCCGCGAAGAAGATGACGGCGCGCGGGCAGCTCGGGCGAGGAGAGTGAACACGAACTGGCCCAAAACGACCGTGAGGATGTGGCGGAGCTATTGGCAAGAGCAATCGGACAGAGATGGAACGACGGCGGCGAATTTGAGTGGCGGAGCGAGGTCATCGGCGGTGGCGGCACGAGGAAGAAGAAGGAAATACGGCGATGTCCGACCGGTATTTATAGGCCATCGGCGACGCAGAAATGGGCAACACGACGACGGCGAAGGTTCAAGCGTCTGGAGCGAGCTGGCGACCAAGACATTCGCGGCGGTGGACGGCGGCGCGCGTTGAGAAGCCGGCGATGGCGGCCGACGATAGGTTTCGGTACTGTTCGCAGAAATTACAGAATTGCCATTCGTTTCAAAATACAAATTACTCCAAAATTTATATAAAAAATTAAAAATCTTCAAAAATATTATTTGCATAACTTTTCAAGAGCTACACTTTTCCTTTAACTGGCATCCTCAAATTCTGTCTGGATTTTGAAATTTGAATTCAAATTCAAAAAGGAGATAAAACCCTAGAAACAAACATTTAAAATTACTTTTGATTTTTCAGTAAAATTTGAAAATCTTTAAAACTATGAAATGTTTATCTTTCCAAACCAAACCTTTTTCATATACAAAGTTTTCCAAAATTATGTATAATTTTTGAATTTTGGTTTTAAAATCAAAAGGGGACAAATGCTGAAAAACTGTATTTTCAAATTCATTTGAAAATTCTTTTGGAAATATGAAAAACTTTATATACCAACTTTGTAGCTCTTGTCAATATCTACAAACTATCTTTTTAGAGTATCTCCAAATTCTTTATAGATTTTGAATTAGAGAAAAGGGGGTAAAACTAGGTTTTAGAATAAAGGGTTTTTGAAATAGGATTCAAACTCGATTTAGTTTCTAACTTAATTGGTTGATTATTAGTGATCACAAACATCATCCAAAGACATTTTTAGGTCATTGACCCAATGACACCCTTGGTTGACCAAGTTGACTTTTGAAAAACCTTTTATAGCATTTTCAATTTGAATTTAAATTTGAATTGCCAGACTTAGGAATAAGCTTTGGAATCCAAATTCAATTTCAAATATGGAAATCATTTTTAGGGTTGGACTTAGACTTATACACTATGCTTGACACTAGTGCAAACACGGTTTACACCTCAAGTACATAGAGTATAAACTAAGCATTTGCGATGACATTCAAAAGTAGGATTTTATTATTTCATGTGACAAAACATTCCAGAAGCACAATCAACCTATGAAATGTAAACTCATTTTAGTTAATGCACATTAAGATTGACTTAAACATGAATGCTTTGCAGTGCATATGATGACATGTCATGTTTTAGTTAATATAACACCAGAGGTGTTACAAAAGATGACCAAAATACAATGAAGCACAGGAAATGTGGAAGGAGACGACTCTGTTCATGGCGTCAGAGATGACGAAGCCGCCGGTGGAGGGTCGTAGGGGCGCCGAGGAGACATACACCTAGGTGGGATGGCAGCGCAAAGCGACGGTTGAAATCAGGCCAGGCGAGCCAGTGGAGAGGACGATTAGACGAACACCGGTGATCGAAGGATACGTTGTAAATCATCGCCGGGGTTGAAGATGAGACTCGAACCTGGATCCCAGAGGGAGGCGGTGGCGCCGCACCAACTCTATGAGGGGAGCCGCCTAGCTACAGAGAAGAGCTCTAGGACCAGAGGTTGTTTTGGTGAAGATAGGAGCCTTTAGGTGGAGAGGAATCGGGCGGGTAGGCGAAGTCGGGGAAGACGACCGGAAAGGGCAGGAGGCGAAAAGCAGCACCAGAGATCCAATTGGCGCACCACGAAGAGACAGCATTAGCCCAAGCACGTCAGAACGAGGACAACACGGCATCTACGGGGCATGCCATCTCAACGCCATTCTTCATTCTTGGGTCGTACCGTATCTGTCTTTTTTTACCCCTCCTTCCAGAAGAAAAAACAAAATGTACCGAGTATCGATAGCCGTTTTCTGGTGTACTGTACTGGTCCTGGTCGCTGAGGATTTTCAGTATCATTGACTTTGTTGGTTTGGTAGGCAGCACTTCGCCTCCTCTTGGCAAGGGGAACGAGTGACGTCGTCGACGAAATGCAATCCAAAATGCTCTCTTACAGCGAAAGGGATGTTCGAATTCATATTTTCGTGTGCAAACCGGCCAATTATATAGTATTGTACTACGTAGAATATTAATGTTCTCGAACTTTTGAAAAATCCAACTCCAGCATTAGAGCGAATGGTGTGGAGACTGGCTGTCATGTATCGGCTGTACGGCTACGCCCGACGGCCTGTACGGTCCGCAACTCCACGTGAACGAACGACGACCATTCCATTTGTGTGCCGTCACTTGTCAGGAAAGCCAGAGGGCAGCAGCTTCGGCTCGGAACTGAGGCCTCGTTTACGTACGAAAATTGGTATCTAAATTCTACGTAGCAAGTGTCTTGTCACACTGTAGTAATTTTATTTTTATTTGGTAATAACTATCTAAACATTGATTAATTAGGTTTAAAATATTCGTCTCGTAAAGTACAATAAAACTATACAATTAGTTTTTTATTTTATCTATATTTAGTATTCCATATATGTGCCGGTATTTTGATGTGACGGGAAATAGGAATTCTGCATAGTGAATTTTGGACCCAAATTTTGGTATCTAAACGAGGCCTGATTGGGCGACCGACCGGTCCGTGTCGGATCATTGGTAATAAATCCATGGGAAGTGCCAGTGGAAAGTACCAGCGACGTTTTTTTAAGGTAAAGTACATATTTTAACATCCAAATTGAAAACCAGATCTGTTATCCGGTATTATAGTTGAAGGTTGAAAAATGAACTTCAGTGCAAGTTGAAGGTAAAAAAATGTATTTTACCCTTTTTTAATACAATGGCACCACGTAAAGTAGTGCGGTCGCAGGATGTGGATTGACAAGAGCAAATAATTAGTTGTTCGACTTATTTAGAGATGTTAACTTTATATAAACCTATAGTTAAATTTTAAAAGGTTTGATTAGCGCGGAGGGAGCAGAAGAAAGAGGCGTTAGAAAGTTTTGCCTTGGAGGTCGAAGTCTCAAAGATGAAACGATGAATTCCGTCCTGTCTTCCTGCAGCCGTCCCCATCGCTCCCTTTTGAGATACGCAAAAAAGGGCAGTAGAAAGCAGCAAAGACCCTCTCCCTGGTCTGGTCTCCCTCTGGCTCTGACCCTCTCTGGCGCACAAAAGGGACGCCGGCCGCGGGACATTGGAGAAGAAGGTGCGTCGCCGCCCTTCCCCGCGTTGCCTTCGACGCTGCCCAGCAAAGTCCGAGCATGACGAGTGAGGTCTGAGAGCTGATGTGCCCCCGCGATAGCAGTGACGGAAAAGAGCATCCCTGCTCCTGCTGGAACAATTCCACTGCTGCTGTTGTCAACGCAAAGAGAGCGTCGACCACTGACGTCCAAAATCCAGGAACCAGTCAGTGGCCATATAGTATACAGTGGAACAATGAGTTGTCCACGCAAAGAGAGCATCGACCACTGACGCATCAGAGATCCAGACAGAGAGAAAGCAAACGAGAAGAACCTTATTTATCCGCATCCCATCTGTCGAGCAAGCTCATGTACGCATCGTGACGTTAATGGTTCATGCATTCATTCAAATTCAACATGTGACTGGCCAATGGTTTCCCAGGAACAATCAGGATATCTAGTCAAGATACTATTAATAATGCTTATGATCAGGAGTTGGGAACATTATGGCCATCAAGTCCCATATCATTAGGTCTAAAAAGTCAAACGACTTATAATTTGAGAATGACGAAATAGCTAAATAGCAGATGGTACGCCACCACACTATGTTAAGTAGTTTAGGTAATTCTTAGTTCAGTATCCATGGCGTGATCAATGGGCCATAAACGATGAAACAAAGATCAAGAGGTATACAACGCATGACAGTGAGGAAAAAAAACACACAAACACAATCAGATACCATGTGGTACTACCAAGAAATAACAACGTAAAGCAGTTGGATACAACCCGATCGACAATAATCCATCGGCATTGAGTAAAACTAACAAAATAAAACTAGGTCCAGACAAAAGACGGAAATTGGGCTACAAAAAGCTGAGCATTGAGGTCAAGCTATAACACCAGATATGACCGATTTCCCCTTACAAGTACTAGCAAGAGAAGTCCAAGTTCAATCATGCATGCTCTTTTAGTGTAGCAACAATGCTTTAACTGTAGTGTGTGCACACATTTTTGTTCCCGGACATTGGCATGGCAATAAGCATATGATACGCCTCAATTGTGTGCACACCTTTTTTTTTCCCGGACATGGTATATATGCCACTAAGCATATGGTACGCCTCAACTGTGTCACCTGCACACATAAAAAAAAATTGATAACGAACATTCGGGGAGGGAATTTCTCAGCATGTATAATATCCAAGCTAACTGAACATTGCCAAGAGCGAGGGTTTAAAGATGCTGAATTTTGACAAGGGAAAATAAAGGTCAGTGAAAGAGCTGCTTGACAATCAAGTTTGTGAAGAAGCTAATTTTGACACACGCCATATGCCCCAACCAAATGGAAATTATGCCAAGAACAAGATCAGAAACCTCCCCCCAAGCGTCCGGCCGTCCCTCACGGTGACGGGTCGCGGACGTGCAAGGCAGGGCTGTACGCCGTCGGGCACTAGCTAGTACGTCCCGATCTCCATATCCGGCGGCGCTCCCCACGAGACACTGAGGTTTGACAGCAAGATTTCGGCGTTCCGGCCCCCTCCCCTTCGCCTCCGGCGGCCTCGCCGGCAGCAGGGGAGGTGGGCCGAGGCCGGCCCCTAGTTGTGTTTTAGGCCGTCACCTATCCTTCACCCAACCCAAAGCCAACCTCAACCTTGTACCCGTTGGCTACAGCGCGATCTACTCCGGCTGCAAGCATCAGCTAGCTATCACCCATCAGTGCACCACCACCTCCATCTCCGGTCTGAGCAGCTGCACTCCTGCGCCCCACCCCATCCCCTCCTCATCGAGCTGATTGGGATGGGAACCATCCCCCGGCTCCCCGCTTCAGAATTCCCATTGAAATCTCTTTGATTTGAGGAGCCCAAATCCTAGAAAGAGAACGGCAGTATTTTCAGAATTGAAGGGAATTAACAACTCACTTGGTGTTGTTGTAGAGCAAGGCGAGGGTGGTGGTCATCAGGCAGGCTAATGCAGCCCCGAGCGTCGTATTGGCAAGAAGCCTGACGGTAGCCGTGGCGGGCGCCGTCACCGGTCCATCGCTAGCGACAGCACCTCCGGCAGCTCCCCCGCCGTTGCTCACCACGTGCGTATAGATGAGGGTGATGCCGAGGCAAAGCATGGGCCGCAGCACTGATGACCAGCGCACCAGCTGCTGCCGCGGGCGCCTGGACGAACAGCACGAGCTGGAGGACACCAACCTGCAGGCACAGGACGAAGAAGGCGAGCTCCGTGACGCGCCAGTTGCCTCCGCCGCCCGCGCCGGCGGCGTGGTGCGTGTGGCGGCTGTAGATGACCGCTGCGGCGATGAGGAGGGCGTCCATCCCGGCCAGCGCCAGCATGGCCACCGCCTTCAGAGCGCCGTCGGGGAGGGCAGACGGAGCGGACGTGGACGCGGATGCCGATGCCGTACCAGCAGCGGCAGTAGTGCCAGCACTAGTACTAGTACCCCGCTGGTCGATGCAGGATGGGACTTGGAGAGCCAAGATCGACACGAGCAGGGCGAAGCAGGCTATGATTTTGCGATCTGAGCCCGCCATGCGCGTGGTTTCTTGTTCTTGTTGATCCAAGTGGTGAGTGGTGACTCGTGTGTGAGGAGCGCGGGTTTCCCCCTTTTCTTTATATATAGCGCCCGCGGGTTTTCCGTCAGGCGCCGTAACGGAATGTGCGGTGGGGGTGCCGGATGCTCAGCGCGCGGTGACGGCGTCTGGCACGTGACGCGACGGGGAGGGTCCCGCCGTGCGGACTGTCTGATGACGTCGTCGTCGTGTCGACGGCGTCACGGAGCTCTGCTTGGCTCGAGGGCTGCGTGCGTCATCTGTAGGCGCCGCGAACCGGATGCGTCATCCGTAGGCGCCGCGAACCGGATCGGGGGATGGCGCTGGGGCTGAGCTGGCCATCGGTTTCGTCGCGTGGGCTGGAGCTTGACGGACGGAAGGACGGCGTGTCATTTACCATTTTACCCATTCTTGCACCATATCTCAAAGCTGGTTTTCCCGGTTGTAATGATGCTGATGAATGCATGCACAACCAAACAAGGGCTTAGGATATCTGAACAAGCCCTTGGGGGATCCAATGCAAAATCTATCTAGTTGTAGGTGCATACTGAAGGAAAGCACATTCTTCACTAGGCTCCTTGTTCTGGAAAAGATTCTAACCGGTGACAATTCGACCAAGCGGAATCATCTTGCAACCATGTGTGTTGTCTTATGTGATCATGCATGAACCTGAATCTACAGCACATCTTTGCCTCTAGTGCCGGTTGTTTACCAAGGAGCTTCAAACTCTCGTGAGTTCTGGGTTGGCGGGAGGTTCCCATGCCGACCAGTGACGATCTCCCTCTGGAGGAATGGTGGGCATCAGTGCTACAAGGAATAGATTCCAACCAACAAAGAACAATTGCGGTCTTTCATATGTACGCAACCTGGAGTATTAGAAAACAGCAACACCTGAGAATTTTTTAAGGATGGATGCTTTCGCCACGCTGCCAGTCCTCGGCAGAGAGGAGGATCCATTGAAGTTGGTTCCATAGGCAGCCGTGTCCAAGGGACGGCGATGATCTGGGAGTCTTTAGACGTCCTCGACGGCAACTGCAACCTGAGGGGCAGTGGCGACCAGTGAACATCTCGGTATGAATAGGCGAATCCTGATGGCAGCGGCGATCCTAGGGGCGGCTGATGCCAGGATATCTGGGGGGAAGAGGTTATCCTCGGCGACAGCGATACAGGACTTCGGCAGATGCGATGGCCATGATCCTAATTATTGCGGTTGTCCTATGGGCAGCAGAAGCCTTGGAATCTATTGAAGCAAAATCGAATCCTATCGGCTTGCTTGACTATACGATGACAGATGAAGGTGTAGTAACCGGCGACACTTCGGCGTCGCCTCACCAGAAACGGATGAAGATGGTACCAGTGAAGATTTGCAGTGATGGTGCACTAGGGGTGGCAGGACTTGACGACTTTCACTCATCTAATTTCGCCGTTTCAATAGAGGATGTCGGGAAGCAGGATGTGTCGAAGTTGTTTTCTTCGTCTGTGTGGAGTTGTGAGTCTAAATGCTCTTATATTATTTTAGATGTGTATATCCTTCACGGATATAGAGGCCAGATTAATGAATCCATTATTAAATAAAATGATCGGTGTGCTAAAGGAGGAGATAGGTCTCAGGAGGCGTGCATATGGACGTTCTTGAGTATGTGTCAAGTTCTATCTATTCCTATGTAACAACTTTTGTAAAACTCTGTTTGCTTCTTGACCTCAAATGATATGCTTCTTCTCCTTAAATGATAATAATATGGTAGTGCTTCTACCGTTTAGTTAAAAAAAAAGTCATGGTTCCTAAGGGATAGGTAAATCTCCATTGGGATATCAGACGCGGTAATCAACATTTAGTAGTGGTACGCAGGATTTTTGCCCATGTTTTCAAGTCTACACATGTTAAATAAAACCAACGAAATATTTAGTTTTGTGATGCCACTGTATTCTACTAGTAGATGAGAGGAAAAGGGAAAAGAAAACTAGAAAGGGATTTTTGTTGCTCTACAGAAGGTCCAGGCCCAGGGTCCACTAACTACATTCCGAGCTCTTCTGGTCAAGTCGAGCTTTCTCTCTCAAAACTGAACAGAAAGAAGTTTAGCAAATCTTAGGCGCGCGCGGTGATTATAAGTCGTAATCCAGCGCTTCCTGATCTTTTCAGTTTCATTAAGTTCTGATGCACATGTCTGCTTTCCTACACAAGCTAGCGAGAGGCAAATAGATTATGGTGTGCCTCCTACCGTCCTACGGTCCTACTCCTAGCGAAGTGTCAAGTCTGCAACGCAACATCAAACCGCCCTCGCTTAAGAAAGCAGTGCACGTAGAGTCCACAAGGTAAATTAGCAATAAGCAAGCCAACAATACCTCATTTTTTTTCCACCAAGCCTGTTGCCCAACGGCAAGAAATTCGTCGTCCTTAAACTGTACATCACCTGATCGGTGATCACCTTTAATTTTCTTATAAGCAGATGATCAGATCTGTAAGTTATCTATTCCAATCCTTTTTCCTACAAAAAGAATCGGACTGCTATCTACTGTGAATGTGGAAGGAAGTACCTATCGAGTCCAAAATACGCCGTACGAGCAAAATTAGCAGAAAGATAGCAAAGACCAAAGCGAAGAAGGAAACCTGAGACAGAGGAGGGCAGAGGAACTAAGGACAATGGGCAAACCTGCCGGCTGCAACCCTTCGACGGCTCAAGCCCCGACGGCGAACGCCGCGGCGACAGGCGGAGAGGAGCGCGGGCAAGAGGCGGAGACCCGGAGTTGACCTGGAACTATGTACCGGCAAGCTAGTGGACTGGTGGGCACCGCGCTATACGAATCCTTCTGGCAAGAGATCACGGTTAGGTGTTCAGACTTGTGGAGCTAGTGTTAAGACTTGTGGAGTTGTAGTCCTGAAATTGATTCTCCACCGCTTCCTGTTCGTAATAGTCCTCTAGCAGATGCAACAACAGTTGAGTTACCTCTGGCCTTCGTAATCTTCACCATTTCAAAAACAGTCTGATCCATGTTGTTGACTAAATTACGATTATAACTTGCCTACAGCGGTTTATGCTCCACTATCACTAATACTGGGGTGCTCTTCGGTATTACTCAAGACGAAAGATGGGTCTACAATGCCAAAGGACGCAAGGAAAACAATATTTGGTGCATTTTTGCGTCACAAGAATCAGCACGCAGGATAAAAAACGGCTCTGTCGCTTCGCTTCAGCTACATCGCCTTTCCATGTTGCCCGAGCCCGAAAATTAAGACAATGAACGCTTGCGTAAAACAAACTTCAATCGAGTATAAACGTATGTATACGCATTTGCAGGTCGAGAAGACAATGGATTTTTTAACACCGGCCCCAAGGCCAGCCATTGTGCAGAACACTCCGACTGTTACACCAGATTTCAGCAGTTAACAATAACGACACCTTTCGCATTTCAGCAGTAAGAATACAGGGGCCATCTCATCTCATACAAGTTATTCATTTGGCCAAGAATACGGACATATCACAGAACAAAGAATTTTAAATTTTAGCATAACTGCCAAGTTTAACGCTCAATCACAACAGAAGCAACCATCTAATAAAAAAGTTAAACAGATCGACAGCATGTTTTACAAAGGATTTTAAATTTTAGCATAACTGCCAAGTTTAACGCTCAATCACAACAGAAGCAACCATCTAATAAAAAAGTTAAAACAGATCGACAGCATGTTTTACAAAGGATTTTAAATTTTAGCATAACTGTCAAGTTTTAACGGTCAATCACAACAGAAGCACCATCTAAAAATGTTATACCACAGATTGACAGCATGTTTTACTTAGTTGAGGCAAAAAATAGTAACCATACACAAAACAAGGTTGGCAAAAGCAAATGTTTTCTGATGCAAATCAGTCAATAATTGTAATTGCAACAACCTCAGACGGCTCGACAACAATCATGTAATGTTCCTCTTGACCTCTACTCTGCCTCCCAAAAATTACCTCGGCAGCACCACAAAATAAATGGTGGCACAATTTCAACTAAATAATAAGAATCAGGAGCACCTCTTTGCTTTCTGGACAAAAATAGGAGGCTTTGCTCATAAAAATGGGAATTATCTCCATTAAATCTAAGGTGAAAGTGTAATTGGAGTTCCAGCAGAGCAAAACAGGCAGGTGAAGGTGCAATTGGAGTTCCAGCAGTACAAAACAAGCAGGCCCTATTTGCCATACTCAACATCTACTGACCAACAAGCACGTCTTGTGAAACTAACCAGGCGCGACATCTACTGACTAACAAGCATGTCATGTGAAACTAACCAGGCTGAGATTCACACATCTAGAAGCAAATCCAAAATACAGCACCACCACACTAAAATTTCAGTGATTATTGAGAACAGGTGGGCAGAATTACATGTATGGATTTAAAGCAACCAATTGGAAAACATTGTACAAGAACATCATCAATAGTCACGAGGCTTAGTGTTGTTATATTAAAAATTTCTCAAAAACACTGACTATACCTCAAACAAGCATGTATGCTACAAAACCAAGTCATTTTATACTATTAAAAACAACAAAATTAAACTAGATTTGAGCGAGCTGTTTCCTATAGAAACAAAGAAACGAACTGAAAAGATCACACAGTGCAAAATACATGAACGGCAAGTGTATGGCAAAAGACCAAACAGTAATGACGACATGGACGACAAGTGTATGACAAATATGAAAGTGAAAAAAACTATGCTATGACTAAAACATAACTACAAGAAAGTAAACCCAATCAATGTAAAATAAACCGAATTCCAAGTGAAGTTTGTGATCAATAGAGGTGAATATAGATAATTCAGTTCACAAAAACTGCATTAATTGAATTGAAAATGTGTAGATAAATCTCGTTGGATTGATAAGACTTCATCGACCCAGATCACAGTGGCCCTAGCTAAGCCACAAACCTAAGCTGCATTGAATTGTATAGCAAAGGAATGAAAATAAAAACTTAATCTGCATAAGGCATAACGAAACTAAGCTAACTCCAAAATTACATATAGAGATATCTAAAAGCACGCAATTTAGATTCATATTGACGATTTCCTATGTCACATGCAAACATTCAAGATAACAGGAAGACAATCAAAAGTAGTAGAAATATCTCATAGTAACTTATAAATCTCTTGAGACTTCATTGGCGCGAGAATATATGTCCATGACACGGAGACCCAAAAACTTTAGAATTTAGAGCATAACAGATAGGTTCAAAACTTAATCGCCACAGCAGAAACCACAGATCTAAAACAAGTTTAACATGGTAGCATAATAACTATTGAGTAACGGTGCGAACAAGAGGCAACCACGGCGATCGGCGGGAAGCCTAGGCGCGGTCACGGCGGGGGCCACCGTACTGCGGGCGGCCGTAGGCGGGGGCGTTGGAGACATCCTGCTGGCGCTCGACGCCGGGGAGATCGGCCATGCCGAGGGCCGTGAGCATCTCCATGGTCTCCTTGTCGACGCGGATCTCCTCGACCTCGAGCGCCGACTTCTCCGGGACGAAGTCCATGCGGCGCTCGCGCTCCTCCTCCTGCAGCTTGAGCGAGATGCCGCGGACAGGGCCGCGCTGGATGCGGCGCATCAGGTGGGTGGTGAACCCGGCCACCTTGTTGCGGAGGCGCTTGGAAGGGAGGATCGACACCTCCTCAAGCACCTTCTTGTTGGTGTGGAAGTCGAGGGTCATCCGGGAGTAGTACTTCTCGATCACCTGCCTGGAGGTCTTCTTCACGGTCTTGGTGCGGACGCGACCCATGGTGGCTGGTGCTGGCTCCCTCCTCTTCTCCGGCGGCGGCGGCGGCGGCGGGGGCTGGGCGCTGGAGCAGTGGCGGCGGCGGCGCGAGGAGTAGGGGAAGGCTTTGGGGGAGGAGAGAGATTACCGGTACTTATAGCAGGGCGGACGGGCTGGGGGTAGGGTTTCGAAGTTTTCTGTGGATCTGAGCCGTTCGTTTGAGATGGACGGGCAGAAATGGATGACGCAACTATTGGGCTTTGTTGCCTAGTCTGCTGGTGTTGGGTCTTCTTTTTGGCCCATCTGTAAAATCGGCTCATTTTTGCGTCCAACCGCTGGCGCTCGTACCGGGCCTGCGGGGTTACAACCAGGCACCCACCAGTGGCCTTTTTGTTGTTCGTCTTGGGCCCGGGCAAAGTTACTTGGCAAACACAAAAGATTCCCTAAAATTCTGACAGTTTACATCCCAAAACCTACAAAGACATTTTTGAAAGAAAAACAAATTACATCCAAAAAAACACAAGATTCCCTAAAAAATCGTATTAAGAACTTTTTTTTTTGCGAATCCCATGCATACTTTGGATGGCTAGGGTCCAAAAAAAACGGCAACCAGTTTTGGACCTGTTTGACGTAAAGTGATTTGCAGCGTCTTATTAAGAGCGTCATTAGCGTGAGGAGCAGGGGCGTCCTGCCCGGGCTGCAGCTCGGGACGTGGCTGAAAAAATCTCTTTAGGAGCTCCTTTGTCCAGTCTAAATTAGCCATGAAAATATACATTTAGCCCTCCCATACAGCCTAAAATTTCCTTGTACTATTTTTAGCCCCCCATGTACGGTGTTTCCACATCCTCCACCGGTGAGGAGAGTAACGTTGTGCATCTAGCTAGGCTTGGTCTCTTGGTTAATTGACGCTTGAAACTTGCTACTAGTCTACACCTACTCAAGCTAGATGATTGGAGGAATTCTCATAAGTTCTTGGAGCATGTGGGAGATCCAAAATGTCCAAAGTCTTAACATTTGTCTGAATATAAATATCATGTTCATCAGACGACACGTAAAGTGATTTGCAAAGTCTTATTTATTCTGTATTGCCACAACATGAACTGAGTGTATGCGTGTAGCACGCGGCGCGTACTACAGCCGGCGCACGGCTTATCGCCCGCCAGTTCGCGTGGGCACGACTTGGCTTTCAGGTTGCGTGATGTTGGGCGCTGGTAGTTGTCCTGCACGGCTGGCCCCGTGTTTTTTTTTTTTTCTGAGGATCTATAGCTAGCAGGCCTGTACAATGGACTTGGTCGAGGTGCTTCGGCACCATCGGAAGTGCTCACAGACACTCTGACCAGTGGCGGAGCTCGTCAAATTTCAAGCCTAGGGCCACAGTGAAAGCACATATACGGCCTGATGAATAATGGAACTAGCTTATAAACGCACAAGTTTAGATGATACCTTAATTCCATACTTAAATCCATAAATAATTGATAGAAACAAAAATTTGAGATAATGGAGGTAACTTTTTTATCCGAGACTTCAGTTCTTAGAAATGGTATAAAATATCTTCATTTCTTATACTTCACCTGCTTCAAAAAATTGGGCATAAGATTTGAGAATGGGAATGGGGATTTGCCAATTAGGGGAGGTGCGCGTACAATTTTGGCATGCAATGCAAAGCTGCCTGCTTGGTAGCCTGCCTGCCCACACGGAGGCCACGCCGACGCCAAGATGCTGGCCTGCTGCTGCTCGCCACCTCCACGCCGACGTCCAGCTGCTCGCCAGTGCAGTGTGCAGCTACGGCCTGCGTTTGCGGCCAGGACCAGGTGGGGAGTAGCCATGGAGGTAGTTCAGCTGGACGGAGGACCGGCGGAGGCGCGGCGCCCGGCGGCAGGGTTCGGATTAGAATCTCACAACAGGAACGGGTCAGGAAATCGTGCGCCGCAGGCCGCACTCGCAAATCACGCGTCGCTCTCTGCACTCTACTCTCTGTGCTGGGCCGTAAAGGTACAATACTTGGCCCAATGCCCAAAATCAGGTCAGAGAAGCAAAGTATACTATAGGGGTTCTTTGGGCCACGCCTAGGGCCGTGGCCCTAGTGGCCCTAGGCCCAAATCCGCCCTGACTTTGACTGTCTAATCAATTAATGCAGCGAAGTGGTGGTGTACTTGACTTGAAATCCTCGATTCCAAATCAAACGGGGTGCAACAGCAACTTCAGCCCAGCATGCAAATTGAGTCTCTATTTTTTCCGTTTACATGCTGGCCCTGTAAAAAAATAGGGACTCAAGTTTGCTTCTGACTCCGGCCCAAGACGCTATTGCTACTCCTCCAGCCCAAGAACGCCGCCAGCACCGTCGTTCCGTCCGCGCGCCGCCAGCACCGGCACCCTCCCGCGCGCCGCCAGCACCGGCTCCCCGCCCGCCGTCCTCGCGCCCTGCCTCGGACGCGAACAACGGGCACGCCAAGCCCCGCGCGCCGCACCTCCCGCCGCCCGTGTCGCAGCGGCGGAACTTCCAGCAGCTCTCCCCGGCCGCGGCGCCGCCCACGCAGAGCTGGGAGTCGTTCGACCTGCTGTCGTCGGTGCCGTCCACGTCCTCGGCCGCCGTGACCACCACCATGGCGGCTGCAACCACCAACACCTCGCCGGCCGGCGCCTCCCCGTCTCCGATCCCGCGTTTCGACTGGGAGCTCTTCTGAAGCCCTCCCTCCTCCTCAGTGCGTGCCTGCCGGTGAGGACTGAGGAGGTGGTGCGGGAGCGTCGTGACGGTAGTCGGGGACGCGGCGAGGCTGCTACGCGGCGTAGAGAAGGAGGTGAGAAGAGCCAAATTCTGTCCTTTTGTTGTTTACTTCGACCTTGACTGAAAACAAAAGAAAGGGAATAATGCTGCTTCCACCTCCAAATCATGCTGCCATAGTGCCAAGCTAGAAGACAAGACCCAAGAACTGGTCTTCGAGTTCAGGAGCCATCAATTCCATGCATTGGCCTTCCTCTCTGTGTTGTGATTGCCTCTGTATTTTCATGATTATGGCTGGCTGTGGCTGGAGAACAAATTATGTAGATTGCAAATTGATCTTGTATACTGCTAACTGTCCTTTAGCTTCTCATCTTAGTGAAAAGTATGAAACCGCTAAGTTCAGGAGTTTGTTTTGTCATGCTATACAGGATATCCCTGTGTATTTTAGTTATGTATATGTAGTACTTTTCTGATAAACCTGTGCTTGTGCTCCGCTTTCCTCTATTCAGTGCTTCTGTAACAAAAAGGAAATGTTGAAATTGCTGAAAATTGTGCATCTTTGATGCAGCAGTAGCATTGGTGACTTTGCTGTCGCTGTATTGACCCAGAACAGCAGCCTGGCATTGTTTTGCTTCCCTTATGATCTCATGATTCTGACAATTTTAATGTTTGGTGCTCTTCTGGTGCTGTTGTCTTGAATCTTTATTCATCAAGTTTTGTTCCATCGTTCATTGTGAAGATACAGTCAAAACTCAAAAGGAGTTCTATCAGATTTCTGAACACTGAACAGATTTTTGTTCCTGTCCGTATTAGAGTTTCACTGACTGAAGTGTGTCGTTTGTATTTGCGAGGAGCGGATTCTTTCTGCTATGTAGATTATTTCAGTTTTAGTAAGAGTACCAATACTTTCAGCTCTGCTTCATGAAAATTTGTTTTAACAGAACCATGGTATTTTTATGTTGCTATGGCAGATGTCAAGATTTGGAACTAGAGTTCGTCGATGGTGGGATGAAGAGGACGAATCTGATGTTGATGACCTCTTCATCATTGCTGGTCTTCTTGAGGGCTCCAAGAGAAACAAGCGCAAGAAAAAGTTCTGTGGATCGTTGCCGGGTCGCCGCAAAGTGCCACGGGACATGTCGGGAGGTCACAATCGCATCTACCTGGACTACTTTGCGGACCTGTTCAGTGCATCTATTCTGCTCATTGGACATGATCCATGCAGTATAACCGAGAGCTGTCATTTGTGTTTTTTTTTTTTTTTTGAAAAGAACTTTGTCATTTGTGTTGATATTAGGAGCAAATTTGCAGGTCATTGTTTGTCCCAACTTTTATCCTTATGGATTTATAACAAGTCTGCTCCACATAATTCATAGCCATCTTTATTCAGTTTACATCTATTTTGCCAATGTTGAGTGGATTCATACACTGAATTCAGAGTCAAGATACTAGTTTTCTGCACCTTTCCACAAAGTTCAGTTAAGTGACTTGTATTTGTCTTGAGATTGCTAGCTACTCAAATTGAACAGGTCAGCGATTATGTCATGGATACCTGATGCCAATGTTTTCAGATATTATATCAGTTATTACAAGTTGGTGTAAATCTGTTGACAAATTTGCACATTGTGGAATCGAGATTTCAGACCTACATACACATTTCAAGTCTGAAAACCTCCAGAGAAGTGCTCTCCACTCAAGTAGCATGGCTGTTGCATATATTACAGATGATATGTACAGATCAGGATCGGACAAAAGAACATTTTTATGATCAAGAGACAAAATAAGGATCAATCAATATGAGATTCTTTTGCGACCAACAAACTGGACCGATCTTGGGATCATGTAACTATTGTTCCATTCTAACAAGAACTCAGGTACAGAACCTACTGATGACAATTGAGATGAGATGCCTGAGCATAGCTGCTGCAAAGTAAGAGGAATTTCGACAACCAGTACAAAACTCTCAGAGATTCCAACAGCACAAGGCAAAGAACATGTCATATTGAGTCAGTAACTGAACATAGCTTTGTTTGATGATACTGATGCCCCACTACTGAATCAGTAACTGAACAACAGGAGATTACTATACAATCAGTAGCTGAACAAATGTAAAAGAAAGGAGATATCGACAGCAGCACCTGCTATCAGTTATTATCAAATTCTTTTACAAAATTCTTTTTACAGATTTCTGAGCATCTATGTACAACCATTGTGCACATGTAACTCTTCTCCTATAAACAAATGAGTAATCATGTGCAAGAAAATTACAGGATGAACTGGAGCGAGCAGAGTTGGAATCTCAGCTTCTGGAGCCTGTTGCAGCTCCTCCAGTGCATCCAGTACATGTCCCAGCCAACAAGCAACCAGCTCGCCCGGCACCACAGAAAGCTACAGCTGAAGATGATGAGCTTGCTGCACTGCAAGCAGCACGGCGAGCCCCTCCAAACTCTGGCGTGCATCTTGAGCATCTCCCTCGCTATAACACCCCTTTCAAATAGTCAATTTGATTTAACTTTGCATTTTTGGTGAGCATTTAACCTAGGAAAAATAATTATTTTTATAAAATTAAAATCAATCCTAGGTCGAGAAGCATGTTTGTGCATTCATGCTGGTGCATAATTTATTTTGTGATGTGTGGGTTTGACCAGATTTAAAAATGGATTCAAAATAGTTTGAAAATCTATTTGAAAAAGATTCAAATAAAAGAAAAAACCATTTCATTTTCCCTCCTCTCTCCCTTCTCACCTTTCGACCCGACCAGCCCGGCGGCCTGCTTTCCTCCCCGCCTCGCCTCCGGCCCAGCAAGCAACAACAACAACAGCAGCAGCAGCCCGTGTTCCGGTCGATTCGGCCACCATTTTCTCTCCCTGTCTCGAGCATTAGCTACGCCTTGACGTGTAGGTGCTGTAGCCCTAGTCCATGAAGTCAATGCGGGTCGGTCCTCGCCGTATTTCGGCCACGCCGTCGGCCCGGGAGCCGCCGTTCCGCCCTGCACGCGGCCGAGCCGCCTCGGCCTTGCTCCGCCCGCGATAAAACCCTATAATCGACGCGCGTAGTCCCCCTCGTGCTTCCCCTCTGCTCAGCTTCACCGGAGAGCCCCGGCAACTGCCGGCGACGCCGCGCCGCGCCGTCGTTCTGTTCCATCTCTATCGCAGGGACCTTGTCCTTGAATTCAACCAAAGTCAAGGTCCTTCGTGCATAACTGCCAGACACAGAGAACTTCTTTATAGGGCTTGATGGATTTCTGAAAACTCTAGGGTTTCCGATGCAAAAGTGTTTTTCTTTTTCGTTTAAAGTAACTGTTTTCAGATTTTGCATAAAACCTTTGAAAAATCATAACTTCCTCATTTTTAGTCCAAATGAGATGGTTCAACTTGCAGTATTTTTCTTTTGAGGAGATCTATGCATGAAAAATATGAAATGTGAATTTTGTGATACTTTTCTGTATAGATTTATTTATCCCTATTAATTACTTTTATCTTGGAAAATGCATAAGTAATTCTCTGTTGCTCAGAAAAATGTGAAACTAAGTTTGTGTAGTCTTCTTATGTCATGCTCTATCTGTGAAAAATATTGTGAGGCTATGTTATGTGTAAATATTGTTCTGTCTATTTATGGTGCCTATTTCAAGTAGATAGTAAATAATTCATAATAAATAGTATATAAGTGATTTGTGCATAAAACTTTTTGAAGGATGTTTTTATGTCAATCTAAAGCTAAGAGTATTCTGAGATCTGTTATTTAACATTTTTCTATATACAAAGTATTTTATGCCCATTGAATTATGCTGTCTTGTCATTTTTGTGTAGGATAAAGTACTTACTGTTTTGACCTGAAAATTTTTATGGTAGTCTGCATTAGACATGCTTAAGCTTCTGTAATTTTTATAGAATTTTCTGAGTAATCTAAAGTCATGTTGTAGTTCTGTCCTGATTTCTTTTAAGAATTTAATAATGCTTTAAGTTATTATTTCATGTGTATAATAATGCTTTTTCTGATGTTTGTGATAGGTGAAATCTGTTATTGGTTTTGGTTCAGTAGAGGGTAGTGTGCAAAACAATAGTTATTTATAATTCCTTTTAATATGTAAGTAAATTGTAATGTGAAGCTTGTATAAGATTTGATTGCAGAAGAGAATGCAGATGACATGTGCTTATCATGCATGTTTTAAAATTATGTCAATTATCTTCGACTGAGCATTCATTCACATCAGCATGTATCTTTGTATTTACTATATATTCGTGGTATTCATACGCACCATGCATCATACAGGATCGTCAGAGCTCGAAACTGTAGTTTTCGGAGTACCAGGAGAGGAAGGCCAGCAGGAAGCCTTGGTGCAGGGGATAGCAACAGAAGAGGATCCCGAGGTTGATCTTCCAGAGTGTCCTGACCATCAGCCAAGC
Organism: Bothriochloa decipiens; assembly: GCA_023333625.1. Taxonomy (NCBI): domain Eukaryota; kingdom Viridiplantae; phylum Streptophyta; class Magnoliopsida; order Poales; family Poaceae; genus Bothriochloa; species Bothriochloa decipiens. Next base: position 10,337,345 of record CM041644.1, on the reverse strand, counting down.
TCTTTTCTAAAAGGCAAGCCCGGAGCATTCTCCTTGTGGTTTACAAAATATCTAACTTGAGTCCTTACTTGTTTGATGCATTAAGTTATAGGCGTTATTTTATACCGTTGCTGCATTACTTATATTCCTTGCCCACTGTATATCCTTCAACCCTGTTAGGTTCAGGTGCGATTATCTGCTTAGCCTTGCTTTAACTAGATCGGTAGAAGTCGGGTGATTTCCTGTCATCCGCAAGTTATACATGGTGACTCAGAATGGTTGAATACATTGTTATCTTGGATAACCATGTGGAGATAATAAATCGAGACCGGGCAGGATTGGTGTTGAGACTGAACTGGAGGTTCGATGAGGTTATCCCTTCTGTGTCGAACTAGGACCCCATCCGTTGTACGTCCTCAAGTCATATTGAATTTATGCCTCACATTTAGCTGGAAGGATAAGTCGTTCCGACCGCGAAGCCTGAGTTTGATTTGGACCGGGAGTCGACCTGCTGTACGCATCGTATTGGAGAAGATGGGAGACCACGGGTTACGCGGAGAGTAAGTCCGAGGTCAGGGTCGCCCTGAATAAGGCAGCCAGGCGGTTCCTGGATACGATGGTACCTGTTGATCCCGCGACTTATCCGAATTGAATCTTCTGTGATCTGTAACTCACTTTAGCGGGTGAGTGTGGTTTGTGTGAGGAATACCCCACTAGCTGGTTAGTAATCGATTATAATCGCCATCATTCCTGGACAGTGAACACTTGACTTGAGCAGCGACATCGTAGTAATAACTTGAATAAAGAGATGTGATGGTTGAGCCGTGATGTTGAAAGGCACTCAACCAGAATTGGTTATTATTCTTGTTGAATAATTCTTACCATGCTTGTTTAGTACAGGTGCTAATTTAGCATGATAAGGTTAATCAAATTAAAATACAATGCTAGAAGGTATGGTCAAATCTTTCTTTAATGCAAGCTTTTCTGCAACTGATGAGTCTGCTATCCTACTTATATAGCCTTGTATACTCCTTGAAGTCAATTTATTTTTGTTTATAATGGGTAAGTCTAGCTGAGTACATCCTCGTACTCAGGGTTTTATTTCCCATGTTGTTGCAGATGGTGAGATGTACTATGGCTATTGCCAGCACTGCTTCTATCCCGCGTTGGGTGATGACTAGACCTTGGGCATGGTCACTCTACTCTACCTTATGCTTTTGCTGGATATTGACTGAGGACCTGGCACTGTATTTGAACTAAGTGTGTGTGTGGATTTGAACTAAATCACTTCTGCTTTATTTTGAATTTGAACTTGGGTTGTAATAACTTATTTCAAACTCTGATGTTTTAAACTATGTGCGAACTATGTATGTTGTAAAGGGTGAACGCTAAACTTATTACGATCTTGTTCGTGCCAGAAATGTTTGAAATCCTTCGAGATTTCGGTATAACTACCGGGTTTATTAGGTCTCAATCATGTAAGTTTGCTATCTAATGGCGAATTACGTGCTTGTGCTCTAATAAATTGGTCGGTTCTGTCATAGCTGGCATCGGAGCAAGGTTTAGTGTTACTATTCATAAGTATTTAAAATAAAAGAGTTTTTGTTTGCGAAAAGTATTTACAAAATGTATAGCTATACATAGGTGTTCAAATCTATGGTTTTGAAAAATTTAGAGTGTGCCAGTGGTCATATCCTTTATGCCCAATAGGAATTCAGATGGCTTAATTAAGTACTAACTTGGGGAATTGCATCATATTTTCTGTTTTGTCGTTGCCTATACAATGACGGAGTCGTATGGGTGCCATTCACTTGAGTGGTAATGTATAGATCAAATTGCCTCTACGCCCTGGTAAGTATGAGTTGTGAGAGTATGATTGGATGCAATGCCAATCTAGGGGAGTGCTTATTGATGCCGGATTATTCACATGTTGCACACATGTTTATATGAAGGTATCCCATGTTGGGACCGTCTTCTGGCGGTGTCTTCTTCTGCGTGACTTGTTGGGGTAGTAAGTAATCGGTGTTTTCACCTTGTTCGGAAGGTGCGTGAATTTTTACGTCGAATTGCATTCATAGGGGATATGGGCTGAAAAGAATTTTCTGCAGGTACACTAACCGCGTGAACAGTAGAACGAAGTAGTTACGTATAAATGAGAGAATGATGTATGCCACCGCATAGCACGTTAGACTATTATTTCGTGAGGACGTATGTAACATGCATGCATCATGGTTAAAATTGCTCATTCATACATTCATGGTTCCTTCCCTTATAAATAAATTGTCTCATTCTTTAAAATTATAAACTCATGGGATATACAATTTTTGGACAGATGCCGAGAACCAAGCAGACTGCTCGCAAGTCCACTGGAGGAGGAGTGCCCCGTGGTCCTTTGGCTATCCGTGAGTCGGCGCCAAGGGAGGTGGACACTTTTATTGAGGAGCACGCTATGCCTAGCCTTCTTTGGAGGATTCTCTCCAATGCTGGATACACGGTGGGCATGGAGCCTCACTACTACTGGGACAAGGATGACTTGGTGAACTATGGAGAGGCACGGGTGGAGGTAGTTGTCCCACCTTTGGACGGTGACCCCCACTAGGTTGGGTGGCGCTGTTTTGGTGCGGGCAGGACTGCCAAGACGGGTGCCACGTTTGCAGCCTTTGACATGGTGGAGCACCTGATGGAGGAGATCCCACACCAGCTTGCCCAGATTTTTCCTGGTGTGTTTCCCTTTGCTAACCGCCTTTCTAGGTGCCACATGCTAAAGGAAAACCACTGAAGGCAGGTCCTAAGGAGGCGTAGGGCAGTGACACGCCTGCCATGAGTGCTATGTTTGCAGTGATGAGGGCCTATGTCAACACGGAGACTAAGGCACTTCGGCTGAGTGAGGAGTTCAAGGAGGCTCGAGCTGATGCACGCAAGGAGAAGC
>CM041644.1:10245850-10298371 GCA_023333625.1 Bothriochloa decipiens | reverse complement strand
GTTCTTAATTTCTGTAAAGGCCTAGAGTGCCATCGGCCTGCTCCATCCCTTCTTGTAAAAAAATAATGATGTATAATTTCAGTTCAAAGGAGTAAATTTTGCTTCATTTGTCTCATTATCTGTACCGTGGAGAAACAAGATGAGATGAATGCAGTTGCTCCTCGTGGCCGTTCGAGCGTGTGGGTGCATTGCAGTGCGCATTTGAAATGCTCATCGTCATGTTACGGGCAAATATATATATAATTATAAGATTAATGATAATATTAGCCAGAGTGTGTCTATATATATATATATATATAAATATTTCATTTTGTACTAAGGGTAAGAAGGTCATTTTATCATGCTGTTAACACCGCCAACCTGCCAAATGGACAGAAGGGCCAAATTCCCAAAGAAATTTTGACTGAGGGCTAAATACCAAAGTTCGATGAAATTTAGGCAAAAAAAAACTAAAGTCAAGTTTTTTCAGGACCAAAAACTCAATTTCCTCTTCGTTAAAGGAACTGCTACTGCTGTTGATAATTTGAATGTCCCGCACAATATACAGTATCAGAGAAAAATGAGAAAATTCCAAGATCTAATTCTCGTTTGTCAGTGTGGAAAACACAAATCTAAAAAAGACGGAGGAGCACAAAATATTAGAGTGGCTACTTTCGACGGAAACGTCTCTTACAGTTTGGGGTTGAAGGCGAAGCCGCGTTGCCTTGGTCCCGCGGCGCGGCGAGAACGATGAGTTAGTGCGCTGCCAGTGACAATGATGGCTCTTTTGTTCTAAAACCAGCCGTGCTAAAACTCCACTGACTGGTCAGCCCCTACTCCAATGATAAATCTGCAGGCTTTCGCTGTGAGCCATCTCACTGTCCACAGGGTCATGTTGTTCGGCACTTTCAAATATCTAATCTATGATGGAAACAAAATGTTTTATCAACTTGAGGTCACTTTCAGAATCTCACAGAAAGTCCGCAGTTGATGTAGGAAAAGGAGAATCCTAGTGCGTCAGTTACTTTCAAGGTTTCGTTGCCAAACTATACCGTCCACGACAAACATGAGAACAACTATATGCATAGATGCTTATCAATCTGCATCAACATTTGCAAGGTGAGGATCAAACACTAGTAAATGTTCAATGTTCTTGGGGACGGCCAACAATTCCATGGTGGTCAGATAAGATATCTACAGAATAATCAGTAGAGTATGCATAACCTCACAATTCAATTCATACTACCAATCTTACAAAATAACATTTCTTATTATAAGATGAAAAAAAGTATCATAATTGTTTCCTCAAAAAAATCATAATTAACAAGAAGTATGTTGACACAAACCATATTTTCAGCTTTGATTAGATAAGGTTAGGTACCAAGCAAAGATGGCACCGGATGCGACTAACTTCCTTAAAGCTCTCAAAACAAGTATAAGTAATCAATTATCATGGTCTTGTTAGTGTCTTACTGTAGTCAGGTTTGGAGGAAACCTACATAATCATGCCTTGTTTCCAAATTGTGAAACAATGAAGATGGAGTTGAGAACAAATATGCTTATGTGTTGGCCACTACATACCTGGAGGCAGTGGCTGGAGTCCTAGACATGGGCGTATCCAGTGTCGTAGGTTCCCGCATTGCGGGTCTGGGGAAGGGAAAATAGCTAGCAATCATCCCTGCATAAATGTGTAGAGGCTGGGGCTTAAACCCTGGATCTCTTGGTCACAGGCGGTAAAGCTCTACCGCTTGCATCAGAGCCGCCCTTCTGAAGTCCTAGACATGACAACAGTAAAAACACCATCTCTGTTATTAGTACAAGTACACAAAAGGAAAAGAAAACTCAAGGAATCTAAAAAAAATTACCATTACGAGCGAAACGAAGAGTTGATCCTATAGAAATCTGCAATCCCACGGCTATCACTAATCTCACAAACTAGCATGACTGACTAGAGTTTCCCACAAGCCCACAACCAGATTGCAAATAGAGTAAGCAAGTTTTATAGCAAGCATGGCACTAGATGCATCTAGGGCATATATTGCCACATCTCAAGTTAACTCAGCAGTAACAAAACTAAGAAGACACCTTAAGTGATAAATTAGAGTCTTACTGTTTGATAGGCATAGAGGCAAAACTTACAGCATCATATATCATCTCCTGGCGGTGATGATATGCTTAAGATTTATCTGACACAGGCTTATGCCTGGAATGCTACCTGCACCCACAATAGAAGAAATTCAGAGAAATTGTTAACAGTTGTTCAAATCCTTTTAGAGCAAAGTGCATGTGTAGTAATAGTAACCCCCATAGCTTAAACGGAAACCAGGAATCATATAACAGAAGGTACTAATAGGAACCACCAAACTAGCTAGAACTTGATAATTACCCCTAACAAGTCCCCAAATACTGAGCCAACTGAAACAGCAAATGGATGTAAACAGTTTAAAAGAAGCATAACCTTCATAGACACACAAGTTCAAAGTTAACAATATGGCAGCTGACAATATGAATAATCAGAGTCTTACTATTTGACAGGTTTAGAGGCAAAACTTACGGCATCATATATTATCCCTGGGCGGTGATGATATATGCTTAAAAGGTAGCTGACATAATATACTTAGGCCTAGATTGTGCTACCTGCCCACACAATAGAAGCAATTCAGAGAAATTGTTAACACTCGTTCATATCCTTTTAGAGCAAAGTGCATATGTAGTAACCCCCATAGCTTAAACTGAAGCCAGGAGAAGTTTTACCCTTGTTTTAAATCGCCGGCTAAGGCATTTAGCTGCAGGACTGCCGTTACGACATTTAGCGGGCTATAGCAGGCTATAGCGGGCTAAACGCCATAGCGGCTGCCTTCCTAGCAGCTATAGCCGGAGATAGCTGAGGCTGTAGCCGACTATTTAAAAGTTTTACAGAATCATGTAACAGAAGGTACTAGAAGGGCAGCCCTGGTGCAAGCGGTAGAGCTTTATCGCCTGTGATCAAGAGGTCCACGGTTCAAGCCTCAGCATCTGCATATTTGTGCAGGGATGGCTGTTGGCTATTTTTTCTTCCCCAGACCCCGCAGTGTGGGAGCCTACGGCAATGGGTTCGTCCTTTATGTAACAGAAGGTACTAATAGGAACCACCAAAGTAGAACTAGATATATAATTACCCCAACAAGCCCCCAAAATGCTGAGCCAACTGAAATACCAAATAGACGTAATCTGCAATTTCAAAGAAGCATAACCTGCATCAACTCCTCCCTTAGGACACTCAGGCTCAGCTGTCATTTAAGTCTCAACCTGTAAATGGAGAGAGGCAAAATCCAACACATGCATTTATTGCATATTTGCATACGCCAGTGCAGCAACACAAGAATCTCAAATCAAATTGGTAAAATTAGCAATCATCAGGTACATTCACCAACACAGAAGACTGTATCATATTAGTCAACCACATTTCCATATCTGATAGTACGAATTGCAAAACGTTGAATGCAAAGGTTTCGACAACAATAGACACACAAAAGCTCAAAATACCACAGCTGGCTGCACTCGCTAAGTCGCAAGAAGCAACCACGACAACCATGTCTAGGAGCAGTACATAATATCCTTCTGAATTACACACAGGAAAATTCGTGATATATGGGGATGTTGTTGAAGTCTGTTGTGTGTAGGCCGGTGTCGATCTCAGGATATGTATCCCCACGATGAACCTTGAATCCTTGATTGTAAATTGTAAAATAATCGGCTCGCACCTACTTCCAAGCTTTAGAATCTGCAAGACATACAAGATTGCCCAAATTATATGTTTACCAACTGTATATATATGTAACCACCAATCTTGAACATCGCAAAAGGGAAACGATCAATTGTAAGATGATTGTATAAATGTGTGATGAAAGAAAGGCTTGCGATTGGATGATATTAACAATCCATTCGTTCTAGGGGAAATTAAAAGGTTCAGCACGGGGAAGCGGCCAGATGGGGTATTCAATTAGTCTCCCACGGCTATAGAAGCCGGTACGATGGTTGGCTCGGTCATAGTGCGGCCGCGGGCTGCTCGGTGCGCGATCTGACGAAGTTGTGAGAGGAGCTGGGCTCACTAGGCGGAGGAGTGCCTACAGGAGGGTTTGGGGTTTAAGGGCGATCGGGGAGCCGGGGTCTGGGGATGCCGGGAAAGAGGCACGGGCGGGCCGGGCGGCGCACGGAACACCGAGGCGGCCGCAAGGGGAAAGGGAGGCGGGGGCGCGGGGCTGCGGTACCGGCGGGGGAAGGGTGAGTTCGGTCGGCGGCTGGTAGAGTTTTGAGGGGTGGGCAAGGTCGTGGGGGTGGGGAGGACCTTACTTGGCGCTGCAGCAGACGAAGGCCACAGCCATTAGGCCGACGAGCGCCGCCGCGGCACCTGCCGCGACCTTGGGGAGGACGCGCAGGAGCCCCTTGATCGGCCCGTCTGCAGCGACCGCACCGGTACCGCCAGCGCGGACGTGCGCGGCGCCGGCGAGCTGGATGAGCATCATCCCGCCAAAGAAGGTGACGGTCGCCGCGGCAGGCATCGCGCGGAGAGCAGCCAGGCCCAGCGCGTGGGCTTGCGCGCCGTGACCCGCACCACCACCACCACCGGCAGTCTGCCCGCGCCCGAACACGATGAGCTCGAGCGTGCCCACGGAGACGCATAGAACGAACATGACGAGCGCCGAGACCGAGCGCCGCCCGTTGCCCGCCGCGCCGGCCACGGAGGCGGCGGCGGCGAGGTGGCGACGACTCAGGTGGTGGTAGATGAGCGCGACGGCGACGAAGAGGACCACCACCGCCGCGAACGGCACCAAAACCTCGGCCGCGCTGTCGAGCAGTACCAGTGGGGCTTCCGCGGATGTCGCGGTGCCGGTGCCCGCAGCGCACTGCGGGTCGAGGAAGGTGGAGAACTGGAGGGCGGCGACGGCCAGACATAGGTAGGTGAATCCGAAGGCGACGAAAGGGCTCGCCATGGTGTTCGGCTGGGGAGGATCCCGAGGCGTGGAGGGAGGGAGATTGGGAGAAGGGCGGCTTGTTGTAGGCCGAGATAGGAGCTTGTGTGCTCGTACTCGTAGAGGGTTTAGAGCTGCCTGGCAGGAGGAATGGAGGATGGGATTGAAGGTGATCCGATGCTTAATATGATGGCAGCAGGAAGAAACAAATTAAAGTGGTGAGTGCATTGGTGGATTGGGATTGCGACGTCCCGCGTCGATGGGAACCGAGATTAGGTGGGGACGGGGTTCTCAGTTTCTCACGGGGGAAATCGGGTACCATTGCCCGGGCTGAGGAAGAAAGGAAACCCCTCCGAGGAAGCTTCTCGGCAACGGCTTTACAAGGACTAGGTTTGTTTTGGAGTGATGACAGTGATGCTTAAAAGGCAGCATCAAGCCAAATCTGCCGTCTAAAGTTTGAAGCCGAAAAGGGTAAGCGACGCTGAATGCTGTGCTAGTTAAAGATAGGGATCTGGCTTTCCCGCGGTCAGCATTAAGCATCATCAAGTTACTTAACTCTGGACACGTGTGTCAGGGTAGGTTTCCCGAGGTCAGGGTAGGTTTCCCTTTTGACGACTCCTCTGCGTGACCGCCTATGTGCTGTGAGCGCCAAATTTCTTTATGCTTAGGCCATGATTTTATGGTGACAGTGACACACATAATTAAAATGAACCTATCAAACTACTCCGTCATCTGAATAGACCAACTGATTGAGCTGCCATACTGTTCAGTTTTTTGTCTAATTAACTGGGGTCTTCACTTGATCTTTTTTTTTTCAATCAGTTGGTCTTCGCTTTTATGATCTATATGTCGTTGGTTTGTAACATTGCGACATGGAGTAACTCTTTTCCCAGAGGACCATGAATAACAAAACTTGTAGGATTATTAGGAAGGCTGAAACGACCACAGGGCACAGGCAATATATGAGCTGATTGAACAACTGGACATGGGCTGAGCTTGGTCCTCACCAGTGCTACTGCTAAGCCCATCTATATTGCAAACCGGGCCTAATCTCTTTAAGCCTAATCTAACGGTTTATGTTGGAGATGGGTAGCCCGACTTGGTGCAGCCCAGCCTGGTGTCACATTTGGTGGGCCAAAAAATATCATGGGGGTAAGCCTAGGTGACCCATTTCGGGCCAGCAAAAGGGCTCTCCTCGGCCATGTCTGGCCCAAGCTCAGGCTTTACGAATCAGTAGGGAATTTTGGAATAAGGGTCCTTTGAGAGTTTGAGGGAGCTCTAGTTCTATAAAGCCAGCTTTAAAAGCCTAGCGAGCTTTGACACATCCACTGCGCGTTAAACGATTGAGTTAGAGGGTGATTGGTAGACGGCAGCAGGCCATCCTTGGATGGTTTAACTGGGTGGCCTTGTTCAATTGTTGTGTTTGGTTCCAGGATGGAACGAAATGGATGCACGAGTCCATGCATTTTAGGCCCCCCTCATGCAGGTTTTTCATACGCAGAAATCGAGCTTCCCATACAGGACGACTGATTCATCCAGGATACAGGGGCACATGTGTCAGACACACAGAGCTTTGATCTATACGTTTAACCAAACACGATCCCGTTCCATACCAGACCAACAACAAAGACAACCAAACACGACCATCTATACTATACGAGCTCAACCTCCTTTGGTCCTGCATAGCCAGACCATCCTGGATGAAGTCTTCTTCTCCTTTGGTCCTGCATAGCTTCCCATTTGAGCTCAAAAAACTGAAAGGAGGGGCTGGCGGTGATTGGATGCTTTTTTTTTCCTAACCCACAACTCTCAGAACAATATGAATGAAAACTCTAGTTTTTGAACACCCGCGAGGAGATCCAATGAATTCATGGATTTGACCTCTAGATTTGACCCACAACCTCTAGATCCAATTCAGTTTTTAAATCCAGAGCTGCTGAAACTCTTCCGAATGGTCCCTGACCCACACCTACTCCAGATCCCCCAGTGGTTCCATCAGTAGACGCAACCAAGTTAGCTTAACTTTTCGAGCTTTTATCTACAAGCAGTCGTACACGTTAAGAGGCAAAGCAGCTAGAGCAGCTGTAGCGAACACCCAAACCAAGGTAAGCAAAAGGGGCAGAAATGAACTAGCAGCTTTGCAAAATTGCAACAGCACAAGCACAACGTGCTGACCAGCAGTAAAGATAGGGAGCGCAGACAAACCTGTCGTTGCCATGGCACGAGTGGCAGCAGAGAAGCTCAGTTCACGCCATGGATATGGGATCCGACCGCCTCGATGCCTGTTATCTCCGGCTCCTGTGGGTATTGCAGCAGATCGGCGAGCAAGGAGACGGAGAGGGGCGAGCTAGATGTGGGAGGCTCTGCTCATATGAGCCCGCGCATTGACTTGCATTTGCAAGTCTTCTCCTCTTCGGCATCCAGCAATAACAAGTGGACAATGCACGTGCACCTATCACTCCATCCGCACTAGTACGGGATTCACTGTAGGTTGCCTGTGCGATATATTGCTCCGCCCATCAGAGCCAAGGAAAGAACGGCCCACCGTATACAGTTATCCACCTCCTTTTGCGAGGGAATCTCGTCAGGTAAGAGTATTGTCATTGAGCAATGAGCAGTCCTAGGTGCTAAACAACGTTGTAGTACTATGAAACAACAGTTAACTTTTTATTTTCCTCCCGTGCTCTGCTTGGATTGCTGGGCGCTGTTATTGGTCGTTCGCGCGTTGCTATTTGCTAATAGCATGATCAACAAGAACTTGTCACAAGACCACAACCAGATTGAAATGGAGCTAAGCATGTTTTATAGCAAGCATGACACTAGATGCAACTCTAATTAAGGCGTATTTGGCTTGTGGCTATATATGTATTGCCACATCTCAATAAAAATCAAGTTAACTCATCATTAACAAGTCTGAAAATACTCTGGGGCTTACTACGTGATGACAGGTTTAGAGGCAAAACGTGCATTATATCATATATCTGGGCAGTGATGATATGCTTAAGATGTACTCCATAGCTGACAGAATATGCTTAGGCCATGATTGCTACCTGCACACACAATAGAAGCAATTCAGAGAAATTGTTAACACTCATTCAAATGTTTTAGAGCAAAGCGTAGTAACCCCATAGCTTGAACAGAAGACAGAAGTTTTACAGAAGCACATAACAGCGCTAATATAATAGGAATATCATCAAAATAGAACTAGATAATTACGACCAACAAGGCCCCAAAATACGTACTGGGCCAACTGAATACCAAATAGATATAATATGCAAATTTAGAGAAGCATAACCTGCATCACTCCCTTCAGGATACTCTTCAAGCTCAGCTGCCAAGTCTGAAGTCTCAACCTGTACATGGAAAGAAACATAGGTCCATTCCTAGGCAAAAGGCAACACATGCATTCATTGCACATTTGCATATGTCAATGTACCGATACAAGAATCTCAAATCAAATTGGTAAAATTAGCAATCATCAGGCACATTCAGCAATGCAGAAGATTGTACCGGGCATATTAGTCAAGCACACATTCTCATGTCTGATAGTACGAAATCGTAACAAATGCATAGGCAAGTTTGGACCATAATAGACACACAAGCTCAAAATAATACCGCAGCTGACTCCACCCGCAGTCGCAAGTAACCACCACAACCATATTGTAGTACTACTGTACTAGTACATGATCCATCTGAATTACACATACGAAATTTTATTACAGAGATGTAGCTGAAAATTTGTGTGTAGGATGTTGTCAATATCAGGATATTCCCACGATGAACCTTGTTGCAATGATCAGCCAGCACCTCTGCTTCCATGCTTTTAGTATCTGTAAGGCACAATGCTCACATTTTATGTTTATCATTTGTATGCAACCACCAATTATAGTCAATGGTAGTACGGTCCAGTGGGACGCTATCCATCAGGGTTTAAATTTTGGTGCTCGCACCTTTTCTTGGGTTTTTTCTAAAATTTATCGGCATTATGCGTTAAATGGTAAGTGACGTTTCCGTCGACAACGAGGCTCCAGTGGTGACTCTAGGTCTGCCGGGTGCTCATTCCTTCGGAGGTGCTCATAGGGGTAGGGATATGATTTTCGTACGTGTGTTCATAAGAGGGAGTGTGCTTGTGTGTTTGAGTGTCTGTGTTGTAATGTGTAATTTAAAAAAGAATAATCTTGAAGAACACAAAAGGGAAACGACCAATTGTAAAGACTATCCTATAAACCATGAATGTATAATGAAAGGCTTGTGATTATCTGATCACTAACCATCCATCCGTTCTAGGGAAAATGAAAACGATTGAGCTCGAGGAGGCAGCACGCGGACAGGGACGCTGCCTGCGGCGCGCCCAATGGATCATTGGCTCTTCCCAGAAGGCATCACCACACACCATGGTTATAGCCGCTTCCGCTCTAATGGACAATTGGCTCTTCCCTCTGGGTGTCCGAGACGGAGGAAATTCAATTCGTCTCCCTTCCCACGGCTATAGAAGCCGTGCCGACAAGATGGGTTTTGGGGACGGGGGTTAACGGGTAGCCGGAGACGCCGGATCGGAGGACGCACAGGCGCACAGCACACCGGGGCGGCAAGCTGGAAGGGAGGTGGGGGATGCAGTACGGGGGCGGAGGGCCGATGCGCGAGCGCGCACGGCGGGGCAGCTGGGAAGGGTGAGTTCTTTCGGCGGCAGGAACTTACTTGCTGGCGCCGCAGAGTGTGAGGGCCATGACCATTAGGCCGACGAGCGCCGCCGCGGCTCCGGCCGCGACGTTGGTGAGGAGGCGGAGGAGCCCCTGGATCGGCCCGTCTGCCGCGAAGGCACCACCACCACCTTCGCCTCCGGCGCGGACATGCGCGACGATGGTGAGCATCATCCCGAGAAAAAACGTGCCCGTTGCCGCGGCGGGCAGCGCGCCGAGAGCAGCCAGGCCGAGCGCGCGAGCTTGCGCGCCGTGACCCGCACCACCACCGGCGGCCTGCACCTGCACGAACACGATGAACTCGAGCGTACCAGCGGAGACGCATAGCGCGAACATGACGAGCCTCGAGAACGAGCGCCGCCCGTTACCTGCCGCGCCGGCCACGGGGGCGGCGGCGACGTGGCGACTCATCAGGTGACGGTAGGTGAGCGCGACAGCGACAAGGAGGACTACCACCGCAGCCAACGGCGGGAAGAACTCGGCCGCGCTGTCCGTGGTTCTGGTGCCCGCGCCGCTCTGCGGGTCGAGGAATGCGAAGAGCTCGAGGGCGGCGAAGGCCAGGCACAGGTCGGCGAAGCCGAACGCCGCGAAAGCGTTCACCATGGTGTTCGGGTGGGTGATGGGGAATTGGGGATGATGATGATCCCGAGGCCGGTAGGGAGGGAGAAGTGCGGCTTGTTGCGGTTTGCAGGGAGAGAAGCAGAAGCTAGTGCAGTGCTTGTAGGGTTTAAAGGCAGGTGGACGGAATTGTATGATGGCTTGATGATTTGATATAATAATCGCAGGGGAGATGAGATTGCGTGAGGAGGGGGTGCTGCCGAGCAGGGTGCTCAGCATCATCGTCATCGGGGAAAAGACCCGATCGACGGATCCGCGGGACCGCGTCGATGGAACGGACCTTACTGCGGGGGAGAACGAACCTCCGAGGAAGCTTCGTCGCCTCATCAGCGGCAGGGACTAGCTTAAAAGGAAGCATCATGCCAAATCCGACGTCTAGATTGAAGCCGAAAAGGGTAAGCGATCCCGAATGCAGTGCTGGTTAAAGGCGGGGACAAGATTTTCCCGCGGTCAGCAACCATCAAGTGAATTGTGGACACGTGTGATGTGTAAATAGTTTCCTGTCAACGTCAGGGTATGTTCTCCTTCAACGACTCCTCTGCGTGTCTGCGTATGTGCTGCGCGCGCCAAATTTCTTTACTGACATAAAATTAAACCTAGCAGACTATCCCGTCATCTGCATGGACCAATTGATTTGAGCTGCCATCCTGTTCTAACTTCTAACTGGGGCCTCTGTGCTTCTTTTTTCGAACCAGTTGATATTTGCCTTTTTTTTTTCCCGAATCCGTTGATCTTTCATCTTTTTTTTTCCGACTCAATCTTCGCTTCTTATGTTCTTCGAAGTATATATATGTTGTCCTCAACATACTGTTAACTCTTTTCTTAGAGTACCATGATAACAAAACTTGTAGGATTATTAGGATGGCTTATATGGAGCCGCCCGTGATTGAACAAGTGAATTTGGGTTGAGCTTGGTCTTCACCAGTCACCAGCGTTATGGCTGTGTGCCTGTGTGTGTTGGTTTTGTTTTCCTTTTTCCTTTTTTTATTTTTTAATTTAGGGAAATTTTTTTTTGAGGGAATTTTAATTTAGGGAAGTGTGTGTTGGTTTGTTGCACCATTAATACAAAGAAAAACGAGCCCAATCTTACGGTTTTCTGTTGGATGGGTAGCCCGAGTTAGTGCAGGCGTGCAGCCCAGCCTCGTGTCACATTTGGTAGGCCGAAAACATCATGGGTAGGCCGAGGCAACCTATTTTGGGCCGACAAACAAAGCTTTTCCTCGGCCATGTCTGGCCCAACTTCAAACTTTACGCATCAAACCATCCGTGCGGAATTTTGGACCAAAGGGTTTGAGTCTTTGAGAGAGCTCAGTGTTCCAGCTCTGAAAAGTCAGGTTTTGGACCAAAGGGTTTTATTTTGGAGCAAAGGACTATAAAGCAGCTTTATTTTAGAGTTGACCTCCTATCATAGAGCTGAGAACACTAATTGACTTGAAATTGAGCTCTAGATTCACTAATTGACTTGAAACTGAAGCGGCGGTAGAAGCTGCGGTAGAGCGGGGAAGCCAGGCCGAGTGAGCAAACTGAGGGGTCAGGCGTGGCCGCGTGGGTGACGGTCAAAGAAGGAATTTTTTTTTTTTGAAACAAATCAGTATCCTGACTTGTGTAATCAGTGGTAGTTATTATAGATAATTTTCTCTTAACTCCACAAAAAAAGGTATTTGGAACATTCTCAAGGAGGTCCATGAATTTTATTGATTTGAGCCCTGAATAATACTTTCTGTGGATCGTATTGTTCGGCTTGGATTTGGTGAAATGAGCTGTTGCAAATGTTTTGAATAGGCCCTAACCCAAACCCACTCCAAATCCACTAGTGGTTCCATCAGTATACGCAGGTAGCAGGAGATAAAGCTCCAATCCTTAATTAGCGTATCTATATTATGTCTACGAAGTCTACACACAACTGGCCCATTTGCTTGGGCTTAAAGCTCCAATCCTTAATTAGCGTCATTTTTCAAGTTTTATCTACAGTCGTACATGCTAGAGCTGCTGCAGCGAACACCCAAATCAAGGTAAGCTGAAGGGGCAGAAATGAACTAGCAGCTTTGCAAATTGCAACAGCACAAACGAGCTAACGAGCGGGGGCAAGATAGGGAGCGCAGACAAACCTGTCGTTGCCATGGCACGAGTGGCGGCGGCGAAGCTCAGCTCAGGCGATGGACATGGAACCCGACCGCCTCGATGCCCATTATCGCCGGCTCCGGTGGGTACTGCAGCAGATCGCCGAGCAAGGCGACGGGGATCTAGATGTGGAGGCTCTGCTCATATGAGCCAGCGCACGTTGACTTGCATTTGCAAGTCCTCTCCTCCTCGGCATCCAGCAATAACAAGTGGACAATACGCCTATCACTCCGCACCAGTACGAGCATCACTGTTGGTCTGCCTGTGCGATGTATCGCTCCGCCTATCAGAGCCAAGGAAAGAACGGCCCACAGTATACAGTAATCCACCTGCTTTTGCGAGGGAATCTTGATAATGAGAAGCGCTAGGTGCTAAACAACGTTGTACTAGGAAAGAATCTTGTCATTGAGCAGTACTGGTGCTAAACAACGTCGTACGAAACAACAGGTAACTTTTATTTTTCTCGCGTGCTCTGCGCTGCTTGGAATGCTGGGACCTGGGAGCTGTTATTGGTCCTTCGCGCATTGCTATTTGCTAATGCTAGCAGCTATTGAAGCCTTCAGACATGTAAACAAAACGAATCAAACAGAAAAAAAACATCATCAGACATGTAAAGAAACAAATCAAAGATATTCACGGGTAGCCATACGAAGAAAACTAAAGATTTAAGCCTATTTATTTAGATCCTGTCATATAGAGTTTTTTTTTGTAGAAAAGAATTCTCTTCGTCTAAAGTGTTAAGCCATTGAAGTTTAGATCCAAAGTCTCCAAATAAGTAGCCTAAACTTAGGGACGTCAGCTAACCCAAAAAAATATATTACACCAATAGACAACAAAAAAAAACTAAAATGGTTTAAAATCTTGTTCATCTAGCTAAAAAGATAATTTTTTACCCAACACGGAACAGGCTTGCAAAACACAAAGCACGTGACTTTGTTGATTGGAGTTTTGCAGCACCCACTAAGTTTATGAGAGGTTTTGTGCTCATTCCACTAAGTTACATGTCCTTCATGAACTCCCGTAGGATGAGCACAAAACCCCTCATAAACCAACCGGTTCAAGCCACCAAACAATCGCAACATGGTGTCTACATTCCTCGCTGCTCCAAGCCGGTGCCATTATCAAATCAACTAAGCATTGTGTCTTGTTTCCAGAATGTGTATGTATGATCAAAATGCAGTTGAACTGATGAAGAAGTACGCTTATGCCTTGATACCTGCACAAGATAAAAAAAACAGCAGCAACAAAAATATTTTAGATCAAGAAAGAGGGATGTGTTAACCCCAATTTGAACATTAGCCAAAGTCTTACAAAAAGTATGAAAAAGAAAACAAAAACTAATAGGAACCCAACAAGCTAGGCAACGCTTTATTTATAGATAGGGCCATTATGTCACTAGGGCCATTAATCAAATAAAGAGATGATCAACTATAGAATTAGCCATAATCATTGTGATAGAGCTACACAAGGTTTATAGCAAGCATCGACCACAGATGGGATCAGAACATGTTTGCTTCAGAGCTGCAGGCTGCCGGCACACCTTGGCATGCCTAAAGTTATTTCCATGTAAGAAATATAAAAAGACACGTGAGTGATAAATCATGGCGAGGGTCAAGCACTCAAGCCTTGAGAAGTCTGAAATTATGCGCGAGGACACAGGCAGCAGCCAAGCCGAGAGCGCGACCTTGCGCGCCAACGTCGCCGCCGACCGGCCCTGCAGGCTGCACGAAGAAGAAAAACTCCAGAGTTCCAGTCCAGGCGCACAGGATGAAGAAGAGACGGACGATGCGGCGTTTGCCGGCAGCGCCGGCGACCTCCGTGGGTTGCTGCAGATGGAGGTAGATGAAGGCGACGATTGTGAAGAGGACTCCAAGCGCTGCCAGCGGCAGCAGCAGCTCGACGGCGATGTCGAGCAGTGGGGCTTGAGCAGATAGATCTGCACCCAGCTGCGGGTCGAGGAAGGGGAAGGTGTAGAGGGCGATGAACGCCTCGCACAGGTCGACGAAGCCGGCGGCTGAAGCTGCGGTCACCATGGTGGTCGGTGGGAGACGATCTGGGGGTTTGGAGTGGCCGGACGGCTTGCCGTTCGCGGGGAGGCCCTCACGTGGGTTTATAGCCTACTGGAGCAGGCAACCGTGGTGGTGGTGGTAGCGGTGGTGATGCACCGTTGCCGTTGTATTGTAGAGCATTTGGGGTGGTGTATACGTGGTGGTGGTCATTGGTGCTGAAATGTATTCAGTGTGCGTGATGGACCGACGACGGTGACATGATTGTGCGCGGGAGGATGGTGTGTTCGTGAGTCGTGCGCGCTCAGCCGGACACGGACAAATCAACAGATGCATATGTAGGTTTGAGTGAGCAGAGTATTATTGACGGAAACTTCCCGCCCTGGCACCAGCGGGCTTTATTAGCCCTTGCGTAGCCATGAGCCGATGATGCAATCATATGTACAGTACTTGTTTATTTACATAGAACTAATACTCGCTCAGGTAAGTTAAAATTTTAAATTTGATCAAGGTTACAGAAAATAATATCAACTCTAATGTAATCAATTAGGTTGACTACATACATACAGAGTATATGTTATAATTATTCTAATGGTACTTTTGCAATATCATAAATATTAGTAAATGTTTTGTATATATTTGATTAAAGTTAAAACTATTTGATATTTTAGAGGGTGAGAATTGTGTTCTTTTTATGCCGGATGGTGTAGATAATATATAGACAGCGATAGTAGTAGTGAAGATATGGGAGAAATTTCCAGGTGTCAACCAGCCACGTGTCGTCGTGTTTACGTGTGGGGTGGGAACGTGTGCGCTATGTTCATACTGCACTGCTACTCCAGTCTCCCATAGTACTACAATATTTTTGGGACCAGACCCTTGTACTACAATAATATATATAATTGTTTGAGCTTACGCCCACCAGCCGGATGGAGGGGCAAGCAAGACGCCTGGTTTCCACACCGAACAACGGTATTTTTGGCTCTGTCTCTGGCTTCCACACTATCTAATTTTGTCTAAGAGAAACCTTCTGTTAAATCCTTTACTTCTCCCAAAAAGAATGCTCCGTGGATTTGTAGTAAACTTCTTTCTTGATAGGATTGGAAATTTCGAATACAAGAACAAAAATTCTTTCTTCCTCAACAAGGCTGAAATTGTCTACTTTTTTTTTAGGTAGCAAAACGGTATATATTATTTTCTATACATGTGTTGAGCGCAGAAATATATGAGCAAACATTTTTTTTTTGTCTCCATGTGTGCACTTTATCTATTATATTGGGCTGTGCTAGTGGTGAGATGGGGGCAGCCCACCTATTCCACATTGACCCAAAGCTTCTTCAGATGGGCCAATAGACCGCGTTTTTCCTGGGCCACGCTTGACCCATTCTCTTTCTCTCCTTTTTTGCGACTTGATCCATTCTCTTTTTATAACAAGACACACGGTTACCATGACATTGGTGACTGCTCTCACAAATTATTTTTGAATGTTTTTTATTTATTTATTTTATACATTATATTATTCATAATAACAAATTTGTGAAAATAGATAGTACATTTAATTAAAACTCTATCCATATCAAACTTCATTATAATAATTATGTTGTTGCTGAAAAGTTTTAAAGTTTAAATCCCAAGTGTGTGCGCCTTATTTATAAAAGAAAATTAAGAGAGCATTAAAATTTCCTAAAATGGTAATGCTCTGATTAGAGTGTACTAAAACATCGGACGCGCGTCACCATGTGAGTGGACCGTCCACCTTCGGCTCGTTCTTATCCGCCCACTTCTTATCCACTCAACACCAAGCCCCACGCCTCTGCTTTCTCCTCAGACTCATCTCTCTCTCCCTCTCCACTCTTGTCCCTGCTTTCTTCTCCAGTGAGGCGGCGACCCTCGTGCAACGGCGGTCGGCCCTCGACCTCTCCCGCCCCTAAGCCTCGCAGCTCCCCCACCCAATCCTCGCTGGACCTCCCGCGCGAGGTGTGACTACCATGGCTGCAGGAGCCACGAGCCCGCGAGCCCTCCACCCACCAAGGCTCACTAGAGGTGCGGGTCCCTGTGCTCCCCATCGACCAGAGGTCGGCGGCGGGCAACTACTGGTGAGTGTGTGGCATCTTCTCCCCCCTTCTCTCCCCCTCCCTCCCGCTCTCTCCTCTTGCAGTGACCTTCATGGCGCCAGATTTGAGGACGACGTCAACAGCGGCTATGACGGAGGGGGAGCGACCCTCTGCTCCACCTCCTCTTCCTCGCTCTCCTCTCTACTCCTATAGGATGTGGACTCTAATCTCGGCTATTGCAATGGTATTCTTTTGATTGTTGGAGTATATTTTCAGCTGATGTTGCAGTAGGTTAGGGTTCTGGTGAGCGCTTGGGATTCAGATCTAGTTGTTTGCTGCAATGGTGTTTTTTTTTATTGTTGCAGTACATTTTCATATGATGTTGCAGTAGGTTAGGTTCCGAGGAGCTCTCAGGATTCAAATCTCGCCGTTGTTGCAATGGTTCTCCTCTATATGTTGTAGTAGGTTCAGTCGTTTATTGCAATACCGTTTTAGAGATGTTGTTTCAGTTTCTTGCAATCTCGTGTTGCAAAATTCTGTACCTTGTTGTCGTAGCAGCTTTTTGTTCGGTGTTTTGTTGTAATATGTTCATGGCAGGGAACGAGATGTGTTGGGGAATAGAGGTGCGTGTTCAGTGGGAGCAGGGGACAAGGTGCCTTGCGGGGGCGAACAGAGGGGCGATTTTGTTCAAGGTGTCATGGCGGGTGCCTCCCTCTTTCCTTTTCTCCGTGCGGGGGGTGGGCGTCCAATGGGTCAGTCCCACCGAACGTCCTAACACTAGCAGCTCCCTTCCTAAAATATAAACATACCTACCATAGTGAAAAATCTAACTAGCTTGCTTTATTTTCCTTATAAGTTAAACAAAAGTGCTCCCTATGCCCAGAGTTCAAATCAAAGAGAAAAGAACCATACGTGCTACGTAACCCAACGACAGCTACATGAAATTCTCCATGCTTAACCGGTGTATGTACAAGTATGATGCATACCTTTTTCTTACGAGCAGTCAGATCCGCAGCAACTGTACTTGCACTATGCGGTTTCGGAAGTGCTATTAGGTTGCCATCTGAGACTGAGAGCAGGGAGTTGGAGACTTATCTGAAGACTCAAGTGAAGCTTGCTAATGCTAGCTTGGGAGTTGGATTGTGTTGCTCACTTGCATGGTAGAAAGTCGCCTAGATTTGTTTCCAAAAAAGATAAGCAACCAGCACATCAGCAAAAGGAGCAGTAAAGATGTTGGAGAGCAAGCATACCTGATTAAGAAGCGAAGCTCAGCTCCGGCCGGCCAGCCTTGAGGCCCATCTCCGGTGGCGATTAGCTGCATCAGCACATCGGCGAGCATGGAGATGGAGAGTGGACAGCGGAGCGGCAGATGCGGTAGCCTATTTGAGCCGGAGCACGTTGACCTGCAAGGGCCGATGAAACTGCAAGTCTCCTCACCAATCCTCAGCTGTCGCCATCTTGTAACAAGTGGACAAATCGCCAAACCTTCCCACCACAGATATCAGAGAGCACACACCTCGTACAATAATAATCCAGCTCCTTGTACGGCGGAATATGCGGCTCATCACGAGCAGTACTAGAGGGCTACTAGGTGCCAAACAACGTTAAAACAACCGGTAGTTGTTAAACAACCATCGACCTTAATCCGTGCACGTGCCCAATGGTTGCATTGCTTCCTCCTTTTCAACAATTCAGAGTGCAATGCGTTTTTACAGCAGAGCGAATGTTCGTCTGGAAGCACAACAGTGGCTATAAAGATCCAGAGTTCACACTCACTAATCAGTACAGTACTCGCACCTTTTATTTCCTTTACTCAGTTATTTAACGTCCATGTATGCTCAGCAGAATACCATTTACTTTTAGTGCTTTCTGAGAACTGCTACGCGATTTCACTTTCAGAAGCGGCCCTCGACTAGGCACAGCCGCCTGCCGTGCTCAACTAGTATCCTGGAAATTCAGTACTGCCAGAATTGTCCAATTGTCCTGGTACTCTAAAGACCAGGGACTGTTAGGAATTTTTTTTAGAAAGGTTGCTTAGGAATTCATCTCGCCAGAGGACAGCGAAGTCGCCCATGGATGGATGTTGGTTCTGCTCTGCACTTGCTTCATTCGATCAGAATGGATTGCCATTGCGAGCAATAGGCTTTTTTTTAGCATCACAGAGCTTTCATCAGATCACGGCAAGATTACAATTTGCGGCTGCTAGTTCGAATAGCCAGTCCGAAAAAAACATCAAAAAAGAAAAATGAGCGCTCGGTAATCGACACTGTCGAGGCAGACACATGAGCCACCGAGTTCGCCTCCCTACAAACCCAATTAACAGAAAAATCTGAGAAATTCTTGCCAAGCTCTGAGATATCGAAACATAGACCACCTATACACGATCTTGTCGAGGAAGGGTCCCTGAGGTAGCTTGCAAGCTCCTGGCAGTTGACTTCCAGCAAGCACTTGTCAAGGCCCAACTCCACCGCGAGTTCCATCCCCTCCTTGGCTGCTAGGGCCTCCGCTGTTAGGACATCCGACACGTCGTCCAGCCATCGTGCCGCTGCTCCCACCAATTGGCCCAAGTGATCACGAATGACAACCCCGACTCGACCTGAACACATGTCTCTGTCAAAACCAGCATCGATATTTATCTTCTTCCATCCCGACGGTGGCCTCTCCCACCCCCTGCTAGTAGTGGGAACACTCGTCTTCCTTTCCGGCTTCAAGTTCTCCAATTCTTGTAGCAGGTTGGAGATGAACCTCTCCATGGCCCCTGGGTCCCAAGTTTTGTGCCCATGGCGGCGATCATTCCTTCCCCTCCATAGCGACCATGCCCCGCACGCTAAGAGCGCCGCCGTAGCCTGAGAGCACACATTGGGCCTGAATATATCTGACGCCCAGGTCCAGGGGTGTAGGTACGGAATTGTCATTCCTTTTAGCTTCTTGATCTCTTTCCAAAACAGCTTGGCCACAGGGCATTCAAAGAAGACATGGTATAGCGTCTCTGAAGGATCGCCACAAACCTCGTAGAAGCTCTCCCTTTCAATGTGTCTTCCCATCAGCTCCGCCTTCGATGGGAGGGAATTATGAAAAACCCTCCACCACAAAACCCTGATTTTTGGGGGCACATCTAGCTTCCAAAGTTTGGTCCAAAAGCCTAGATCAAGCGACATTGAGGTCTCATTTGAGGCTGCCATTGCCATGGCAGTTTGATCCTGCTTGAGAGCTCTGTATGCCGAGCGAACAGAATAGATGTCGTTCTTTTCAAGAGCCCACGCAGAGACATCCTCCTCCAGGCTTGTACTTGGCTTTATCTTGAGTACCTCATTCGCCTCAATCGCCATGAAGCATTTTCGTACCTCTTCCTCATTCCAGCATCTAGTCCCCAGGATAAAGAGATCATGTACTCTCTCCGCTGTAGCCTCTGGCAAATGAACCAGTGATTTGAGTGATCGCAGTCCCGGAACCCAGTTCTCTTCCCAGACGTTAATGTCACCAGGACCGATTCGTTTGATAAGCCCTCGATTCAGAACATCACGTCCGTGTAGGATGGATCTCCAAGTGGCTGAGCTTCGCTTTTTCCTGGTCGCCGAGAGGAAATCAGTGTTTGGAAAGTACTTCCCCTTTAGCACCCGCGCGCATAGCGACTCTGGCCGAGTGATCAGTCTCCACCCTTGCTTCCCCAGCATAGCCTTGTTAAACAGAGAGAAATCTCTGAAACCCATACCTCCCTCCGCCTTCGCTCTAGTGAGCTTTTCCCAGCGCTGCCAATGTAATTTGTGGTTATCCAAGGAACTCCCGCACCAGTAATTTGAGACCGCAGAAGTCATCTTTTGGCAGACCACCGGAGATAACTTGAAGCATGACATAGCATAGGTTGGCACTGATTGAGCATTAGCTTTGAGGAGGACTTCTCTCGCAGCACAACTCAATGTTTTTTCAGCCCAACCTTCAATCACCCCCCTTACCTGACCTTGCACAAAATTAAACACCTCACTTGCACCTCTTTCAGCTGCAGTAGGTAAGCATGACATAACAGGATTTCTCATGCACCTCAGCTTTATCATCTTGTTCACAGTTCTTGCGAAAAAAGATTGCCGATTTATTCTTGTTGACAAGTTGACCCGATGCCCTATTGTAGACATCCAGAATATCTGCGACCCTATCAGCTCCTCGCTTAGATGCCTGGGTAAAGATCAAACAATCATCCGCGAATAGGAGATGTGATATCCACAACGACTGTCTGCTCACCCTCACCGCCCTTGAGATGTAGAGGGGTCCAATATTCTTGATCATGGATGACGGGCCCTCTGCACACAACAAGAACAGATACAGTGAAATCAGATCGCCCTGCCGAATGCCCCTCGACGGTTGAAAACTTTCAGAGAACACCCCATTAACACGAACAGAGAAAGAGACCGTGGTGACACATTTCATAACCCGAGTACACCATGCCTCAGAAAAACCCAGAGCCCTCATGATAGACTCTAGGTATCTCCATTCACCCTATCATAGGCCTTTGCCATATCGAGCTTGATAGCACATTCACCATTCTTCCCTTTCTTCTTTTTCAGGTAGTGGATACACTCATATGCGATCAGCACGTTATCTGTAATCAGCCGGCCTGGTACAAAGGCGCTTTGCTCCTCTGAGATCACTTCATCCAGAATTAATCGCAGACGGTTGGCCATAGACTTGGAGCATATCTTATACAACACGTTGCAAAGAGAGATGGGACGATACTGAGACAGCTCCTGCGGATTGCTCACCTTTGGAATGAGGACCAACAAGGTCGTGTTCACCTTCGTTGGCAAATCTCTGCCATTCAAGAAACTCAACACCGCCTGCCAATACATGGCTTCAACAGATCCCAGTGAGCTTGGAAAAATCCAGCATTGAAACCATCAACACCCGGTGCCTTTCCCGGTGCCATTTGGAAGAGGGCTGTTTTCGCCTCCTTCTTCGAGAATAGACTATCGAGGATATCATTCATGGGTTGTGTAACCTTCCGTGGCACATGAATACATACCAGCTCAGGCTGTAGCTCATCTTGAGCGTTGAAGAGGCGCTGGTAGAAGTCGCATGCCATCTTCTCTAAATCTTCCTGTTCAGTGAGAACACAACCATCTTCAGCTGTCAAAAGCTTAATTCGATTAGATCGCCCCCCGTGCCCTTGCCTTCGCTTGGAAGAAATCTGTATTCCTGTCCCCCTCGCGCAGCCATGTAATTCTTGATCGTTGCTTTTCCATAGTTTCTTCCCTGGCAAGAACCGTGGACAGCTCTGACATAATCTCCCGCTCCCTAACCGATGGGCCGGAATACAGAGTGCTTGCACGCTCCTCCTCCAATTGCCTTCTCAGCTCCTTAATCTGATTTCTGACTGACCCAAACACCTCCCTATCCCATGCAATCAAGGATGTCTGCATGGCCAAGAGGGCATTGGCCACCGCTGTCAGATCTCCAGAACTAGGGCCCGGATCCCAATTGCGATTCACAAAGTCCATGTATTCGGCATGTTGTTTCCACATATTCTCGTATCGGAAAGGTTTCCGACGCCGGCCACCACTCCACCGCGCAGCCGGCACTCTATGCCGTACCTCAACTAGGAGACCGGAGTGATCTGATTCAGTTAAAGGCACGTGAAAAACTTCAGAGTCACCTAGCTCGGACATGAACTTTTGGTCCCCCAAAGCACGATCCAAACGGACCTTGACATTCCGGTCTGCCTCCTGCTTGTTGTCCCACGTGTAGGGCAAGCCATGAAACCCTAAGTCCGTGAGACCACAATCATTAACCACCTCCTGGAACGCGGCAACTTGCCACTGATCCCGTTCATTGCCACTGAATTGTTCCTCCACCAAGAGAACCTCGTTGAAATCCCCTAAGCACAGCCATGGGGCATCCGACTGTGCTCTAAGGAATCTCATCAGGTGCCAGCTCTCCTTTCGGCGCTCCCTCCTTGGCTCGCCGTAGAACCCCGTGAGCCGCCAATGCGAGATTTGCAACCTCTCGCATGACAACAGGACATCAATGTGCGACCTGGACTTGCTCATCTCTGCGACCACCACATCATGACGCCAGAACAACGCCAAACCTCCCCTTAAACTCTCCGACTTGACGACAATGGCAATAGGCTGATCTTTGAGTATCGCAATGACTCCTTGAAAGAGGTCATCATGTGTGACATTATCAGGGATTCCGATAGCCGGACACAAGGCAACAAGGGAACAGTTTCAGTTCCTTTTGAGGAAAATATCCAAAGGAATATTGCGATCCAACAAGCGCGCCGGGCACCAAAACAGTGATACACGAGCGTTATGAGACTGCGAGAGATCCGAGGCTAATCTGGGAACACGGTCTACTTCAGATTGCACGAGAGTATGTTCGGAGAACTTCAGATAGCCTTTCTTGCTTGGGAAATTGTCGGTCAGCGTCAGGGCAACTGGCTTGGACGTTAGAACGTGACGACGTGTGGAAACATCAGGAGCACAGGGACAAAGAGGTGGACGAAACGAAAGGACAGGTTTTCGCGTCGACCCTAAGGCTGCAGATAAGACCGAGTTGCTTGACTCGGCTTGCTTGGAGAGAATCCGCCAAGCTAAAGTGAATTCTTTTTTTCGCAAATGCTGTAGAAACCTGGATATATAAATCTTTTGTGGAACTGGAAACGAAGCTCTGAATAAGCCAAACAAAGTAATTTAAGTTG
Source organism: Bothriochloa decipiens (assembly GCA_023333625.1). Taxonomy (NCBI): domain Eukaryota; kingdom Viridiplantae; phylum Streptophyta; class Magnoliopsida; order Poales; family Poaceae; genus Bothriochloa; species Bothriochloa decipiens. The sequence goes on along the minus strand of CM041644.1, from coordinate 10,275,250 downwards.
AGGGTACAAGGACGAAGGGCTGCCGAGTGGTGAACCGTGGAATGTGACTAGTGCCCAAGACGACCCACCTCGGTCCCTTTCGTCAAAGGAAGAAAATAAAAAGGCAAATGACAAAGATAGAACATCCGAAAGGTGTCGCAGCTCCCTCTTTGCCATTCCTAAAACCTTTCGATTTCAGGGCCTTTTGATGGCGACTTGAATAATCGAGAGACCGTCACGTGCGAGATTTCACGGCTCGTGGCTTGTTGTGGCAATCATGCTGAACCAACAATGCCTCTCTGACCCTGGCTAGTTTTGCGCCGCCCTCATTTCCTAGCTATACCTGCGCACAAATTTCGGTACGGCAGCGTCATACCACAACAGGTCGATCGGCATCAGCGAGCCTGTCGAAGAGACGAGCGAGATGATGAATCCGCCGTTTAGCTTCGCTCTTGGAAAAGTCGCACGAACTGTTTCGGGCTTTCGGCATCGGTTTGGTGTTCCGATCTTCAGCTGAGGGAAGAGGAATGCTGGAGCTGGACCAAGCCCGATCCTGTCCGAATCTCGGTGCTTTGGAGATCAAGGTGTCGCAATTCGGCCGTACGTCTCCTACACGCATGCCCTGACCACGAACGCGTGTGGGACGCGCGAAACGCTTTGATCCGGGGGAAGTCTGTGGCCGACCGACCCCCGACACGTTTCTGCGTAGCACGACCACAAGGTGACGCCGCGACCGCGACTGGCTTCCGGAGCGGAGCTTTGACGCTCCATCGGATAAGCAGGAAAGGGGAAAAAAAAAAACAAGGCTTCGAAAACTCTATGGCCATCTTGTCTCGTCTCTTTTGATGCAATGAAATGGAATGGAAGGAAGATTTGACGTGATGGGCTGATTACTCAATCGTAAGATACTCCCAGTCTTTTTGCGTGATGAAGCTTCTGGGTAACACGGAATACAGAAAAAATCAAGGGATTAGTCCTTGAAACCTTTGTTTTCATAGTTCCATGATTAGCCAACCAGAAATCCACCCAAAATGTCCCAAGATGCTCTCCATGTCACGTTAAAACTTGGACTCCTATTCAGTACGTACTAGTAACATAGTAGTACCAATAATGGGGGAGGTCACCACGTGACCGCCGCCCAACATGGACAGCCACCTTCCGTCCCGGGTCGGCGCCGGCGCCGGCGCGCACGCGCACGACACAGACATGAGACATCCATCAAGCAGAGTCGTTGCATCATTAAAAAAAAAAAATCAAGCAAAGTCATGGGTCCTTGGGGCCGTCAGGCTGGTGACGACGAGGCAGATGACGGAGAAGGAGACGACGGCCAGGTACGGCGCCAGCTTCGTCAGCTTGCCGCCGAAGCGCCGCCAGTCCGCAGCAGAAGCAGGGGCGGCGCGGGCACCTGCGCCGGCGGCATTACGCGCCCTTCCAGTGAAGGTGAAGCGGGCAAGAATCACGGTGCCGACGACGGCGGCCACGCCGACGGACACGTCGACGAGGTAGCCGCGTCGTATGCAGAGGCCGCCGGACACGGCGACGAGAAAGGCGGCGGCCCCGGTGAAGCTTGCCACCTGGGCCATGCTGGCGAAGCGCCCCGTACCCATCCCCGTCCCGTGCGAGTGATCCTCCTCGCGGTCGCGGAAGACGCGGAGCAGAGTCCTGGCGCAGGGGAGTACGGCGACGGCGCCGGTGGCAAGGACCGCGATGACTGGGCTCTTCATCTTCGAGGCGACGTGGGCAGCAACAAGGCACAGCAGGCCGAGGCCTCGGGCGCCGGCGCCGGCGCCGGGCACGACGAGGAGGCAGACGGAGACAAGGAAGGCGACGCCGAGGGACACGACCAGGGTCACCTTCGCGAAGCGGTCCGTGCGCGGCCGCGGCGCGCTGGGCGCGTCAACTCCGGCACGTGCTGCCTTGCGGACGAAGCGCAACAGCAGCATGGCGCCGAGCGCCTGGGCGGTGACCACGGCCATGGCGAGGAAGCAGATCGCGATGTCGGTTAGGGGGCTCCGCTTCTGGACTTCGAGGAGGAGGCGGAGCACGTCAGGGAATCCCAGCGCACCGACGCCAAGAGCCAGGACGATGATCCTCGGAACAAGGCTCGACGCCATGTGGATGTGGATCAGCCTCTCCTCTCCGGCTCTCCCTGTCGTCTCAAGTCATCGACTTCCTTCCCGCCTTTGCCGTGACTCTGTGAGCAGCGAGAGCTTTAGCTTTATAGGAAACGGCGAAAGGATTGACGGGTTGGTTCAGTGCGAGTGGATAATCTGAACTGAACACGTTGATGAGATCCCAATGGTCGTGGGAGTTGGCAGAGCACAAGGCTACAATGTACAATCGGACAAGCAGAGTGGTAAGCTCGCTCACACACACTGCTAGGACAGAAGGACGTGGCAAGTGCGGAATCACGCGCGCAATCGAAGTCAATGGAATTTCGCTCTAGAAGGCCTTTGCTTTGAACGTCATCTAAAACGTTGGACTCCCCCACGTGCGTGATCCCAATGTCGCCACTGTTCTGTGACTTTGTGTCCGCAAGGTAATAAGGCTATAATAACCAATGCCATGCATGAGTCGGCTCATTATCGCCACACGATATTTGTTCCTCGTGCGTGCTACCTCTCACTCCATTGGAGATCAGCTCCTCTCCGTCACGCAAATTTACAATCAGATCGGGCGGCGAAAGGTCTGAAACCTCTGCCCCTTCGTTCCATTCCGTCGGAACGATTGCTTGGTGTGAACGAACAGGTGAAGCAGATATGGTTCCGGTTTCGTCAACGGGGGTGTGGCCGTGGGGATACCTTCGTCGGGTCGGGTGGGTCAAGCCATCAAGGGACACAATCTGCGCGCGATCTGAGCCGGGCCGGCCAGGACGGGGAGATGATCCTGGGATGATGAGCAGCAGAGACGCCAGCGCTGACCACTTTTTTTTTTTTTCAGCTTTCACTTTGCAGCTGTTAAGGTGTTTGAGAAAGTGCTGGTAATCAGGCGAGTTGAATTGTCGAGGTTGTGGATCAGATCGGACTGACGATAGAATTAAGATGTACTTATAATAATAAGTTAGGACCAAAAGAATAGGAGAAGAAAAGGCTACCATGAGTGGCCAAGGTGAGATGTCGATCTGACTAGTGACTAGTAGCAGTAGCAGTAGCAGTACCAGGTGCGTAATGTCACTCGTCTTGGTCAGGATGCCACTGCCGATGAATGAGTCGCTGCATGAAGGCATCATGGTATGAACATGAGATTCGTTCCTTTTTCCTTGTGCTACCTCTTTTCATTTCCATTGGCCCTCCTCCGTCCTCACCTCTTCTTGCGATCGTGCCTGCTGCCCGGCCTTGGCCCCTTGTGCGTGCCATCGATCCACCCCCAATATTTTATATTTTATTTATCTGTCAAGCATATCCACAAGGATCACAAGCTGAATGGACGATGCCGACCGACGACCGGTGCGGTTGATTAGTGCCCATGCGTGCTTTCCAAGAGCTTCCATATAGGTGTACTGCTAGTCAGCAAGTCAGAAAGGCTGTAGGCCCCTCAGAAATCAGAATCTACCGCGAGATCGGATGAGCCTGAGGGAGATGGATTGGCCATGTTATGCACTTCTGTATTTGTATATATGCTTGTTTTTTGAACTCATCTCCCATTCGCGATGATGACTCCCATTCGCGGTGATGAGTGATGCAACCATTAAAGCTGCAGAGATGCCTTTGCCTTTTCCTCCCTTTTGAAACGTAGCAGAAGCTTTTCTGGTAGAGTGGTAGGTCGACTGGTAACTGTCATGCGCGTAATTGCGTACTTATATACTCGCAGATAGCATCACATGGTCTACTAGCTGAACGCAGAAATGGAGAGCCAACGTTTTTTATGGAACAGGAGGGGACCCCTACTGGATTTTATTAAAAACAGAGAATTTACAACAAAAGTTACAAAGTCCCAAAGGGATGATCAAGAAACAAAAAAAAGTTACAAAAAAATAAAGAAAATTACACATAAGCTTGCAACCATGAAGACAAACTCCTTGCGAAAAATTCCTTTACATCTGTGAATGGAATTGTTGATGCCCCTAAAGATCTTGTCGTTTCTCGAAGACCAAATCGCCCAACACATAGCAACGATGATCTCCATGAAGAATGGCAGATGTATCTGGGCCTTGAAGCTCTCAATTATATGAAAAGTGTCCGAAGAGTTTGGTACCAAGAGCTGCAGTGTGTACCAGCATGAAATTGAGAAAGAGCAATGGAAGAAGAGGTGATTGATGTCCTCATCCATGGAGTGAGGACAGAGGACACAAAGATAGGACTAAAGGTGCATATGTTTCCTACGGAGGAGAGGTCTAGTACTTAATCGATCCTTCAGAAGGAGCCAGAAAAAGAATTTACGTTTGTTTTGGCAAGCAGAACGCCAGAGCATCGATGGGAGGGGTGCACTTGATGGTGCTCAGAAAGGAGATTGTAAGCACGATTGGAGGAATAGATGTTGTTGCCCCAGGAATAAGGCCATCCATCAAGCTGAGTAGAAAGCTGGAGACTTTGAATGTCATTGGATAGGATCAGGAACTGCTGATAAGCTTCAGGAGACAAAGGCAGGTAGAAGATTGAGTGAAGCTTAGGAGTCTGTATAGCTGCAGCCACAGAAATAAGACTGGATTTGGTGTAAGAAAAGAGTTCTAGGTAGATAGTGCTGCAGGTTTCAGTACCCCATTGATCATGCCACAAAAGACATGTTTTACCATCCTTGACTATCACTAAGGCTATTTGCTTGAATTTTGACAGAGATTTCAAAATATCCCTCCACCAGAAAGATCCTCTAAAATTTGCTTCTGTCCATGGGAGTTTATTTCCATTATAGTATTTTGTCCAAACCAGCTCTACCCAGGGCACTGTGTCATCATCATCATCATAGCCTTTTTTCCAAGCAAGTTGGGGTAGGTTAGAGATGAAACCCAAAAGAAACTGGTCACAGAGTAACATATAAAAGTCATGGTTCAGGCACGTAGATGGCTAGTCTTCAAGCGCTCCTATCCATAGCCAAATCCTTAAAGATATCTCACTCCTTAAGGTCTGTCTTAACAGACTCATCCCAAGTCAGTTTAAGCCGACCTCTACCGCTCTTTACATTTTTGTTCCGCTTTAGAACCCCACTATGCAACGGCGCCTCAGGAGGCCTTCGTTGAACATGCCCAAACCATCTCAACCGATGTTGAATCAACTTCTCCTCAATTGGTGTTACCCCAACCCTATCCCGAATATCGTCGTTTCGGACTCTATCTCTCCTAGTGTGCCCACAAACCCAACGCAACATACGCATCTCCGCTACACTCAGTTGTTGGACATGTCACCTTTTGGTAGGCCAACATTCCGCACCGTATAATATCGCCGGGCGAATCGCCATCCTATAGAACTTACCTTTTAACTTCTGAGGCACCCTTTTATCGCAGAGGACACCAGAAGCTTGACGCCATTTCAACCAACCGGCTGAAATTCTATGTCTAACTCCTCATCAATGTCTCCATCCTTTTATAGCATTGATCCTAGATACCGAAAGGTATCCTTCTTGGCCACCACTTGCCCATCAAGACTAACGTCTTCCTCCTCGCGTCTAGTCATGCCGACATCGCACCTCATATACTCGGTCTTGGTCCTACTAAGTTTGAAACTTTTTGACTCTAACGTGTGCCTCCATAGTTCTAACTTCCTATTAACCCCTACTCTACTCTCATCAACTAGCACCACATCATCAACAAAGAGCATACATGAAGGCATATCCCCTTGTATGTCTCTTGTGACCTCATCCATCACCAAAGCAAATAGATAAGGGCTCAATGCTGACCCTTGATGTAGTCCTATCTTAATTGGAAAGTCACCAGTGTCGCCATCACATGTTCGAACACACGCCACCGCATCCCCGTACATATCCTTGATGAGGGTAATGTACTTAGTTGGGACTTTATGCTTTTTCAAGGCCCACCACATGACATTTCTTGGAACTTTGTCATATGCCTTCTCAAGGTCAATAAAGACCATGTGCAAGTCCTTTTTTTACTCCCTGTATCTCTCCATCAGTTGACGTATTAAGAAGATCGCCTCCATGGTTGACCTACCAGACATGAACCCAAATTAGTTTTGGGTTACACTTGTCTCTCTTCTTAGGAGATGCTCAATAACCCTCTCCCAAAGCTTCATCGTATGGCTCATCAGCTTGATCCCACGATAGTTGGTACAACTTTGAACATCTCCCCTATTCTTGAAGATCGGTACTTATATACTTCTCCTCCATTCTTCAGGCATCTTGTTGGACCAAAAAATAAGGTTAAAAAGCTTAGTTAACCAATCTATCGCTCTGGCACCTAGGCATTTTCACACCTCAATGGGGATACCATCAGGGCCCATTGCTTTACCTCCCTTCATCTTCTTCAAAGCTTCCTTGATCTCTGTCTCCTGAAATCTCCTCACAAAGCGTCTGTTGGTATCGTCAAAGGAGTCGTCCAACTCAAGGGTAGGACCCTCATTCTCCTCATTGAAAAATTTGTCAAAGTACTCTCTCCATCTGTCCTTGATCTCCTCATCCTTCATCAGAAGCCAGTCTGTTCTATCCTTGATGCATTTTATTTGGTTGATGTCCTTTGTCTTCCTCTCACAGATTCTAGCCATCCTATAAATGTCTTTCTCCCCTTCCTTTGTGCCTAACCACTGATAAAGGTCATCATATGCCTGACCTTTTGCCACACTCACAGCTCGCTTTGTAGCTCTCTTTGCTATTTTATAGCCCTCGATGTTGGCTGCACTCTTGTCCTAGTGGAGGCACTTGAAACACTCCTTCTCCCTAATAGCCCCTTGTACCTCATTATTCCACCACCAAGTGTCTTTCGCTTCCCGTTTGCCTCCCTACTCACGCCTAACACTTCTGAAGCCACCTTCTACACATATGTTGCCATCTTTAGCCACATGTCGTTTGCATCTTTTCCTTCTTCCCAAGGCCCCTCGCCTAGCATCCTTTTCTTAAATGTCTGTGCCGCTTCCCCTCTAAGGTTCCACCACTTCGTTCTCGCAATCTTGGCTCCCGATGGACACGTACCCGAAAGCGAAAGTTAGCCACCACAAGCTTGTGTTGAGGGACAACACACTCCCCATGTATCACCTTACAGTCTAGGCAAGCACGTATATCCTCCCTCCTCACAAGGATAAAGTCATTCTGGCTCGAATGATGTCCACTACAAAAGGTCACTAGGTGGGATTCCCTCTTCCTAAAGAGGGTGTTCGCTATCAACAAGTCTAGGCCAACACGAAATTTAAAACGTCCTCTCCCTCTTGATTCCTACTACTGTACCCAAACCCACCATGCACCCGCTCAAAACCTATATTACTCACACCCACATGACCATTGAGGTCTCTTCCTATGAAGAGCTTCTCGCTGGCAGGCACGGTACTAACCAAGCTATCTAGATCTTCCCAAAACTGCTTTTTGGTGCTCTCGCTAAGACCTACCTGAGGGGCATAGGTGTTGGGAATATGTCCTAGAGGTAATCATAGAGATGATGATATTCCGATTGTATCTATGATATGCATTAAGTGTTCATTGAATATCCATTATAGACAACTTGTGTTGATTGACAATTATGTGAATTGTTTGTGGAACTCAATCACTTGAATGGTTATTCTAAAGTCGTCCTTGGTTGGCGTTCTTGTGAGAACACACTTAAGTATTAGACCAGCACATGTATTAGTTGATGGCTATGTTTCACAAGTCATGGACATGGAGATGTCGAACTAATAATGTGGGCACATGTAAGACATGTAGGCTGGACTGACCCGACTTGAGATTGTCTCTATTCACGTCATGCACGTTATGTTCTTAGACCTGAGATTGTGGTATGTACTCAAGATGTAAAACGGCCTACTTAGGGATTATCAAACACTGCTCCGTAACTAGGTAGTTATAAAGGTGGTCTTCGGGTGGTCAGGAAGCATGCTATGAGACATAGACAGTCAAGATGGAATTTGCCCCTCTCTGCATGAGAGAGATATCACTGGATCACTCAAGTGATTGGATCAATAAATGCATGGTCGTGCTTGGGTTAAGTGTTAACCCACGAGTTGAACCATATATTAGTGGCAAAGGGAATAACTTGTACGTGGTCGTAGTGGTTCGTCTGATATGATCTTTGTGTATGCATAGGAGTTATCACGCCTTGCTAGAGGCCGCTATCAACTATTGGGCGAGTAGGAGTACTCGGTCCATGTCTATATGTGCGTGAACCCATAGGGTCGCACGCTTAAGGGTTGGAAGCCTAGTTCAGGTTGGACCTGGACTAGACAAGGCTTAGGGTTCCTGATGGGCCTCCAGGTCGGGGTCGCATTGGGACGCCTATATAAGCAAGGGGTAGGGGCGAGGCTAATATGATCTGATTGATCTATTCAGTCACCGTCATCGTCGCCCACCCCACGCTCACGCCTTTGCTCCTCGCGAACCTAGCAGTCTGGTTACGCATTACTTCTTTCTGCATGTGTGTGATACCTCAGAGATGCTACATCTGTGGTACAAGGATGGACCTGGTCAGTCACGGTGGTCGGCAACTGATCAGCGACTAGTTGGACTGGTCGAGAACGTGCTCGGACGATCCGCAAGCGAAGGGTGTACCTGACGGACAACCACGCAACTGCACGGCACTGTTGTGACGCGTTCGACTACATCGAGTCTTCCATTGCATTTGCGCGTCTAGTAGTAATCCCGTGACCTATATCTAGCAGTAGATCCTAGTTTATGAGGTAGAAAAGTTTTATTTTCTGGCTAGCGTAGCACCCTTATAACCCTACAATAGGCACTGATCAGATTCAGAGTCGAATCTCCAACTACCAGCCGGACTAGGATAATCTGGTCGTCTTGCCTCCTTACATCAACGTACCCATCCTTAAGGCTCCTATCGATCAGGATGCCTACACCATTCCTACCTGATGTTGTACCCGTGTACCAAAGTTTGAAGCCCGTATGCTCCACCTCCTTTGCCTTTAGGCCCTTCCATTTACTCTCCTGCACACATAGAATATTTACACGCCTCCTAATTGCTGCATCGACCAGCTCTCTAAACTTATCCGTTAGGGACCCTACGTTCTAGCTACCTAGACAAATCCTAGTAGGCTCAGCTAGCTTCCTTACCCTTCGCACCCGTCGAGGAAAGTGCGAAGACCCTTGCTCATTTTGCACCACACCCGGGCACCGATGTGGCACGCCACTTAGGATGTGACGACCCGATCCTTGCTCTCTTGACACCGTGTCCAGATCATGACACGGCGCGTCACGGGGGTGACGACCCAGCCTACCCGGGTTTCGGCATGGCGCGTCGCTAAGAGGGTTATGCCCCAATGGGATTCTTTTAGGTTTCATCTCCATAAAAGTGGCTAAGTTTTTATGTTGGCTCGCCAAACCTAACACAACCCTCCTTCTTTATCAGGGCTTGGGACCTGCTATGTTGGGACACCAAAGCACCCCACCATAGGTGGAGTTTCCCAGGGCACTGTGTCTCTGTTAAAAAATTTATGCAGGTGTTTGATCAATAAACACTCATTCTGAACTAAAAGATCCAGGATACCCAATTCACCATCAGATTTTGCCAAACAACAGAGTGTCCAAGCAAATTTGGGAGGTTTTTTATAGTTAATGTCAGACCCCTCTCCACAAGCAGTGTTTTTTGAATTTATCAATCTGCTTAATGATTGTCTTGGGGAGGAGATCGCTACACATAGCAAAAGTTGGTAAGGCTGTTAAGACTGCATTTGTAAGTTGTAGCCTACCTGCTTCATTAAGAAAGAAAGAGAATGCTATCAATCTGCTTTCACATTTTGTTGTAAGTGGCCAGAAGTCTACAACAATGGGTTTGGAAATACTGAGAGGGAGTCCTAGGTAAGTGAAAGGTAGGGTACCAATGCTATAGCCTAGAATTGAAGCAAGGGATTCAACATTTTTAGGACTGATGTTAATAGGCACCATCATGGATTTTTCAAAATTAACTTTGAGACCAGCAAAGGATATCAGGATGGTTTTCAAGTGGTTGACCTCATTTGGACAACCCTTCATGAAAATGAGAGTGTCATCAGCATATTGCAGAATAGGGAAGTCTTGATCATTGATATTCAGTGGAAGGCTCAATTCACCAGAATCTTTAGCATGATTCAGAAGAGATTGAAGAAAGTCAACTGCCATAATGAAAAGAAGTGGAGAAAGGGGGTCTCCTTGCCTTACCCCCCTTCTACAATGGAACACCTTATCTGGTAGGCCATTAAGGATGACAGCTAAGGTTCTTGAACTGAAGATAGCTTTCATCCAAGAGATCCATTTTGGAGGGAAACCCTTTTGCTGCATGATTTGAAGCATGAACTCATGTTCCACCTTATCAAAGGCTTTCTCAAAATCTAGTTTAACAATGAGCTCTTTTTTGACTGACGACAAGAATGAAGGTATTCTAGAGCCCAAGCTATGCAACCCTAAATAGTTCTATGTTTGATAAACCCATACTGATTCTTGTGCAAGAGGGATGAGAGCATTGTCTGAAGCCTATTGGCAAGGAGTTTGGTAAGGAGTTTGACTAAACAATTGAGGAGTGATATAGGTCTATAATCTGAGACTCTCTGAGCATCATCTTTTTTTGGAATGAGAGTGATGTAAAAACTGTTAATGCTCTGCAGACAAATTGTCTCTGAATGGAAATCATCATAGAGTCTATAAAAATCAGTGCATATGATGGGCCAGCAATGCTTAATAAAGTCAGTTTTGAAACCATTAGGTCCTGGAGATTTATTAGAAGGAAGGGCCTTGACTACCTTATCAATTTCCTCTTTAGAGAAGGGTTGGACCAACATATCAAGCTGATGATGTGGACTGATGAAATCTGATAGAGTGAACCCAATTGTTGCAAAGTTGGAAGTACCCAATCTATCTTTGAATGATTCCCAAATAAGGTCAGCTTTTTCATGATGATCAGTCAGGATAGTGCCATCCTCCTTTACCAATTGAATTATTAGATTCCTCTTAAACTTTGTTGTAGCATGAGCATGGAAAAACTTGGTGTTAGCATCCTCTAGAGTAACCCATTTGATATTTCCTCTTTGTTTCTAATATGTCTGCTCCTGGTGAAGAAGGGAGATAAGATCCTTCTCAAGTATTTTCCTGAAATTCCACTCAATTAGGCTAAGGTCCCTAGATTCCTCCAAGAAGTTTAAGAAAGAGAGCATAAGCTTGACATTTTGGATATTCCCATTCAGTCCAGAGAGGGTATGTTTCCATTTCTTAAGGTTTTTCCTTATATTCTTGAACCTAACAGTTAAGTTTTTTTGCCACATCACTGTGAAAGACAGTTGCGAACCAACCTGTTGAACCTGCTCCATGAAGTCCTCGTGTTGAAGCCAATAGTAGCCACTACCAAAACACATAACATAAGATAAGCCATTCCAGTAGAGCCAAAGCCAAGAAGTGATAGCAGTGAAAGAAACAAGCCACCAATCCGTGGAGCACTCACGGTGTGTTGGCCGTCGTGGTTAGGAACGCAGGATACCACTGCCGCTCATGAACGATTCAGCCGCTGCCTGAATGAAGGCATCATGATTGAATATGATATTTGTTCCTTTTTCTAACTCTATTCATTTCCACTGGCCCTCACCTCTTATTGCACTCGTGCCCGCTGCTCTTGTGCATGCGATCCATCGCAAGTATTTGTTTTCTCATCAGATACATCCACAAGACCACATATACAACATGAAAACTACAGAATGGACGGTGCCAACCGAGTCGTAACCATGACCGGGTCCCCTGCCCGACTGCCCGTCCCTGTTTGGGGTTGGATAATTAGTTCCTTTGGTGCTGTCCAACTGGTGCAACAACTTCCATACAATGTTCTAATAGTAGTCGTGTCACTGAAAGATTGTAGACAACCTTCAAAAATGTGAACAGGATCATAAAGGAACGGCCTAAATGAGATGCATGTTGCCACGTGGGGGAACGAACAATTATAGTGGCATGCACTTTTGGACTTTTATGCTTGTTTAAGGAGAGGAAGTGGAGTGCTGAGTGCACCACATTTTGAACTATTATTTCAACCAGTAAATCGCATCTTGAATTCTCAGTGATGAGTGATGATTGATGAGTCCTTGAAATCTTCAATTGCATCATGTGGAAGTGCTTATTGAACGCACGGTGGCACAGGGAATGGAGAGCCAATGTACCATCCGACGCCCATCCAATCATTCCAAATATCGCCCCTTAAATCATCATGATATTCCTGCTGATAATGCTATATGGTGTGCCTCACCAAAAAACTATTCTAGCCTAAAAAAACCATAAAGCTATAAATAAAGCCATAAAGGGGTACGGTATTCGCATATATGTGCCACTCCATTTGACTGAACAAAACAACATCTCACCATGGAAATCCCTGGTGATAGATGATGGTCATGGCTGATGACCAACGTGTGGTACACCAACAACTTCCTTAGCGTACGGCAAACACAAAGTTTTGTCCTCGCCGGCTACTAGTCGACAGTGCACGAAGGGATATCCGGTATCCCCTGAGATGCGTTGGAAGCAGTTAGGAGTAGGACCAAAGAGAACCCAAATTTATTGGTGCAGTCTGTAGTGGTGCCTCTTCTTGTTAACTTTCTTTCACATGCTTATCGACAGGCTTGCTCATCGATCACGATGCTCGTTTTCGCTCGCGCGGTAGGTCAAGATCAAATACGGTGTCAACATCTATCGTTAATACATTCCAAAGTTTGCAACCATATAAAGAATGTCCCCTTCATCGTTCCAAGAAAAGAATGGACAATCCATCTCTGTGGGTCGTTATCATGAGACTGGAAAGTATTCTGCAAAACTTATTAGTAATTAATCAATCTTTTGCATAAAACTATTTGTGCGTATGTTAGACTGTGAGAGGTTGCTTGCTAGTTGTAAACCACACACACCCCTTCGTTACGAACGCTTTCATTCACATGACACCGGTACTAGTACCAGTTTGTGTAGTTGTGCCTATATAAAGTCCACTGCCTACAAACTCTCTCCCTTGCCATGAACGTCACAACCTATATAGAACACTCATCAGAGATCTAGCTCGCTAGGCCCTTCCCTCACTCCGGCCTCTGGTCCTGATAGGGGTAGCCGTGTAGGCCATCAAGCAACCTCCACAGCAATGGCAGCAGCTCCTCTTTCGAGGGTCATTGTGCTAGCCTTTGGTATGGCCTCTCTAGGTGGCCCCAACGCACTCCGCGTCCTTCTCGAGTTCATGGGGCAGAGTCCCTACCTTGACATCGTCATCTCCATATTCGCCATGTTCATGGTCACCGCCTATCTTCTCAGCGCCGTGCTCCTCGTGCGCTTCGTCTGCGACGCACGATCCCAAGACGTCACCGACGCTCAAGGACACGGAGCAGCGGTGGCCTCGGACTACCTCGCGTGGGTGAGCCTACTGGTGTCGGTGTGCATGGCGTTCCTCGTGCCGCATGCCTCGTAGCTCTGCCTTCGCCGTCCGTCCCGTCCGGTGGCCTTGGCACACTTAGCTTCTTGTTGACGTCCTTTTTAGATCAAAGGCATTCCCCCTGCTTTATTAGAAAGCGTAACAAGACACCAACGATCATGTCAGTGCTGGGGTTACCAGCTTACAAGTTTCAACATGAGCATGACTCTAACAGTAACTCTAATAGAAACAAAAGAAAAGTTGGGCACTGGGGAAACCAGCAGCCACAACAGCCTACACGACATACTTCTAAGTACTGAACTCTCTAGTCTCGGTAGGCCACAGAGCTCAAAGGAATATACTTAAACAAGGGCCAATCTATCCTATTACATGGTAGAAGCCATTGTTGTGATCAGGTTCAGCATTTCCTCAGCCATCGGCTTCACCTTCGGTTTGAGCAGGGGGCACCAGGTCTTGGCTAGCATCAGGGTCTTGAACACCACGCTCATCGGTGATGAAGAGACTTTCTTATCAAAGACCATCTCGTTGCGTGCTTTCCATAGTGACCATAGGGCACCTGCACAGATATAGATTGTCACCAGTTGCTTCTTACCTATAATCTTCTCCATGATCTCACTGAAGAGAGAAGCGCAGCAGGAAGGTGAAACAAGCCATCCCAAGCAATCTTTGAGGAAAGACCATAGGAACACAGCTAGGGGGCATTGGAAAAGGATATGGTCAGTTGTCTCATGTGAGTCACAAGCAAAGCATTTTTCTAGACCAGACCATTGTTTCTTTTTCAGTTGGACACCACATTGGATTTTGTCATGGTTAGCCATCCACCAGAAGATTTACTTTCATTGGAATAGGGCTCTTCCAAATCAGCATACCTCTAGTATCAAAAGATCTTCCAAAAGATAGTTCTTTGTATAGAGATCTTGTGGAATATTTGCCAGATTTTTCCAAGCACCAAGTAACTTTATCTCTGTAATCTGATAAGTTAACTTCTGCTAGTAAGAGTGTCAGCTGTGAAAAGTTATCAATTAGCTGGTTGTTCAATTGTCTTTTGAAAGCTAAATGTTCTACCCCTTGCTCAAGCACTTTGGCTACATTTATATCAGGATAACAAGCAATCTGAAATAGCTCAGGAAAAGAGATTTTCACGGGACACTCACTTATCCAGCAATCATGCCAAAATCTAGTTTGATGGCTAGAGTGTATCTCTATTTTCCTACCTCTGAAGTACCACTCTCTAACATCTAGTAATGATTTCTAGAATTGGGAGCCTTTTTTGCTTTTGACCTGGAAAATACTGTTGTGTCCCAGATATTTGTTCCTCAACAAGATACAATATAGGTTATCAGTACCTCTTTCTAGTTTATCCACCCATTTAGCTAGTAGACAAATATTCATGATTCTAACATCTATGAAGCCTAGCCACCAAACTCCTTGGGTCTGTTGAGAGCTTCTCATTTGATCATGTGATATTTCCTCTTCTTACCTGTGCCCCGCCAATAGAATCTGGACCTGATGGTGTCTAATCTTTGGAAGTTTCCTTCATATAGCTGGTACACACCATGGTGTACATTGGAATGCTGGAAATACAAGAGTCAATTAGAGCTGCTTTACCTCCTAAAGATAAGTAGTCACATTGCCAAGTGTTCAGCCTTTTCTCAATTTTATCTTCTACAAACCTTAGTTGGGCTTTTGTAATCTTGTGACAGCTCACAGGCATACCCAAATACTTTATTGGGATGGTTTCAATCTTACAACCCAGTGCTCTGGTTACCTATGACTGCTCTTCAGTAGACAGACCCACAGTGAATACATTAGTTTTCTTATAGTTGATCTTCATTCCTGGCATAGCTTCATAGCAGGATAAGAGAAGTCTGACATTTTCAAGATTCTCAGTGGAGGGTTGGACCATTAAGATTGTGTCATCAGCATATTGCATATGACAAATACCTCCATTAAGTAACTAACAAACTAGTCCTTGGATCAGCCCAGCCTGACTAGCTCTAGATAGCATGGCTAATAGGGCATCAGCTACCAGGTTGAAGAGCAAAGGAGACAAAGGTCACCCTGTCTAAGACCCTTAAAGTTTCTGAAGTATTCTCCTCTAAGACCATTAAAATCTATACACACTCTGCCTCCTCTCGCTGCTTTATTCATCCATTCTATCCAAGTAACAGTGAATCCTTTTCTGTGTAAAACTTCTTCCAAGAAATCTCAATTCACTTTGTCATAAGCTTTTTCAAAATCGAGCGTAATGATAACTCCAGGACTCTTGGTAACTCTAAGTTCATGTGGAACCTCTTGTAGTATGACAATTCCTTCCAAGATGTTCCTCTTTGGAATGAAGGTTGTTTGGTATTGACTGATCACCTTGTCCACAACTGTCATCAATCTGATGGTAAGAGCCTTGGTAATGATCTTATAAATTATGTTCAGGGGGGCAAATTGGTCTGAATTGTTTGACAGATGTTGTAGGTTTGACTTTTGGGATTAGAATAATAACTCCATAGTTTAATCTCCATAGCCCTAAGTGGCCGCCCTCATGCAGGTTATCCAACATTTCCTTGACGATGATTCTCATTTTTGGCCAAAAGACCTTGAAGAATTCTACAGAGAAGCCATCTAGGCCAGCGGCGGTGTTATTCTTCATTTCTTTGATAATTGAGTCCACTTCCTCCATTGAGAAAGTTCTTAATAAGAGCTCTTTGTCCTCTCTTTGGAGTTGTTCGTTAGTAGGCCATAGAGAGGTATCCAAATGTATGTTTGCCACTTCAGATCTGCCAAATAGATCTTTATAATAACTAGTAATGTGATCTGTAAGAGTGGCAGAATCAGTCACTTCTGAGCCTTGAATCTCAAGCATAGTCACTAGCATTTTCCTTCTTCTACCATTAGCGCATTTGTGGAAATAGCTAGTGTTAGCTCCCCTTGCAGTATCCATTTCTCTCCTCTTCTTTGCCATTATATCTCTTCATCTGCCAGTATTTGTTGTAACTCTTTTTCAAGTTGATATCTATTTTGCCATTCTGAAGGTAGCAACTCTCTTGTTTCACTGCAAGTGTCCAAATTGTTGATACTGGTCAGCAGATTCTTCTTTACATGTTTTTGATGACTATCAAAATTCTGACCCCAACCTTTGATAGCTCTTCTAAGCTTTCCTAAAACAACATGCCAATGGTCTAACACATCATATTTGTATCTTTCAGGCCATTTGTTCAAAACCCTTGGCTTGAAATCTGCCTGTCTGAGCCAGTGGGCATTGAATCTAAAGTAATACATAGGCTATTCACCATTGCCTCTAGTATCTAGAATCAAGGGATTATGATCTGACCCAAGCCTTGGTGCAGTGAAAACATCACCCACATTAAAATCATCTTCCTAGGAATTAGAACCAAAATCCTATCCAAAACACCAAGAATTAGAGGGGTCTGTTTATTTGACCAGGTAAATCTACTACCAAATCTGCGCAGTTCTCTAAGGGCAGTAGTATGAATCATCTCATTAAATGCATCTGTGAAGTGAAAGTTAACATTGCCATTGGATTCTCATCCACACTTCTAACTATGTTAAAATCACCTCCAAGTAACACATGGAACTCTGAGCTTAGAATTTTGGATTGAATTTCCTCTAAGAACTCTAATCTCTTATCATCGTGAGTGGGGCCATAGATATTGAAAAGTTTCCATTTGAACCCATTGTACTTCATTGTTAGCACACATCTTTGGTAGAACTGGCCTAGCTCTTCCTCCTCCGTATCATAAAGATCTCTATCTACACCCATTAGCAAACCACCTGAGTGGCACTCACAGGGGAGCCATGACCATGCCATATCTCTATTAACAACATACCTCTCAAGTTCCCTCTGCCTAAAGGAAGATTTAATAGTCTCCTGGAGGCAAATACAATCAAAGGAGTGTTTAGCAATTAACTCTAGTAACAGTCTTCTTCTACCTGCATTGCCCAAACCTCTGATGTTCCAAAAAAGTATCTTCATCTTTAATCAATGTTTGAAGGGATATCCTCTATAGGTGCAATATCTCTATTTAACTCTGTATTAGTGCAAATCATCATAGTGGTACTACCTGAACTAGTCATACCTCTATTCTCATAAGAAGTACCATCCTCTGAAATATCTTTGATTTTATCTCTAGACTTTTTGAGGGCAAGCAAGGCTTCATCCTTTGCTTGCTCAAGGTGGATATTGGCAATTCTGTGAGCTTCCTCTTTAGAAACGGTGAAACCACAAGTTTTTCCAAAATCATCTAGCTCAAAGAGACACATGTGGGGTGGGGGTGGGATTTTGGGGGATAATACCTTTCTTAGAAGCTATTGTAGCCATTGCCTTATCTTGAATCTTTGTATGAGGGTTGGCAATTCTTGAGCTTTGTCTTGTAGGATGGGGGTGAGCTTCAAGTCTTCCAGCTTGGAGTGAAATTTGGAAGGTAGAGTATTCATTCTGGAGTGTTGTCTTTAGGTAACTCTAAGGTTATTGGCATATCTCTAGTCTTGTCCCATTTGTCAGTGGATAACTCAGGTGCTTCTGAATCCACCATTGGGTCCTCATATTGGTTCAGAGGAAGATTTAGTTCACACATAGATTGATCATTAAAGGGGGAAGGAGCTGGTATTTTTGGCCTTGTTGTGGCTGCATTCAGATGCACTGCCACTGAATTCATTTCTTGAATGATATCAGAGAAGTTGAGAAGCTTGTGATAGTCATGTGTGAACCGATCTGTATCTAGCTGAGTCTGTCCAGGAAGAAAAGCATCTATATTTGTAGATTTCTCCACAATCATCTTCCTAATTCTATCATTGCCACCTTTATCTCTATTTTGGCCAGTTGAAGGGCCTGACTGATCGTTTCTGGTTTGATCTTTAGTGAGCTTTTCAGCTTCAAGCCAGCCTTGACTATCTTGAGACTTAGGATCTTCCTCATCAGTAACCTCATCATCATCACTATCCCAATCATTGTCAGGAGTTGAGGGGGGTACCTGAGATAGTTTGTCAGAGAAGAACCAAGATATCTTCCTTCCTTGCTTATTGATGTACACCATAGAAGTGCCACCAATCTTCTTAGGCATCTTAGTGGCAACTTTGATCCAAACCACTTTCCATTGCAGAGAGGGGGTATGAACCATTTCTGGCTCTCCAACCAATTTGGCTAACTCTATCACTGCATATTCAGTTCTAGCAATCTTTGGAATCCCCACAGCTCGAACCCAAATAGAGTGCAGAACATCAAAAGCACCTGGTTCCATGCTAATTTCTTGAGCTGTTGCCCACAAATCTGAGGTGATAAAATTGAATTTACCCCTTTTGGTAAGCATATTCAAAGCAAGTCTAGAGGGCACATTCACCAGAAACTCCTTATCAGAGAGCCTTTTAACATCCCAGTTCCAGTCAAAGGCCATCATGTATTGACATTCTGTAGTAACTCTCTTTTTTGTATCTCTACCTTCCAAGATAGTGAACACAGCTCTAAAAGATTCATCATCATCCCTCTGACTCTGTTCAGAATTTGGTTTAGGGAGATTCAGTGAGTAGAAATGGGATCCCATAGGCACACACCTGCAGTCCTTTGTTCAACATAGCAACAGGAGCTTTGGGATTTGACTGAATGTTGGTGGTAGATTGAGCTTTTGGTTTAGTAGGGGTAGTTGCTTGGGGTTTTCGCGAAGCCTAGGGCTTTTTGAGAGGGCATTGGGCAGATTTGTGTCCAGTATTTTTGCAGCTTTAGCAGAATGGATCATTTTCACAATCAAACCAGTGATGTCCCTCTTGATTACAGTTGTAGCATTTTATCTTCGAGTATTGTCCCTGATTGTATGCTCTAGACCCAGATTGTTTACGCTGATCAAGTTTGTATCTCAAATCAGCTTCAGTCATCTGACGCACATCCCTATCCTCATCATAATCACCAGATCTCTTTCTTTCTTGCATATCTCTAGCATCTAGTTCTCTATCTCTATAGGGATTGCGGTTGTACCTTGGCTCTCTGTCGTCGTACCCATGAGGACCACGCTCATCCCGCTGATGCTGGTCTTTGTTGTCCCGACGCGGGTACGCCTCCCTCGTCGGCCTATTGTCGCGGTACTGGACAACCTCAGAAAACGACCGCCGGTCAGTGGTGGCCGGTGAGATCCGGTGGAGGAGCTTCGCCTGAGCTCCAAACTTCCTGATCTCTGCTGAAGATGCATCAAATCGTGCTGTCCCTGGGTCCCAAACCCTTGAGGTCGGCACCCAGTACCAATTGTGCTGACTTGAGGGAAGTCTGTGTGACAGTCGGGGAGATTATGGGTGCGAGAAAAGGTCTTCTATGGATAGACCTTCTTGGGCCGGCCCATGACCAATACCTTTCTCAGCCTATTTAGGTCGTCTTCCACCTACCGCCAACACACGACTCTGCTCTATTGAGCGCCTAATTCGGTCCTACGCCATGGCCGCACTTCCAAGCTTGTGCTTCACTCCATCATTAATATCCACTGGGCGACAGAGGTCCTTCATGATTTGCTCTATTGAACATCTCGGAGGGCTCTCTAAATCCTTATCTCTTTTACCCCAAGAGAAATTGAGCGAAACATTGCCAACCACAACCGATTCCTCAGAGACTGCATCAATCGGGGGGAGGGGTTGGTTTCTCATGCGTCGATTTGCAACCGAGGCATTTGGTTGAGAATGTTTAGGGAGACCAAATGCCATAGATGTATAGTTCCGATTAGCTCTCAGGGGCGAAAAGTGATTCGCGCTCAACCAATCCATCAAATCCATGTCTAACTCTATTGGGAATATCGAGAGGGGCGGGAGGAAGACAAAGGTGAAGGGCTCACCAAGTTCCAAAGATGGGAGCACCCCGGCGACTAACGGAGGAACCGCCAGCGTGAGGCGGCGGTTGCCCATCATGGAATCTCTCAATCCGCTGGTCGATCAGCAGCGCGTCGTCACCCGATCACGATCTCCTACTTTTGACGGAGAAAGATCGCCAGCTCAGGGCGAACGGCGGTGGGGAACACGTCAGCGGCGGTGGGGAAGTGGGGAGCTCTATTTTGTAGCTCTGTTCTATGTTAGGATTAATTCTTGTTTGTAATTGCAGGGTACGTGTCACAGTATTTTTCTTGCTGACGTCGTTCGCCGGCAAGAACTTCATCGCCATCACCATCGACGCCGCCACCACCTTGGTCCACCGCATTAGCTCTGTGCTCCGTGTCCTCTGAGGGGTGGGAACTGCAAGCGATGATGGCACCCCTGTCATGCGCTTCTCCAAGACGACGAGGCCGACAGTGTGCTTCATCCTCATCGCTCTGCTCCTCACCGCCGCTTCTTCCGCCGTGTCCAACGGCCTCAACATTGACGCAAAGTGTAACACCCCTGGTGTTATGATAACTAAAACCTGCCATGTCATCATATGCATTGCAAAGCATTCATGTTTAGGTTAACCTTGATATGCATCAACTAAAACAAGTTTACATTTCATAGGTTGCTTGTGTTTCTGAAATGTTGTGTTACATGAAATCATAAAACCTAATTTTGAATGTCATCCCAAAATACTTATTCCATGTACTTGAGGTGTAAACTGTGTTTACACTAGTGTCAAGCATAGTATATGAATCTAAGTACAACCCTTAAAAAATGAATTCCATATTTGAAGTTGAATTTGGATTTCAAAGCTTATTTCCAAGTCTTGTGATTCAAATTTAATTCAAATTAGAAAACTATAAAAATGTTTTTCAAAAGTCAACTTGGTCAACCAAGGGTGTCATTGGGTCATTGACCTAAAAATGTCCTTGGATGATGTTTGTGATCACTAATGACCAACCAATTAATTTAGAAACCAAATCAAGTTTGAATTCGGTTTGAAAAACCCTTTATTTCAAAAGGCAGTTTTACCCCCTTTTTGATAATTCAAAATATATATAGAATTTGGAGATACTCTCAAAATATAGTTTGTATATCTTGACAAGAGCTACAAAGTTGGTATTTGAAGTTTTTCAAGTTTCCAAAAATAATTTCAAATGAATTTGAAAATACAGTTTTCCAGCATTTGTCCCCTTTTGATTTTAAACTCATAATTCAAAAATTATTCATAATTTGGGAACACTTTGCATATAAAAAATGTTTAGTCTAAAAATTTTAGCATTCCATAGATTTTAAGATTTTCAAGTTTTATCAAAAAATAAAAAGTAATTTCAAATATTTATTTCTAGTGTTTTGTCCCTTTTTCAAATTTGATTCAAAATTTCATATTTCCACTCCAAATATGAAAATCTTCCTTTTGAGAAAAGTGTTCAGAATAAAATTTTGAGCATTATATAGATTGGGAGTTTTTCATATTTTATTCAAAATTTGGGAGAATTTTGCAAAAATTCAGAAAAGGGTTATCTTGCTGACGTCATCATCACTTTTCTTCCTCTCTGTTCCTCGCCGTCGCCGTGGTCGCCATGCCCATGCCGGTGTGTCACCGCGACCGCCAGCTCACGCCCGCACTGGAAACCTCTTTGCCTCGACGAGTCGTTCCGTCCGTGCGCACCCGTCGTCGTATAAGAAGCAAAGCCATTGTCATCTTGTCCTTCCCCTGCTGCCGCCGTGCCGTCGAGTTCCGCCACCGCCGTCCGCCGTCGTCATGCTGTGATTTTTGCCTTTAGCTAGCTCGCCAGCTTCGCCTCATCCCTGCGCACCCGCCAACCTCCATCTCATAGCCTAGTTCCGCCAGAAT
The DNA here is from genome assembly GCA_023333625.1 of Bothriochloa decipiens. NCBI lineage: Eukaryota > Viridiplantae > Streptophyta > Magnoliopsida > Poales > Poaceae > Bothriochloa > Bothriochloa decipiens. The sequence continues at coordinate 10,253,108 of CM041644.1, read as the reverse complement.
CCGCCAACGGGAGTCGTCTTCCTCGCGTCCGGCCATCAGCGCCGCCGTGAGCCGCTCCTGCCGTCGACCGTCCCGTAGCTCCTTGAGCTCCATCACCTACATCTCGAGCTTCGCCTTCTTGTCGTGGAACTCATGCACACACTCATTTTTGCAGCGCACGTCAGGAGTCGCCGGGACGCCGACCTTGTCAGTCCGTGACGCCGCCACCGATCTCGTCACCGACAAGCACCCACCTCCAAACAGTCTACGACCAATCTAGTGGGAGCGTCGTCGTCGTGGTGAGCTCCTTCTCCTAATCGTGCCTTTGGTTATCCATTTATAGCATCCTAATCGTCGGCTCGCGCGTCGCCGCCGGAGCTCTGCTCTGTTGCCGTCGCCGCCGCACATGGTCAGTCGTGTCGAGACCAGTTCTGTCCCAATTAGATGCTCTGTCAAGTTCACGTAGCCGCTTAGGGTTTTTCGAGTGCTCGCCTTCGCCAAAAAGGCTCCGGTGAGCCTTGCAGCCGCAGCCGCCCGTCGCCAGGCCGCCCAGCTCGCCGCCGTCCATGCGTCGTCGCGTCAGCTCTCGAATTAGACACACCAGCATGTTCGTCTCGATTCGCTGAGTCCGTAGAGCCCAAGCTCTCCGTCGGGGACCTCGCCGTCGATGAGATCACCGCGGTCAAAATCGAATCGCCGCCGGTCAGCGTCGGGAAAAGATTTTCCCTTTTCCTTTTCTATTTTTAGAAAATGATTTAAATATTATTTTCTTTGGAAAATCATAGTAATTCAAGTATAGCTCTAAAAATTCTGAAAAATTATGTGTATGTTCTTTACGATGTCTTTTATCTAGGAAAAATATAATATGCCAATTTTGAGTACCTTTTACATAAGTTAAAATTAGCTCTTTTAATTGAAAAATGCACCTTCAATGATTTTTAATAAATAAAATAATTGGTTTTTATCTTTGAAATTTGTTTTGCCATCTAATTAGATCAAGATATTTTCAAAATAAAGTTTTGAGTTCATTTAGACAACTTTAATTTTATGTCTTTATTTCATGCTTTTTAATTAAATTAATCTCTTTAATCATGCTTAATCATTATAGGATTTGTTTGACTTTGGGATTGATTGATGACCTTGGGTCTTTAACCCTAATGACCTTTGGCTCTTTTAACTAATTATTTGTGCTTATCTTAATCATGTCATTAGGGTTTAATCAATGTTATTTCATGTGTTTAATAAACTTCACTAAAGATGTAGTTAACCCTAATGAACTTAGAAAGTTGTGTTGGCTTGCAACTTTATTGTGAAGGAAAGTTGTACTCAAGTCCTTAATCTGGTCATGCATTCATCGAGCATCATGTTTACTATTCCATCATGTTAAAGCATATCATTTTATCGTATAGTTTCCGTTAACGGAGATTTAACGTTGTCACATCAGATCCCAAGGAAGAACAAACTCAGGAGTTGGGAGTTGATCCAGAGCTCAAGATCATCTACCCCAAATACCAAGGCAAGCCCCGGATGCATTTAAACCCTTCCTTGATTTTTATAAAGTTTTTATCGCGTCAGTTATGAAATATTGCATTAAGTAATAGGAGTTGAGTGATAACCCAACAATTGCATTACCTGTCTTATTTCCATATTTCTTGTTACCTGATTTTGGAAGATGCGTAGTAGTGCTTAGCCCTGCTTAATTAGTTAGGTTTTCAAAAAGTAAAAGAATAAAAAAATGAGAATGGCTTTATTTGTGGAAACATGATGATAGTTAATAAATCAAGTCCGGACGGGTAACTTGCATTGGGAATGGAGTCCTTCTGTAGTGTTTCCGTCTGTTGATGCCCTAGGTCCCGTTCGATGGTGAATCGGTGATATCGAGAAATTAGAAAATCCATATGCATGAAGTGATATACAGTAGGCCAGAGTCCTCATGTATGTCATGGAGTGATATATAGTGGGCCAGAGTCCCCACATATGTCATAGTGTGTCATACTATGGGTTTAAGTTTCCATGTATATTGGTACACTGGGTCAGAGTTCCCAAGTGTATCATGTGGTGATATATGGCTACGGTTGTTATCCCGGTATATCTGTGATCTGGTGTGCATCGAAGTTAGAGTCTCTGGTATATCAGTGATCTAGGTCCCAGCTGGGTATAAAAATGGATTCGAATCGTCGTTGCTTCTCGGAGAAGAAGACTCGATCGGTGTTCATCATCGTAATAACAACTTGAATAGTGATAAAGTATCTAAATGAAGTTGTTTGGTAATGTTGAGCTAGAGTAAGAGAACTTTATTTTCTGTTATAACTTGATTAGTTAGAACTTGATTCTCAAGAGCTTTTCTGCAAAAATTCCTACGAGCCTTACCTTGTCCCTGTAGCTTGCATTTCTGAGTCTTCACCCCTCTTTTTTATCGGGTCAGTCTTGTTGAGTACTTTTGTACTCAGGGTTTGTTAAACCCTTGTTGCAGGTGAGCCCCATGTGCAGGATTGCTTTGCACCCTGCTGCATGACAGTCGTTGCGGAGAGTGACGACGAATAGGCTATCTGGCTCTTGGGCAGAGCGTATCATCAAGGTTTTGTAATAAGCTTTATTGCTACTCTACTGCTCCTATGATTGTAATAATTAAAAACATATGGTTTGTAAGTTTAAAACTAAACGTTTGTAAACTTATGTTATTGTAATCTTTCCGCTATTTTACTCTGATATATCTTATTTGTATAAAACTGTTGTAATACTGCAATATCTCTTTGTAATGATTGATCCTGCTCGGAGAATCGTAGATGATTCGGGATTTACCCGACAGACCTTTAAGTCTTATAGAACACATTCATGGTTATTAAGAGTCTGTTTGGACAATAATAATACATGTGGGCCATATAATTTAGGAGGTTCTGCCACACAAAACGCCTCTTTCCTAGCTTCCCCTGCCGGAGCCCGATCACCTACGTGCCCGTCACCGTCGCAATCGCCACGGTCGCTGGGACGGCGCTTGTCGTCCGCTTCTCCCGCAGAGTGCGTACTGCGTAATGCTGCTGGCGCCGCTGCCACTATGACTGGCCTGCCACGGGCACGTCGCGGCGGCGCTTCGGCAAGCTGACGTATGTGGCCGTCCTCATGGCAGCATCCTCGCTGGGAACGAGTCGGACTCGGACGACGGGGACCACGTATGTTCTGCCTCTGCTTCAGTAGGTTGCCTGGTGCAGTCCAGTAACAGGTTTCTAAATGTAATAGTAATGTCGGGATGTATTCTCAGCAAGTCAGTAGTGTAAATTCAGGAGGTGTTTGAATGTATGTACAGTACATGAGGTGAAATTGTCCACAGTGCATTTGAATTTGTTTAATTAGTTTATGTACGGTGAATTTGCTAATGTCTTTCGGGGATGATATTTCATCGGCCGACCGAAATTAACTACGAATCACTGGTACATAGTGATGATAGATTCAAAACAGAAACGAACACAATCAAATTATGCAGCAGCTGATGGCTCCATGGGCAAATATATAAATTTGAATGATGGACCAGGATTAAACAAAAAAGCGTATCATGTGAAGTGTATGGATGCATTCCTTATCTTGCCGGCAGTAAGTGAGTTCTGATCACATGAATTTCAAATTTTAGGGGTCAGAACAACCTGAATGGCACTCTGCAGGAAGTTGACCCGAAGTCCAATTCGAGGGGATCAATGGACCATGCCACGAAAAGAAGAAAGGGAAGAAAAGTTCAGACGTATATCCACTATATATGTATGCACCTACTTTCTGTCAGTGTCAGAACACATCTCATTTTTAGGGTCATTTGGAACACAGATATTATACAAGAATTTCAGATAAATCATTTTTTTTAAAAAAAAGCAGAAAACATAAAAATTTCCCATGCATGAAAATTGACTGATTCTTGAATTAGTGGCTCATCTAAAGCTCATTGTCCCGGAGCCCTCCCAACTACAAGCTCATCTCTTCTTCTGGCTTCTTGACAACAACAGGCTAAACTCCCAGGCTAACGTCCACAACAAAAGCATTTGGATCTACAACAAAAACATTTGGGAACAGGAGGAATCATACTACGAAAAATTGTCCTGGTACTCGTACTCCAGAGACCAGGGATCACATCTTTGTTTCCTGTCCTATATAGCCTCCCACACATTTGGGACTGCTTAGTATTTTTTTTTGAAGGACTGCTTAGGAATTCATCTCGCCAGAGGAGAGCAACGTCGTCCATGGATGATTGGCTCTGATCTGCACTTGCCTCATTCGATCAGAATGGATTGCCTGGCTGCCTGCAATTGGCTGATCTTTGAGTCTCACAATTGACTCCTTAAAAGAGGTCATGTCACGTGTGATATGCGGATAGCTGGACATCAAGGCAACAACGGAACTGTTTCAGTTTCTTTTGAGGAAAATATCCAAAGGAACGCGGCAACATATAGATAAATTATACTGAGTGCTGACCGAAGCAACGCTGTCCGATCGGTCTATCTTTTTTCGAACTTCAGATTGCCTTCGGCAGCCTTTGTTGCTAAGTCCCTTTAGTCAATCAAAGAATGAAAAGAATAAGGCAAAGGACAAAAGGTAGAACATCCGGAAGCTGGCAGTTTCCTTTTTGCCTTTTCCTAAAACCCTTTTAATTTCAAGGCCGTCACGTGCGAGATTTGACGGCTTGTGACAACCTGCATGGCTGCCATTTTCATGCTGAACCAACGATCTGGCCTTTTGACGCTTCATCATCGATCGGATAAGCATGCAGGCAAGGGAAAACGTAGGCTGTGGAAACTCTATGGCCATCAATTTTGCACATGCGATCCTATCATCTAGATTCTCAGATCCATGTCAAAGACTGGCTTTCATGTCACTGTCAGGTGTGGATGGAATTTACAATGGTCTACTACTGAACTATGAGAGAGAGTACTAGCTGTAAACTGACGGCCTCTTTCCCGAATTCTGGCGCCCGCATCGAATAGTCATCAGAGACTGCAATTCGACACGACGGGCAAGAGCTTCTAGGGACTGTTAGGTTTGCCCTAATCGGTCGGCTACATGGCTCGTCTCTTTTGATGCATCACCCAAATGGAAGGAAGATTTGACGTGATGAGCCGATTACTTCATATCGTACATGGAGATGCTCAACTTTTGCGTGCTAGAGCGTCTGGGTAACACGAGAGAGAGAGTAAAAATCCAAGGTGTTGGTCCGTCAAATTCAGGACTGAAAATACGCACCTTCTTTCTTTTCATTGTTCTATGCTCAGAATGGCCAAACAGAAAAATGTCCCAAGATGCTCACATCCACCTCTGTACTCCTATTTTGTACTAGTATAGAATAGCAATAACCTACTGGTCACCACGTGCACGCCGCCGGCGCAGGACACATCGTCAGGCGGCTTCTGGTTAAGGGTCGGCCGCGCGCACGCGCAGGACACAGACATCGATCAAGCAGAGTCTTGGGTCCTTGGCGTCGTCAGGCTGGTGAGAACGAGGCAGGGGACGGCGAGGGAAACGACGGCCAGGTACGGCGCCAGCCTCGTCAGCTTGCCGCCGAAGCGCCGCGTGTCCGTGGCAGGAATAGGGGCAGCGCGGCCACCTGTATCGGCGGCATTACGCGCCTTCCGGTTGAAGGCAAAGCGGGCAAGAAGCAAGGTGCCAACGACCGCGGCGAGGGAGCCGCGTTGTGCGTAGAGGCCACCGGACACGGCGAGGAGGAAGGCGGCGGCTCCGGTGAAGCTCGCCACCTGGGCCATGCTGGCGAAGCGCCCCGTACCCGCGGAGCCCGAAGCAGCGGTGGGAGCGCCGCCGTGCGAGTGGTCCTCCTCTCGGCGGAAGACGCGGAGCAGAGGCCCGGTGCAGAGGAGGACGGCGGCGGCGGCGGTGGCAAGGGCCGCGATGACGGGGCTCTTCATCTTTCCGGCGATGTCGGCAGCGACAAGGCATAGCAGGTGTCGTCCTCTAACGCCGGCGCCGGGCGCGACGAGGAGGCACGCGGAGACGAGGAAGGCGACGCCGAGGGACACGACCAGGGTCACCTGCGCGAAGCGGTCCGTGCGCCGCGCTGGCGGCGACGCGCCAGGCGCGTGCGAGGCAACTCCCGCGCGCGCTGCCGATTTGCGGACGAAGCGCGCCAGCAGCATGGCTCCGAGGGCCTGGGCGGTGACCACGGCGATGGCGAGGAAGCAGATGGCGATGTCGGTTAGAGGGCTCCGCTTCGGGATATCGAGGAGAACGCGGAGCGCGTCGGGGAATCCCAGCGCACCGGCGCCGAGAGCCAGGACGATGATGCTGGGAACAGGGCTCAAAGCCATGTGGACTTGGATCGCAGGATCACCCTCTCCTCTCCCTGCCGACTCGGCGTCTCGCGACTTTCTTGCCGCCCTGCCGTGACTCTGTGACCGCAGCGAGAGCTTCAGGAAAGGGCGAAAGGATTTACGGGTTCTTCAGAGTGAGTAGTCTGGTGAGGGTGCGCGCCCTTTTATAGGTTTTGTCTCGGGAGGTCCAAGACTGCGCAGAGAGAGGCTGTGTGTGCGCCAAGTTGGTGGGGGCGGGGCGGGGCGGGGCGTGGGCGGACCAATCCGGGGAAGGCACCGGAACGCACGGCGCCTCGTTGCGACGTGGACGGATGGGGGCGCAGGGTAGGTGGTGATGTACTGATATATGCTTGGTTGGCGCTCGGCTGGCCTGGCCGGCTGCACCCACCGGGCGTGACGGCGTGTGGATGTGGTGGTGTGCGGACCGCCGGGGCGCAGGCAGGTGCAGGTGCAGGTGCAGGTGGGCGGGCCGCGCGTGGGCGTGGCGGCTGGTGGCCTCCGCGAGACCGCGACTGCTCTTTGCACTTTGCTTAGCCGCGGACGCCGCCGCCCCGCCCGCAAGGCTACCATGTACCTAAGAGCATCTCTAAAAGATTAGCTAAAATAATTATCTAAATTTAGTTATTTAGCTATTATGTAAAATAAATCTTACTTTAAAAAACTAGACTACTCCAAGAGACTATCTAAATTAAGACTCTCCGTATTCAAAAGCTTGCCACGTCACTGATCTTCCTTCTTTCCGAATCGCCGCGACGTCATCGTCGTATGGTCTAGAAAGCCACCGCCGCCTAGGAACTCTACATGTCACCTTCGTCAATTTCAAGCGGCACAAGCAGATTGCCGTCGTGCTGCTTGAATGCTTTTCGGCATCGATCTCTGACCGCTCCCACGATCACGAGGTGGAGATCGCTGCCCAGTTCTTAGTCTGCGCACCTTGCAGCAGGGTACGAGAGCTTAGCATGCACCGCCGTGCGCTCGTG
>CM041644.1:10139435-10236425 GCA_023333625.1 Bothriochloa decipiens | reverse complement strand
TCGCTGTGATTGGTTGGGGGCTTCGTCATGCGGCTACGCTTGCTGTGAGGACACTCGTGGCACGCATGGTGGTGTCGGGTGTCCGCAGGGACGCCCGCGCTCGTCCGTGGCGCCTTCTTGTATGGTTGTCTCCGTTGTGGGGCCTGGTGAGGGTGTGAGAGGTCATGTTGAAAGCTTGGACGACGGTGTCTGTGGATGTTGCTTCCTCCTTAGAGGCGTCCTTCTTGCACTTCTCCTCCTGTCCATTGTTTGGATTTGCGGGTGAAACCCTTCCCTTACGAACTTGCGATGTCAGCGCCTTCAGTCTTGTGTCCTTCTTGAAGGCATCGTCAGGCTTTCTAGCTCCACCCTGCTGCGATGTTCTTTCTGCCTTGCCCTAGTCGTGCTTTCGGTGGCTTCGATGGGGATGTTCGGTTTTCTTTGTTCTTTGGTTTTTTCTTTGTGTTGTGTTCCTGCTAGTTGTTCTTAGTGCAAGTTTTTCGACCAAGTGGAGCTGCAAGTCGATTTGAGTTGGCTCCGTGTTGTTCCTGGAGCATTCAGTAGCGGTGCTTAGTTGAGTAGTGCTAATAGAGTTGAGTGGGCTCTGTGCGTTTTCGCCGGAACATCAAGTAGTTGAGTGGACGTCGACAAGCTACAAGTGGTGGCCTGAGTTGGGATAGTGGCTCCATAGTTGTATAGATTGAGTATGACGCTCCCCTCAGTTGTATGTTTTCTAGCGCAATTTCTATTAAAAACTGGTCTGGCACCTACTCTTTTTTCTTTCTTCATCTAATAGAAATCGTAGCAAAGTTTTTGTCATCCTTTTAAAAAAGATAAGTCTAAATATTAATTTACTGTCATGCCACTATTGAGCGGGAAGACATTTTTATAGCGTTACAATATAAAAAAGTTGTTTATCAGGATTTCCCTCGCCAGGGGTCCCCGTCCCGTCCGCGTCCAAGGCAAGGGAAGGTAGAGCAGCCAAAGTCGCAGGCATCGGCCCCAGCTCCGTTAAATTTTCAAAAAGGGCCCTCCCTGCTAATCACAAAGGCATGATGGTGAGGACCTGAGGCCAAAGACGCGTAATTCGACGCGTGGGATGTATGGCGCTGGCGCACGACGGCACGAGGCGAGGCAGAGCACGGGGAGTACCGCCAGCTTCCTCTCCCCGTGCTGCTTGGTCTTGTCTTCGCCGGGAGAGTGATGTGCCGCCGTCGCTGTCAGCCAAAGGGTTGAGAACTGTCATCAGCCGGACAGATGATGGGTGACGCGCGCGATATACACCGGCCGGATGTCGATCAGGACCCAACTTGGACGAGGAAGCTCCAGCCCTTCATGCTAATCGCTTGGTTAAAAAAAAAGCCTTTTTGAAACAAAGGGAAAGTGTTTCTTTGTTCCCAAGAACAAGTATAGGTTGTTTTGTTCGGTGCAATGCTTTTAAAACCATAATACGGATGTAGACATGTACAAACACATATTCACCATTATGAATGCTAACAAATGCACTTTACTCTTGTTAGCATCTTTGAGAGATTAAACCGGCAGATTTGCATCACAAGTAGAGGCAGAGCTAGAAACATGGAATTTGCCCCCTTTGGGACAGCAGTATAAACTTTATGAAAATTTGATCGATCCTTTTTTTAAAAAAAAAATAGTTCAAATTATATTAACCTGGGAGGCAGTCAAGTTTACCCTCTCCCCCTGATCACAAGCTCCTAAGCAACCAAATCAAGGTACTAAATGAAATAGAGGAAATGTATCCACCAAAAAGAAGAATTATATCCTGTAAACCCAGTTCATACTTCAGAAATTTGTATGCAGAAAAAAATAATAGGTCGCCAGACGAGCAGAAAATTTGGCAAGTGAAGAAGTCAAATTGGTAAAATGAACTTAGCCGTTCAGTTCACACTTCAAACAGATAAACATATCACACAGAAATACCGAATATACTTTTTCAGCGAGGGCATAACTACTAGTACATGGCAACGAATCACACTCACCAAGTCACCATAGTTGAGAAGTAAACCAGAAAAGCCGTGGTAAAGTATGAGACCTATAGAAGTACTATGATAGTAAAAGATAAGGTACATGCTGGCGTTGGTGAGTTCGCGCACGTTGGACCATGTCGACAAGGTGCAATTTGGTGGTGCAGCATGGCCGACGGTCGCGGGTCAAGCAGCAGCGCAGGAGCACACACCGCCGCGCCCAGTTCCGGCGAGGTTGCCCGGCCCGACGAGGAGACAGGTGGTGACCACGAACATGACAGCGAGAGCGACCGTAAGAGTCAGCCTTGCAAAGCGCTCCGTGCCTGCCGCGGGTGCCCCTGCACCAGGGTGCGCGTCGGCGTCGCGGAAGAAGCGCGCGAGGAGCAAGGTCCCGAGGAGAAGCGCCGTGAAGGCGCAGAAGAGGAACACGCAGATGGCGACGTCCGCGGCTGCGGTCCGGCTTTCGAGGCCGAGCAGGAGGCGGAGCACCTCGGGGCCGCCGACCACCGCGCCGCCCACGGCGAGAACAATGGCCGCCGGAGGACGGTCCGCCATGGGATGGGGATGAATGAAGAACATGAACACGGCGGGCTTCGTCTTTTTTGCCGGGGGCAACTAGGAGGAAGGAGACGATGAGGCTTTGAAATTGCAAGCTGGAAGACGACGAGGCTGTGAAATTGCAAGCTGGAAGTTCTGTTGTTTAAATAGGGCCACCAGGCCGCACGCTAGGTGATGGGGAGCGCTGCTTCGTGCCACGCGGCTTACGGAGTACGTGTACGTGCTGGGCCTCTGGCACTGGGAGCGATGGCGACCCGTTCAGTTTCAGGCATATATAAGAAGTCTTTAGCAGATCAACTTGTAGCTTTCAGGAGTCCATTTTATGGCTTTCAGGCATAAGAAGTCTTTAGCAGATTAACTTGTAGCTCTCAGGACTCAGGAGTCCATTTTATAGCTTTCAGGCATAAGAAGTCATTAGCAGATCAACTTGTAGCTTTCAGGCGTCCGTTTGTAGCTTTCGGGCATAAGGATTCTGTAGAATTTTTAGACTCAGTTCAGTAGCAGGGAAGGGGGTTGGCTGTCTCGTGTGTTGCTGCGGCGGTGTGCGTGGCTGCCAGGTTTAGATGGGCTCTGTCTGTCCATTCTGAATCCTGATGAGATCACACGAACAAAAACTTGTGTTCCTAGTTGAGCTCTGTTTTCCGTAGATTTAGATTAAACAAAATCAGTGCCTCGCAAATAGCAGTGACTGTCGATGGTCTTTTTTTTTTTTGTTCTATATGGTTTAGCCTTCGGATGTTGATTCAAAATCTGCTCAAGTAATCCGACATCGACGTCGTAGGATGATAGTTAACCTGTTACTAATGAATGAGACGGGTGTGGCATAAGACAAACGGCCTCGTACAGCCTTTTTTTTTCAAAAAACACATATTTATTAATTAGCAGCAACCAGCTGCGAGCAGAGTACAAGGACTAAGTTCTACATGCTTGATAGCTGATACAACATGGCAAGATGTGCCGTGGATATTGTTGCTGCGAACTACATTTAAAATGTCTGAAGATTTCGGACAGCTTTTAGAAGCTTTCTTCGCTAGGCAATGAGCCGACAAGTTCAAATTTCTATCAATCTTTAACACCTTGTAGTTCCTGCATGATGAAAGATTGAAGAATTTCTGCACGAACGGTTTTATCCGCCAATCAGGAATAGGTTTGTTCTTTCCTGCATTCAAATAATCTGATAGAATTTGGTTGTCTGTATGATAGACAACACTGGGCAATCGGAGGATTCACATATGGTTACTGCTGATGCTAAGGCAGCAGCCTCGGCCATGAGTACTGATTCATAATTCTGAACCTGCAACTGAATTTTCAAATTGAGATTTGAAGGTGCATGAGTTATATGTATACCCAGGCCAGCTTTTCTGGGTTCATTGTTCTCCTGGTCTGCTTGTATTGCAGCATCAGTGTAACACTAAGGTGTAACGGTGTCATCATTGTCACCTGCAGAAATAAAATTTCTTACCATATGAGTTGTGGTAGTGCCAGATGCCTCCTGCAACCTTAGGTTTTCATCCTGTCGTTGCTCCAAATGGTATGTTTTGATGTGGGAGCTGGTTTGAAAGTGAACATGTAAAACAGACCATTGTTTTTTCCGAAAACGAAGTTCATTTCTAGCCTTCCATATGAACCACAAAGTGGTTATTATGGTTATGAAAGTATCATCAGATAACTCAGGTGTGATAATGTATTGAAGGGCTTCCTGTACACCGTCCTGCTCGTGAGGAAGAAGAGATGGACGCAGGGGCGGATTGGTTGAGAACCATACAACCCTTGCAAAGCTGCAATGGAAAAACAGGTGAGAGTCATTTTCAGGCTGCCCACAGAGGGAGCAGTTTTTGTTAATTTTGCTGGAAAGGTTTCTAGCTCGTAACCCTGCAGCCAGCGCATTCCTGATTAATCTCCACATGAAGACCTTGATGTTTGGAGAGATGAGCTTGCTTTTCCTTATTCTTTGCAAAATTCTGTAGCAACTGCAGTAATGCTTCTTGGACCTTGACTTGGAAGGTCAGTGCTAGCCTGTTTGTTGAGAAATTGGAGAGCATTTTTGGAGCTGCAATTACCGTCTTTTGAAGGATTCCAAATAATTTTATCATTGTCCTCAGAGTAAACATTATTAATACTAGCAATAGCCTGGCTAGTTTGATTATCAAAGATGGTATTAATGAGCTCAGTATTCCAATTGTGAGTGCCAGGAACAAAGAGGTCAGAGATGTGGCTAGGAACTCTATCAATTTGAAGAGGAACATTGACATGTTCATAAATATTTTTCCAATTATTGCACCAAGGAGTGGACCAAATACTTGAATTGCCTTTATGAATTTTACATTACATGTTTTTGCTAAAATGTCTTTAATATTTAGAATGGAACCCAGAAAGCAGATTTAGAGGAGGAGCTCTTAGCATTCCAGAAGCTAGTATAGGGATGATATTTGGATTTAAGAATTTGGGAAAAAAATGAGCTTTTACTTGTAGCAATTTTCCATGCTGCATTAAGGAGCAGGCTTTTGTTAACAATCATAAGATCTCTGATTCCAAGCCCTTCTTCCTTTTTTGGTCTACAAATGTCCTTCCATGATCTGAAATTGAAACCTACAGAGGAATTTTCTTCTCGTATACCTAACCACCAAAATTTTCTAATGATCGAAGTTATTTTTGATATAAACTTTTTAGAGAAAAGGATAGTCGTCATGTAATAAATGGGAATTGAAGATAGAACATAATTAATGTATACAAGGCGACCTGCATGATTAAGTTTATGAGCCTTGAGAGTAGTGAGTTTGGTTTTAAACTTATTAATGATAAATTGTAAGCAGTTGATCTATCGCCATGATTGAAAATGAGGGGATGACCAAGATAGATGCTATTGGGCAACAGATCCTGAACAGGGAAAATATTTTTGACTTCGTTTCTGTTGATGGGGTCAACATTCCTGCTGAAGAGAATAGAAGACTTATTAAAGTTAGGAACTTGATCAGAAATTTTGCAGAACGTCTGAAGGATGTCATTGATTATCTCCGCTTCAATCCTGTTTGCTTGGCCACATATAATGTGATCATCGGCAAATAGAAGAGAGTGAATATTAGGACAGTTAGGGCCAAGAGTAATACCTTGATATTATTTGTAGTAGAGTGCTCCTGTAGACAAATTGAAAGTTCATTGATGGCAAGAATAAAGAGACAGGGAGATAGAAGGCAACCTTGTCTGACACCTTGTGGCAGAACCTCCTAAATCATATGGCCCACACGCATGATTATTGTCTAAACAGACTCTAAATAACCATGACTGTGTTCCATACGACTTAAAAAGTCTGTCGGGTAAATCCCGAATCATTCACGATTCTCCGAGCAGGATCAATCGTTGTAGAGAGACATTGCAGTATTACAACAGTTTGATATAAATAATATACTACGGAGTAAACAGCGGAAGATTATATTAACATAAGTTTACAAACCTTGAGTTTCAAATATTTACAACCATAAGTTTAAATTATACAAACCATAATAGTAGTGGAGCAGCAGTAGATAACCTTATTACAGTACTAACACAAAGCTCTGCCCACGAGCTAAACACTTTACTCGTCGTCGCTTTCCTCGACGACTGTCATGCAGCAGGATGCAAAGCACTTCTGCCCGTGAGGCTCACCTGCAACAAGGGTTCAACAAACTCTGAGTACAAAAGTACTCAACAAGACTGACCCGACAAAAGAGAGGGGTGGAGACTCAAGAAATGCAGGCTAGAGGGACAAGGTAAGGCTTGTAAGAGATAAGAAATTTTGCAGAAAAGCTCAACAGAAAGAAAAGGTTGCCTGGACTAGCTCCAATTATCAACCAACTTCATTATTGATCCTTAATCTTTGTTCAAGTTGTTACTACGATGATGAACACCGATCAAGTCTTCTTCTCCGAGAAGCAACGGTGATTCGAATCTATTTTCATACCCAGCTGGGACCTAGGTCACTGGAATACCGGAGACTTTAACTCCGATGCACCCCAGATGAACCGATATACCAGGATAACAACCGCAGCCGTATATCACCACATGGCACCCGTGAGCTCTGCGGCCCAGCGTACCGAGATACATGGGAACTTAAACCCCACAGTAAAACACACTATGACACAGATGGGATCTCTGGCCCCACGCTAGGTCACTCCATGATATACACGGCTCCAACCATCCGTATACCACTTCATGCATGTGGATTTCTAAATTCTCGATATCACCAGTTCACCAACGGATGGGACCTAGGGCATCAACAGATGGAAACACTACAGAGGGACTCCATTCCCAGTGCAAGTTAGCCGTCCGGACTCGATTTATTACTATCATCAAGATTTCAACAAGAAAACCAATCTCATCTTTTTCATTCTTTTGCCTTTGAACAATTAAATAAATAAGCAGGGCTAAGCATTACTACTTATCTTCCCAAGCAGGTAACAAGGAATAAGGAATTAAGACAGGTAATGCAATTGGGTGGGTTTTCACTCAACTCCTATTACTTAATGCAACATGTCATAGCTGAAGCGGTAAAACTTTTATAAATAGAATAGGGTTTGAATGCAACCGAGGCTTGCCTTGATATTCGGGATAGACGGGTTCGAACTCTGGATCAACTCCCGATTCCTGAATCTGCTCGCCCTTGGAATCTGGTGCAACAACGTTAACTCTCCGTTAACGAAAACTATTCGATAATTAATATGCTTCAACATGATGGAATAGTAAACATGATGCTCGATGGATGCATGATCAAATTAAGGGACCGAGTACAACTTTTCTTCACGATAAAGTTGCAAGCTAACAAAACTTCGTTTATAAAACTCATTAGGGTTAACTACGCCATTTAAGAAATTAATTAAACACATAAAATAACGTTAGTTAAGCCCTAATGACATGATTAAGGTAAGCGTAAATAATTAATTAAAGTGCCAAAGGTCATTAGGATTAATGACCCAAGGTCATCAATCAATCCCAAAGTCAAACAAATCCTATAATGATTAAGCTTAACTAAAGGGATTAATTAATTATTTAAAAGTATTAAATAAAGGCATAAAAATTAAAGTTATCAAATTAAGCCCAAATTTTTATTTTAGAAAGCTCTTAGCATAATTAGATGGCAAAACAAATTTTAGAATTAAAAGCCAATTATTTTATTTATTAAAAATCATTGAAGGTCCATTTTTCAATTAAAAGGGCTAATTTTAACATATGCAAAAAGTACTGAAATTTGGCATTTCATATTTTTTCTAGGTAGATGACATCATAAAGAATACTCATAAAAATTTTTCAGAATTTTTGGAACTATATATGAATTACTATGATTTTTCAAATAAAATAGCATTTAAATCATTTTCTAAAAATAGAAAAAGAAAATCGGCACAGTACTCCCGCGCTGACCGACGGCCCGCCGACGGTTGACCGGAGATTCCTCGCCGACGGCGAGGTCTCCGGCGACCGGACTTGGTCCACTGGACTCAGCTTGGCACGGGGAGTTGAACAAGGTAACTAACGGCGCGGCGGAGCAGCGGCGGCACCCACGCCGGCGACCATGGCGGCGCGGTGGAGCTCGGGCACGGCGGCGGAGCTCACTGGAGCGGTTTCCAGCGACGGCGAGGTCACGAGCATGCGTAGGGTACTCAAACGGACTGGTTTGGCAACAAGATGACATCGTCTCTTGGTCCCTAGCCAAAGCGGCAACGCGCGCGGCGGAGCGGCATGGCCGTGCCGGCGGCGAGCTGCGATGACCGGCGGCTACGACACGGGATTGATGAAATTGATGGCACAGATAGATGCAGGAGCTCACCACGGCGGTGATGCGCACGTTAATGGAGGCTCGGAGCGGCTGGGTCGAGCTGCGGACGTCGGCGGTGATGGCGGCGGCGGTGCTCCGATGGCAAGGTCGGTGTCACTGGCGTTCCTGTGCACCATCCAACTGGCCAAGAAGTGCATGAGAGGCAGAAAAACATGGAGAACATGATTGCGGGGTTAAAGGTAATATATATTCACCCTGTGCGGCGGTTGATGGCGAAAGAGCTCGCGGCGGCTCGACGACCGGCCGTGGAGAAGATGACGGCGCGCGGGCAGCTCGGGCGAGGAGAGCAAGCACGAGCTAGCTCAAACGGACCGTGAAGATGTGGCGGAGCTATTGGCGAGAGCAATTGAACAGAGGTGAAGCGTCGGCGGCGAATTCGGGCGGCGGAGTGAGGTCGTCGGCGACGGCGGCGGAGAAAGGAAGGAGAAGAAGTCGGCCACGGCGACGGTATTTATAGGGTGGAGGCGATGTCTGAGCTGGCGACACGACGAAGATGAAGTTTCTCGCGTCCATGAGTGCGCTGGCGGTCGAGCGGGGTGCGGCGGTGGTCGGCGGCGCGCGATGAGAAGCCGGCGATGGCGGCCGACGATAGGTTTCGATACTGTTCGAGATAATTACAGAATTGCCATCCGTTTCAAAATAAAAATTATTCCAAAATTTATATAAGAACTTGAAAATCTCCAAAAATATAATTTGCATAACTTTTCAAGATCTACACTTTTATTTTAACTAGCATCCTCAAATTCTGTTTAGATTTTGAAATTTAAATTCAAATTCAAAAAGGGGATAAAACCCTAGAAACAAACATTTGAAATTATTTTTGATTTTTCTGTAAAACTTGAAAATATTCAAAACTATGAAATGTTTATCTTTCCAAACCAAACCTTTTTCATATACAAATTTTTCCAAAATTATGCATAATTTTTGAATTATGGTTTTAAAATCAAAAGGGGTCAAATGCTGGAAAACTGTATTTTCAAATTCATTTAAAATTTCTTTTGGAAACTTGAAAAACTTATTTGAAAAACTGTATTTTTGTAATAGAATTTAAACTCAATTTGGTTTCTAACTTATTTGGTTGGTTATTAGTGATCACAAACCTCATCCAATGACATTTTTAGGTCATGGACCCAATGACACCCTTGGTTGACCAAGTTGACTTTTGAAAAAAACTTTTATAGCATTTCCAATTTGAATTTAAATTTGAATTGCCAGACTTGGGAGTAGGTTTTGGAATCCAAATTCAACTTCAAATATGGAAATTCTTTTTTTTAGGGTTGGACTTAGACTTATACACTATGCTTGATACTAGTGTAAACATAATTTACACCTCAAGTACATAGAGTATAAACTAAGCATTTGCGATGACATTCAAAAATAGGGTTTTATTATTTCATGTGACAAAACATTCCAGAAACACAATCAACCTACAAAATGCAAACTTGTTTTAGTTAATGCACATTAAGGTTGACTTAAGCATGAATGCTTTGCAGTGCATATGATGACATGGCATGTTTTAGTTAATATAACACCAGAGGTGTTACACACCTCTTTTAGGATGAAAGCAGGAGTAGGGTTACCATTTATCAGAACTGACATGGTGGTCGAGGAGATGCACTTGAAAATCAAATTTATAAAGTTATCCTTAAAACCCTGTCTTCTCATAGCTGATACTATAAAATGTCATTCAATCCTATCAAAAGCTTTGGCTCAAGAGAGAAGCCTCTTGTTTCCAACTTTTAAGATTAAAGCTATGTATTATTTCCTAAGCTATTATAATGTTAGTGGTAATAATGATATAATTTGCTAATGTGAATAGTTTGAATGCGGTATAATGACATGTGTTAGTTAGATTTGTCAGTGGATGCTGATATGGATACTTTGAATGGTGGAATAGAATGTACTAGTGAGATGTTCTAGTGGATGTGATGTGCATGCTTTGCATGTCAAGATAATTAGCTAGTGGGATGTTTTAATGGACCCTAATGTGAATGTTTTACATGGCAAAAGAATTAGTCAGTGGAATTCTATATATATAAGAGATATAGATAATATTGAATTCGACGTGGAAGTGAATTATTGAATTCGGCGTGGAAGTGAATTTATGACGTGACTTTTATGTTAAAAAATTCACTGTAACACACCCCAAAGCAAGCAGTACAACATCCACATTTTGCCAGCATACATACACTGGACTTTTAAAAGTGTACGGATATCGCCGCATCAAACACCATGTTCCACATTACATCAGTCTCGATAGCGTGCAAAAGGGTTACATGACCACCTGACAGGAATGCAAAAGAACAACTAGAGACTAGTGATCATAAACAAGGCTACTCTCCATTGTTGCTACTCTCACTAGAAGCACTATTCATAGCCCTCCTAGCTGCTGCTAAGGCTGCTCTCAGCTGACGGATCTCCTCCTGCTTCCTGTGCACCTCCTCGTGAAGACTAGCATTGTAAGCACGAACATCCTCCACGTCCTCTAGCATCTGCTGTTGACGGATGCTAAGACGGCGAAACTCGGACCAGGCTTCATCCCTAGCCTGAGCCATCTTCTGGCTCTCCAGCACAACCTTGTCTCGATGCTGAGACACACGGGCTACCTCCTCTCGAGAGCGCTAAAGCTCACGTGTCAACTCACGCTTCTCCTTGCGTGCATTAGCTCGAGCCTCCTTGAACTCCTCATTCAGACGAAGTGCCTTAGTCTCCATGTTGACATAGGCCCTCATCACTGCAAACATAGCACTCATGGCAGGCGTGCTGCTACCCTGCGCCTCCTCAGGACCTGCCTCCAGTGGGTTTCCCTTAGCATGTGGCCACCTAGAAAGGCGGTGAGCAAAAGGAAACACTCCAGGAAAAGCCTGGGCAAGCTGGTGAGGTATCTCCTCCATCAGGTGCTCCACCACGTCAAAAGCTGCAAACGTGGCACCCGTCTTGGCAGTCCTGCCCGCACCAAAACAGCGCCACCCAACCCAGTGGGGGTCATCGTCCAAAGGTGGGACAACTACCTCCACACGCGCCTCTCCATAGTTCATCAAGTCATCCTTGTCCCACTAGTAGTGAGGCTCCATGCCCACCGTGTACCCAGCGTTGGAGAGAATCCTCCAAAGAAGGCTAGGCATGGCGTGCTCCTCAAGAAAAGTGTCCACCTCCCTTGGTGCCGACTCACGGATAGCCAAAGGACCACGGGGTACTCCTCCTCCAGTGGACTTGCGAGCAGTCTGCTTGGTTCTCGGCATCTGTCCAAAAGTTGTATATCCCATAAGTTATAATTTTAAAGAAATGAGACAAATTATTTATAAGAGAAGGTGCCATGAATGTATGAATGAGCAATTTTAACCATGATGCATGCATGTTACATACGTCCTCACGAACTAATAATCTAACGCTCTATGCGGTGGCATACATCGTTCTCTCATTTATACATAACTACTTCGTTCTACCATTCGCGGTTAGTGTACCTGCAGAAAATTCATTTCAGCCCATATCCCATATGAATGCAATTCGACGTAAAAATTCATGCACCTTCCGAACAAGGTGAAAACACCGATTACTTACTACCCCAACAGTCGCGCAGAAGATGACACCGCCAGAAGACGGTCCCAACATGGGATACCTTCATATAGACATGTGTGAAACATGTGAATAATCCGGCATCAATAAGCACTCCCCTAGACTGGCATTGCATCCAATCATGCTCTCACAACTCACACTTACCAGGGCGTAGAGGCAATTTGATCCATACATTACCACTCAAGTGAATGACACCCATACGACTCCGTCATTGTATAGGCAACGACAAAAGAGAAAATATGATGCACTTCCCCCAAGTCAGTAATTAGTTAAGCCACCTGAATCCTATTGGGCATAAAGGATATGACCACTGGCACACTAGTTTTCAGAACCATAGATTTGAACGCCTATATACACCTATACTTTTTGTAAATACTTTTCGCAAACCAAAAACTCTTTTATTTTAAATACTTGTGAATAGTAACATGCTAAACCTGCTCCGATGCCAGCTGTGACAGAACCGACCAATTTATTAGAGCACAAGCACATAATTCGCCATTAGAACGGCAAACTACATGATTGAGACCTAATAAACCCGGTAGTCATACTAAAATCTCGAAGGATTTTAAACATTTCCAGCACGACCAAGATCGTAATGAGTTTAGCGTTCACCATTCACAACGTACATAGTTTGCACATAGTTAAAACATCGGAGTTCGAAATAAAGTTATTACAAACCAAGTTAAATTTCAAAAATAAAGCGAAAGCGATTTAGTTCAAATCCACACACACACTTAGTTCAAATACAGTGCCAGGTTCTTGATTAACATCCAACAAAAGCATTAAGTAGAGAAGAGTGACCATGCCCAAGGTCTAGTCATCTCCCAAGGCAGGATAGAAGCAGTTCTGACAAAAGCCATAAAACATCTCACCATCTGCAAAAACATGGGAAATAAAACCCTGAGTACAAGGATGTACTCAGCTAGACTTACCCGTCATAAACTAAAAATAAATTGACTCCAAGGAGTATGCAAGGCTATATAAGAGGGATAGCTGACTCATTTAATTGCGAAAAAGCTTGCATTAAGGAACAATTAATAAGAACCTTCTAGCAATGTATTTTAATCTGATTAACCTTATCATGCTACATTAGCACCTGTACTAAATAAGCATGGTAATAATTATTCAACAAGAAAAGTAACCAATTCCGGTGGAGTATCTTTCAATCCCAACAGCTCAACCATCTCATCTCTTGTTCAAGTTCTTACTACGATGCCGCTGCTCAAGTCAAGTGTTCACTGTCCAGGAACGATGGCGATTATAATCGATTACTAACCAGCTGGCGGGTATTCCTCACACAAACCACACTCACCAGCCACGGTGAGCTACAGATCACCGACATTCAATTCGAGAAAAGCGCGGGATCAACAGGTACCGTCGTATCCGGGAACCGCCCGGCTGCCTTATTCAGGGCGACCCTGACCTCGGACTTACTCTTCGCGTAACCCGTGGTCCCCCATCTTCACCAATACGATGCGTACAATAGGTCGACTCCCGGCCCAAATCAAAATTAGGCTTCGCAATCGGAACGACTTATCCTTCCAGCTAAATGTGAGGCATAAATTCAATATGACTTGAGGACGTACAACGGACGGGGTCCTAGTTCGACACAGACGGGATAACCTCACCGAACCTCCAGTTCAGTCTCAACACCGATCTCGCCCAGTCTCGATTTATTATCTCCACATGGTTATCCAAGATAACAATGTATTCAACCATTCTGAGTCACCACCTATAACTCGCGGATGACAGGAAATCACCTGACTTCTACCGATCTAGTTAAAGCAGGGCTAAGCAATAAATCGTACCTAAACCTAACAGGGTTGAAGTATAAACAGTGGCAAGGAATATAAGTAATGCAGCAATGGTATAAAATAACGCCTATAACTTAATGCATCAAACAAGTAAAGGACTCAAGTTAGATATTTTGCAAACCACAGGGAGAATGCTCCGGGGCTTGCCTTTCAAGAAAGAGCTTGACTGGTGGTCGGGACACTCCAGAAGATCAACTTCGGGATCCTCTTCTGCTGCTACTTCCCGCACCAAAGCTTCCTGCTGGCCTCCCTCTTCTTGTACTCCAGGAACTACCGTTTCGAGCTCTGACGATCCTGTATGATGCATAGTGCGTATGACTACCATGTATACATAGAAATACAATGCTGATGCTGATGGTGAATGAATGTTTCAGCTAAGATAAATGATATGATATTTGAAAACATGTATGATAAGCACATGTCATCTGCATTCTCTTCTACCGACAAATCTTAAACAAGCCTCGCATTACAATTACTTGCACACTATATGGAATTATAACCAACCATTGTTTTGCATACTACCCTCTACTGTACTAAAACCAATAACAGATCACACATATCACAAATAGCATAAAAAGCATTTTCCATACATGAAATAATAACTTTAAAGCATTATTTATTACTGAAAGAAATCAGGGTATAATTACAACATGACTTTAGACTACTCAAAAAATTCTGTAAAAATTACAGAAGCTTAAGCATACCCAATAAAGACTACCATAAAAATTTCAGTTGAAAACAGTAAGTAATTTATCCGACACAAAAATGACAAGGCAGCATAATTCACCGGGCAAAAAATACTTTGTACATAAAAATATGTCAAACAACAGATCTCAGAATATCAATAGCTCTAGATTAGCATAAAAACACTCTCCAAAAAGTTTCATGCACAAATTCCTTATATATTATTTATTATGAATTATTTATTATCACATGGAAATAGGCACCATAACTAGACAGAGCAAACCTTCCACAGGACATAACCTCATAACATTTTTCACAGATAGAGCATGGCATAAGAAGACTAACAAACTTGGTCTCACATTTTTCTGAGCAACAGAGAATTACTTATGTATTTTCTAAGATAAAAGCAATTAATAGGGATAAATAAATCTATATAGAAAAGTATCACAAAATCCACATTTCATATTTTTCATGCATAGATCTTCCCATAAGACAAATACTGCAAGTTGAACCAACTCATTTGGATGAAAAATGAAGAAGTTATGGATTTTCAAAGTTTTAACAAAAATCTGGAATCAGATTTCTTAAAAGAAAAAACGCTTTTGCACCGAAGACCCTGAGTTTATCGGAAATCCACCAAGCCCTAAAAAGAAACTCATTGTGTCTGGCGACTTTACACTTAAGTCTGTCAAAGAACGCAAATGATGCCCGCGGTCCACGCGGCGGGGAATGGTCGTCGGCGTCGGAATTCCTCACCGACGGCGAGGTCTCCGGCCGAGCTACGGCTACCGAAATGCTCAGCTCGTCAACGCGAACTCGTCGGTGCAAAAGATGGAAGCTATGAGCGAGGTTTCGACCGGCGGCCACGCGTGGCGGCGGACGGCGGCGACGGTCGGCGGTGCGCCGGCCATCTCGGGCTACGGCGGGGCACACGAACTGGTCCTAGAGCTACAGCAGGCCAAGGCGGTTTAGATGGACTAGAAAAGGTGATGAATGGCCGGTCGGAGCAACGACGGCGAGGTACGTCGGCGAGCGACGGTGCAACCCACGATGGTGGACGGCCAAAATCCGCCGGACTCGAACCCTAATCGATCCCATTAACTACGCCAATCGACCCTACTCGAGCAGGCGAACACGATGCGCAAGCTAATTAAGGGAGAGAGAGGTTTCTGGCCACGGCGGACCGCACGGCGGTCGGGCGGCCATGACCGGCGAGAGGGGAACGGGTCGATTCGACCTCTACCTTGGGGCTCGAGGGCAGGAAAGGTGCGCAGGACGTGGCTCGCGTCAAGGCGGAGCTTCTGGCGAGTTCTGGGCAAAATGTGACGAGGTTATGCGGTGTGGTGGCGCTGCGAGCTCGCGGCGGCGGCAATGGCGGCTCCGCGTCCGCTCGAGCTCGGGAAGAGGAAAGGCGAGGTGAGGAGGGGCGTGAGCGCGTCTGAAGAAGGAGGCGCGAGCGAGAGGGAGGGCGACGCAGTCTGGGTGCCTTCAAGCGGCCGCTTGGGCTCGGACCGAGGAAGTGCGGCGTCGGGCATCGACGCGCGCGTGGCGAGCATGCGGGCAGAGCGAGGGCGCGTAGGCGAGCGGTGGGGCCAGGCGAGCGCGGGCGTGTGCGGCGCGTGCGTGCGCGGGGCGGGCAGCGGACAGCGGCAGCGGCCCGGCGTACGGACGCCACGCGGCAGGCGTCGGCGCGGACAGCGTCGCGAGGAAGAAGAAAAGAGGAAGAAGAAGAGCCTGGCCGGTGGGTCCCACTTCGCCAAGATTCGTGCAGAACTTGATTTCTTCCATATTTTTCAAAATAATCCGAATTTCGAAAAACTTTTAAAAGATGAAATGTTTCTCTTGAGAAGTAGAACATTTCACTTTTAAACATCAAAGACTAATTCTGCCTAGAATTTGAATTTCAAAAATGGGGATTTAAAATCTATTTAAAATTAAAAGAAAATTATTTTTATAAACTGTTTTTGACATTTTTGACCCACTTCCAAGCCTTTTCATGAAATGACCCCAAAATAAGTTTTGCTCCAAATAATTTTCTCTACAAACTTTATTTAACACTTAACCCCAAACAATCAACCTATCACATAGCTCTAGTTCAAAACAAGGTAAGCACATTTTGGTTTTATCATTTCATGTAAATAAATGACTATGCAAATGAGATGATCATGCTCATGATATGCAAGATAATACATGCTTAACACCAGGGTGTTACAATGGCGAGGGCCGGTGCGGCGGCAGCGGGCCCGAGCTGCGGCGCGTGGAGCGAGATGGCGCCGTCGTCGACCGTGAGGTAGCGGGTCCGAGCTGCTGCTGCCGAGCGCCACCACGGCAGCCTCCGCGCGCGCTCGTCGGCGCAGGAAGGGAGGGGGAAGGCGCGGCGTTGGCGGCGTGAAGCGAGGAGGCAGAGCAGGGAGTGGTGTGGACAAATGGATAAAGGAGAGAGGGCAAAAAGAAAAGAGAAGAGAAAAAAGAAAAAAAAGAGAAATGGGCCCCATAGTGGATAGGGGATGATTATAAAGCATGTATAGATGTGAAAAAAATTAATATAGGAGAGAGAGTATCGATGATTAGGGCAAAATATTCTTCTAAAGTAGAGTTTAAGAGAAATACGACTGCGTTTAGTCCGAGAGGCCACCGGCCCGCTATTTTGGCATTTTCCATCGTGCGCCATGCGCCGTGGGCTCTGAGCATATCATCGGCTGCCAAATCGGATACGGCTGAATCTGATGTGTGACTGCCAAATCGGATACGGCTGAATCTGACTGTGTGACCGAATCTGCAGCAACCGCGGCAGCTGAATGAATGCAGCCAATCAGACCTGTTGGACGTGTACCACGTGTCGGGAGCCCGCCTTTGCTGCATCGCTGGTGTGTCAGCTCGGGCGTGGGCCCAGCCTCGCGGAATTCGCACGGAATGCTCGTGTCTCAAAACGTTCGTGTTATTTGCATCCAATTCTAATATATTACTCCGTGCTAACTCCCTTCATTCTAAATTGCAAGTTTAAACTTGAGAAGTTAAAGTATTTTAAATTTGATCAAAATTATAAAAAAATAAAAAAATTGTGACACCAAATAGATAAAGTATATAAATATAATTAATATATTTAATAATATTTATTTCATATACTAATTATAATTATCTTATTATATAATTTTAGTTGAACTTAAAATGTTATGATTCCATCAGATTTTTGGAATAACTTATAATTTAATATTGAGAGAGTACTATAAGTAGTTGTTTATGAATATCTTTTTTATATTATTTTTTTATTTATTTTTAACGGTGTAAAATATCTTATATTTCTAGAACGTGAAAATTGAAATCAATTAAAACTTATGTCTACGACTAAATAAACATGAAAAATGATATTAATTTATTATTACTAGTAAGTACGTATACATCATTTAAACTATTTTGAAATATGACATCATATTCATTTCAATATTATTTCTAGTAATATAATGGTGAAGTTTATTTATTACAATATGGCTAATCATATTAATCTAATATATTGGTGAAATTATTTATTGAAATATATTTTAATCCAATTTACCATAGTCGAAGCCTCCGTCAAGTTAATAACGTGGCGCCACCCAGGGCAGATTGCGTGTCACGTCAAAATCGTTCAATATATACTATAAACAAACGGTTTTAACAATTCAGGAGAGTTTAGAAACTTATTTGGTTGATTTTTTTAGAATTACTTATTTGGTTGATGAGGAAGAAAAAAAACAGGACGGACGATAGCAAAAGTCGAGTGTCAATCCTTTTTCAAAACGAAAAGTCGAGTGTCAAAAAGGACTTTTGTTTCCTTTTTTTTTAGGAACAGGACTTTTCTTATGCCCACATCCTCCATTTTAAGCCCATTATCTAACTAAAGAAAATTGTCAGCCCACGACTGAACAGTTAGCGGAAGCTCATAAGCAACAGGAGGATGTGGGTGTAAATCGTTTCTCTGGATCGATGCTTCCGCTGGAGTGGACTGGACAGGCCGGATCAATGGGTCCAGTGAAGCGGACTAGCGAGGCATTTTTTTTTTTATTTATTTATTTTTTGGAATAACTAGCGAGGCATGTTTATGTTTGGCGCTTGCACGCTTACGCTTGCGACCACTTTCTTCTTCTTCTTGTTTTTTTCTTTTTCGGAGAAAAAGTACCACAGGAGCGCGAGCGGGCGTTATATAACACCCTGGTTTTTAAAACTTTAAAATTTAAATAAATTTGAGTTTATACTTGCATAGATGCTTTACAATTATAGGCCAGTTATAAAGTTTTATGAATAACTTTAAAAGCTATAGCATGTTAGAAACCATGCATTGTGCATTCATGCCGCTGCACAGTTTTTGGTTGATTTGTTTGAGCTAGTTGTTCGATTCTTGCTTTGCTCTCTATCTACCTATATGCTCTAACTTGTCCTCACTAACCCTAGACTAACAAAACCTAGTCGAACTAACCTAGGCCAGCCCCTAGTGGGCCCTGGCCAACCCCAGCCTCTCCTGGCCAAGCGTGGCCAGTCATAGCCGACCATGGCCAACTATGGCCAGCCATGGCCACTGCAATAGTTGCGGCAGCCGGCCAGCAGCGGCCACGACCGGCCACGGCCCGCCCGGCCGGCCACCAACGGCCAGCAGCCCAGCAGCGCGGCCAAGCCGGCAAGCCGGCCAGCGGCCCAGCCAGCCCAGCAGCCGCCGCCGCTCCGCCTGCCCGCGCGCCGCGCCCTTGATGGGCCGAGCAGGCCCAGCAGGCCGCCTGCTCGCCACGCCGCTCGACGTCAGCCCTGCGCCAGCCGTTTGCGTCAGCACCCGCGTCACCGCGCCCACCGCCACAGACAGCTGGGTCCCACCCGAGTGCGGCCCGCGCGCACAGTGTCGTCCCCAACCTGGAGACGCACACCGTGCCACACCCGGCCTCCGCCCGCGCACCCGCTCGCACGCGAACCCAAGTTCACCGCCCGCGCTATAAAGCCGATGCCCGAGCCTCGCCCCGCCGCCTCTCGAAACCCTAGCCGCCACCCGGAGCCTCCGCCTCCGAAACCCTAGCTCGCGCGCCGCCATCGCCGCCGCCTCGGAGCTTTGTCCGCCGCCGTCGATCTACGCCGCCGCTTGGTCTCTGCCGTCAAGAGCACCGCCAAACACCGCACAGGGAGGTGAGCCGGCCGCCAGTGCCCTTGAATTGCTCCTTGGGGGTCTGCATCGCCTTCCCCGTCGAGCTCCCCGTCACCGGCCATGGCGCCACCCGCGCGGATCACTGCCTCCGGCCGCCAAATGCCACCATTAACCCGCGGACGAGACCGCGAGGTCATGTCGAGCCTTCCCGTGCCTTTGGCTTGCTTTCCTATGCCATGTAGCGTCTTCCCGCCAAGAAACCGCCGCCGGTCATAGGCGCCGTCGCACGGGCCACCGCCTATGACCGTCGCCGGCCGTCTTTGACCCCACGATCGGCTCCGCGAAGCCGAGCTCGTCATCCTGGTGCTCTCAGCGTCCCGACCCGAGCACCGTAGCGCTGTTCCGGCCAGCTCCGGCGACCCCGTCTCGCCGGACTCTTGCCAACCGTCGGATCTGAGCCGAGCGGCTCAAATCGGGTGTTGACTCCCGGTCAACCATGGGGTCACCGGGGTCCGCAGCTGCCGACGTGGCAGCCACATGGACGCCAGGCAGGCGCCATGTCAGCACCACGTGTGCGCTGACCGCGTCAACGCGGTCAGACCGCCGACAGCCTTAGCACTTTTGTAGAAAGGCCCCTGTTGTTTTATATATTTATGATCTAGTCCTTTCTAGTTCAAAAATAATTAGATTTTAGTCCTGTTTTCTGCAGATTAGCCCTTAATCTTGTATAAGTCATAACTTTCACGTTTTAACTCCGATTTTAGCAAACTTATACTTTTTGAAAACGTCTCGACGAGTAGAATGTTTCTATGCTAGTGTTTACTACCGTTGAGATATTTTGGTGTACTGCCCTAATTAAAGTATGTTTGCTTGTATGTATTATGCTTGTATGATGATTATGGCGTATAGAGAATAAGACATGGGTGAACGAGGATCAGCAGAACCCGGAGGACTACTTGCAGCAGGACATTAACCAAGGAAAGTGCAGACATTCTTTTGATCATATTACGCCTACTCATGTTTAAGTAAATACATTGCATGTGTCTTAATTCGGTAAACCCTAGGACTTACTAGCCACTTTACCCAAAGATATCCTATGGGGGTTTTAGTTGTTAGGTTTTCGGTTGCTAGTGCTCTATCTCACCTTTCACCGTTTAATGAAGATAAAACTTGCTTTTTAAAATACGTTGGAGACGTGGGCTCTTGGCTTCGGCCGTTGGAGAAGTTGATGCATATCCGCATCGTTGGTTGGCGGTGAAAGAAGGAGGAACGGATGTCAGTGGGCTCGTAGCGACGGGGGCATCCGTATCTCCTCTCCCTTGTGGTCCTTTCGTGGAGCGGCAACCTGGGACTTCCGTACATCTCCAGGCTAATGGGCTCTGGCTTGGTCGATTAGCAGGACCATCATGGGCAGGATGAACAACTTACCGACGGGTGGCTATAGCTATGGTCGCTGGGGTTTGTTTACAAGTTGTAGTATGGGAGGGGCTAGGGATCAGTGTTGGGGGTGGCCTCACGGTTAAGTCGCCCATACGCTTGGACTTAAGGCTGGCGAGTTGTTACTGCCTATGACCCTGTGAAAAGCCTCGTTGTGACCTCTGCCGGCCTATCTCAGTAATGGGCTAAGAGGTTGGCCACCTCGGGCATAAAGAGTAATCACAATCTGGAGTGAAAGTGTACACCTCTGCGCAGAGTTAAAATCGGTATATCGTCCGTGCTCACGGTCACGAGCGGCCCAGATCCTTGTATGATTAGCCAAATGGTTTAAGCTGTGAAATCGTGGTGATGTTGTGAGGTTGCTACATCGGGTTTTATCGGGGTGGCTACCATGTATTCCTTTGAGATGGCTATCTCATGTTTAATGTTGTTAATGATATATGTTTATATCTATGATGCTAAATGACATATTAATTGTTACTCGAACCTTAATAAAGGGTTGGGTGTTTCAACCAAGTTGATTAGAGAATAGGTTGCAATAAGTTAAATCTTAATATTACATTAAAATGCTACCGTAGTCTACCTTTCAGCTTTACCTTGTACTAGCCTTGCATGTTATTACTTTCCGTCTGTAGCTGCTAAGTTTCGACATGAAACTCACCCTTACTATTTCCTAACAAAAGGATGCTCAAGTGATGACTCGGATGGTGACTTTCTTGAGAACTATCCGGGGTACTAGACGTCGTGATGCTGCCGTCGACTTTCCTGTGGCGAGATGGAGTCGCTACATCTACGTCATTTAGTTGTTATTTGCCTTGGACGATGTGATTTATATTTCGCTTTACTCTGATGACAGTTATATAATAATAATACGATATAATCGTTATACTATATTTTATTCGAACACTATGCTTTTAAACCATATAATTTATCATTTATATGTGTAAATTATTTCTGGCGCACGTCAACTTTTGCCTTGATTTCGTTCTATCGAAATCAGGGTGTGACGCGTTACGGCCGATCGAGCTCGTGGTCACGAGCGACTAGCAGAGTATACCTACACCTACCTGATGATGATGAGGGACTTTCTTGGTGTTGGGACCTGGACGGATGGTCGGATGCTACTGTACCAGATTCTGTCTGGATGTCGTGAGAGAAAGGGACGGCCGCGGCAAACGTGACCGAGCGGGAGCAATCGGCCTGTGTACATATTACCAAATCCAACCAACTGCCGCGCGACGCGTATAGTTGGGCGAATTGATCTTGTTTTCAGTAAAGTTGGGCGAAATAGATCGAACCGTTTGTGACGTTCGCACACCGCAGGGCCCGGCAAAACCACAAACTCAACAGCTGTTGTGTGACGTCGTCTTCCATTTCCTTCTGGACGAAGCCAATGTGATACCAGATGTCAACGGTACCGGCAAATTCAACATTGGCGGCCTTTCCTTTACTTTCCTACATTGCCCCTGCCCCCAGGGTCCTGCCTGGCCCGGGTGAATGATCAGGGTCACGGCCTCATCCTCATGGTCATGGGTGGTCGATGGATTTTTGTCCCGTTGGGACGTGACGACGACGACGAAGATGACGACGACGACGAGGAGGATGATGACGAGGGTTGATTCAATTTTTAAATCTTCGTAATAGGTAAGATACTCTTGGAATAATAATATGCAGAGTATTATACATCTCGAGTAAGTGGGTATTTGAAACCATAATTAAATTTATGAGTATTTTCTATTGACTTCAAGCTATGTAAAAAAAACTCATTCGCTAGTATATTATTTGTGTGTGCTACATATGTTATTGAGACAATCCCTTGTTTGTCACTTGAAAAACATACTCTTCCTAAGTTAGCACCCAAATTTCAAATCTTCATTATATGTCATCCTTTAAAATTTTCGTTCCCAAACTGGTGAGCTAAGGCACTTGATAGTGTTAAGTTCCATTGTGAAAAGTCATTTTTTCCCCTCCATGTGTTCCAACTATTTTTTTTGGTGAAATTTTTCCTAGTCACTTGAACAATGTGCAAGTTCTGGATTTTATTCTTGTTTGGTTTTGTCGGCCCCTAATGTTTAGGGTCTACTGTGCATCATGTATCACTCCCGGGATCAGTAGGTGATACGCACAATTAAGACAAGATTGATATCAAAAACCATACTTTTATTAATCTAGGGAAAGCACATTATAAGGTTCAGCTGACTTTACATAACTTGGGCCATTGGCCTTATAACATACATCAGAGTTTCTACTATAGCTGTCCTATGATGTCGTGGTTCCATTCCTACAGGCAACTTGGAGTGCGGACGCAACCCTAGCCTTATGCATACTTCTGTATCCTAGTCACGGTAGTCCTCGAGTAGCTCCTTCACGTAGTTGCACGACTTCGTCTTGAAGTATGCTCATGTTGTTCTATCCTTGCGTATTCTTGTAGCTTCACTCCTAAAAACATAGAATAGAGGGGATTGAGTACATAAAGTACTCAGCAAGCCCTAACTTCGGGTGAAGGGAGGTGGAAAAGCTTTATGTAGAGGTGGTTAGTGGTAAAGGTAGTAGAGTGAGTAATTATAAAAGATAAGTTGGGCCCTGGTAGGGTATTGCCATCCTCACCAGTTCCCGGGTTAATTATAGGTTACCTTAATATAAAACAATCTTACTAGATCATCATAGTTGTCGAAGCCTAATCATTAGAGACCTCAACCCAGCGGTTACCCATTACCAAGAACGTGGCTATTCGAATAGGATTAGTAAACTCTGCAGAGGTGTACAAATTTCTCCACATAATAGGCGTAGTCGACACCATCGCCATGGTTTAGACAGGCCTAACGAGACCTCGTACCTGAGAGGGCGCTACCTTAGATTTCCATATAATTCCATCACAGACTACTCAGGGATCGGAACCCACAAGCATCAGGATGATCACACAGCATCTATCGAGTGGTTGGATGATCACACAACATCCGGTGGATGATCACATAGCATCTAAATTAATATAAAAAGGTGCTCGCACACGGCACAACAATAAATTTTACATGAAAGACCACAAAGCAACCATGCCGATCATACCACGGTAGATCACAAAACAATCGTGTCCTCTCCTGTTAGTCCGTTGCCACTTCGGCCTCCTAGTGAAAATTATACTTCTATCTAATGGGGTGTGAGACAAAGTCTACCCATATAGACATGTGGTTGTACGAAATTCAGGATAGGCGAGATGGCCAATGAACTGGTCGTTATGTGACTGAGGCGAATATCTCCCACTCGCCCCTATCGGGTTTAGTCCAATTTTACCAATTTAAGTTCCATAGCTATTATCATCAAATTTATAATTCTCGCATCTCATCAAGGTAACCATTACATTCTCATGACACATTATTATAAGCAAACTCATAATCATCATAGTTCGAAATTAATTCATGAATGAGAATATGAGTATATATATATATATATATTAATATTAGGGTAATTGGTAGTGTATGGTGGGTTTATGGTGGAGACTAGCAAATGTAGAGGTAGTAGAAGGAGAGTAATTAAAGGAATGGTAATGTAGGAAAGACAGGAATTAGGACTTAACTCTATTTGAAGACGAGCACTCCGAGGTTCCAATTTCGATGTTTCTGGCTCCTTCATCCTTGTATAGCGGTGCATCAGGGGTCCATTAGGTTCTCCCCGTCTTTTAATCTACGCGGTCCAGCGTGAAGCGAAAGAAGAAAACAAACAAACTAGAATTTAAATGGGCACCAATAATCTTGAACAAGGATATGAGCGTGTTGAGTGGATTTGTAGTGTAGTTAGGATAAAGGAAATGTTAATTGTACAAGGTGTGCTGGAAGAAGCCGAATGGAAAGGTATTTTGGGAATTATTTCTGGAATTTAGATGGTGGAAAAGATGTGTGCAAGGTTCGGTAGGATATTTGGCGGTGCTAGGATTTATAGGAGTTTTTGGGTATTTTCTTGGAATGACAAAAAAAAATGCTTACTCTCCCTTCGTGTGTACATGTAGAATGTATAGTATTTTCTCCGGTTGCCGACATGCACCTTCTCCAAGTCGGACGTAAGCTTGGCATGGCACAGTTCCGTGAACCTGCTGGTTCGTTTGTGCGGCGAACTCTTCATGTATGTGCTAGTTTCACGGAAAGTGAGTAGAGCAGTACAGCCAAGTCCCACTTGGATGATGTGTCATGCGGTAATTGGCCCTCGTGACGTCGCCAGAGACGACGACATTGGTTACCACCACCTGTCGGTTCTCATCCGATCATGCAGACTCGGAACAGGGAGAGAAACAGAGAGAGAGTGAACGGGGATGAAGAGTACCGATGCATGTAGGACGGCAGGCTGAGCTGGAGCTCCGTTGTGTGACCTCGGCGAGCGTGGCTTCGGGCTTGTGAGGGCCGCGAAGCAGGATACGAGAAACCGAGCACAGCGGCGGCAATATCTGTCGTGAGGTGGAGCAGCCGGGCCAAGGATGGTACGTGGCGCTCGAGTAGCTCTGGCGCTCGGTTGCGGTGGCGCGGACAGCGGCCAGCAGACCGGGCAAAGGCGGTCTCGTCGGCTCTGTCCTTAGCTCCGGTGCGGAGTTAGTGAGGTGGGTAGTAACCGAGCGGGCACGCCGGTTTGACGGCTGCAACATTCTCTGGGGGCTCTGGCTCCCGCGTTGGTGTTCGGCTTCGGCGACAGAACGAGTTGGTAGAGGTTTCGACTCCAGCGAGCGCGACTGCCAAGGCGGCGGTCATCTACTCCGGTATGGCCAGCAGAGCGAGCACAGCGTTCGACGGCGGTGGTTTGCGGCGAGGTCCGAGGCGATGACGTGGCCGGGTGCGGCAGTAGCTCTTACAGTGTTGCTTCGGAGCAGTGCCGGGGTGCTCGGCAGCTTCTCGCAGACCACGGCAGCGACAAAGGCGTCGATGGTGCTCAGCTCCATAGTCGTCCTTGCGCGCGGTTAAGCGCAAACTGCGCCGGCGTTCGGTAGCTGGGCGGCGGCATTACCGGCCATGGCTCCAGCTCGGTCCGTGGCGTTTACGACGCGGCGGCAGCCTTGGCGAACGCGGCGTTGCTCGTCGACAGGGTCGCCGTTCAGAGGAAGCAGAGGCCTGTGCCTCTATGCAGGCTTCAGCGCCGGCGGCTTCCAGTCTTCAGCTTGGGGTACCCCTACTCCGGGCGGCAGCGGCCAATATTTATAGCCGGTGCGAGCTTACGGTAAGGCGGTGGAGCATTGGAGATATTCCCGGACATCCATGGCAAGGTTGTGTACACACGCAAGGAAAACCGAAGACGACGCCAGCTACGAATGTTTCTGTCCACCGAGTCCCACACACAGTAAGGCGGCAAGCACTCAGTAAAGCGGTGGCCGGGAGAAATATCTCCGGCGGCATCCATGATAGGCATCAAGGCGGTGCACACAGTAAGGCGGTGGCGAGTAGATTTTTGCTGGCATCCTGTCAGTGCGGCAGCGTGCCCCGTGCAATCGAGCTGGCGCTTGGCGAGCTCGATGGAACATGTCAGCAGGTACAGCGACGATGGGCGGGGCGATGGGTTCTGCTGTGCTAGTGTGCTTCACGTGCTCTAGCCTCTAGTGGGAGGTCACACGGTGGCAAAATATCTGGCCACGGAACTCTTTGCCGGTGGGCGGTGGCCATGGAAATATCTCCGGTGGCCGTTGTGCTCCTGCTATACGGTCGCGGTGAGGTGTCGACGGGACTTGCGGGTAGGAAACAGTATGATGGAAGCAGGAATACGACGACGGAGAAAGGCAGTTGGCCACAGCACGTCGGTGCTCTGGAAAATATCTCCCACGGTGTTCTTCTCATGGAAGACGACTTCCACGGTGCCTACACAGTTTCGACGCGGCGTGGGTGTGCGTTGCTCGGCTTTGGCTGAGCTGAGCTGATGGGCTGTGTACGTGCTCATTTGTCCCAAGGGAAATATACATAGAAAGTGTTTTGTATTTCCCAGAAAATACAATATGTATATGTGTAATCATAGGTCGTATGCATAATGTATATATATATGTAGTGTATATACACATATACGTACGTTGCTGTGTTGCCAACAGGGACTGCAGAGAGGGCAACGTGGAAGACGACACACACAGTCCTATGCTGATAGGCCAGGCCAACGGGCTTAGTGCTACACGTGCACGGAGCGAGCTTATAGGATTCCAGAAATTCCAATGAATGGATTATGTAACGTATTTTATAAAGGATACTAAAAGTTCAAGGAGATATTCGAGGATGATATTTGGTGGAGGAAAAACAAGGAAAATATTATTTGGTGCCAATAAAAATTCTATGGCAACAAACATGCAAGCAACCAACCAATCATCAAACATGCAATAACCTGAATTCTATACGTTGGGGGTTTTTGATGCAAGGTTTATGGTAAATAATTTATTTGTAAAAGGTTAATTTTGTAGAAAATAAACTAATTAGTTTTAATTTGTTGGTAAGTTTTAAAAAGTTTAATTTTTAGTGAATTTTATAATGATGCAAAACACAGGGTGTTACAGGTTTTCTCCCAGAAACTTAAAGCCAGTGCTCCAATTTTCTGGCGCCTTTTTCATTGTTGCGGTAGATTGTGCTCTAGGAAAAAAAATTAGACCAAAGACCACTTGGCCCTACTTTTTATAGAAAGCAAATAGGTTAAGCACTCCCATACAAAAACAAACTAAAAGAGATTACACGTTGATGGCATTCTTAGCACCATACAAAACCCCAAGTTCTCTAAACACTAGACAAAGATAGCAAGATAGATGTGCAGACAGAGACCACAGGCGCCTATGCGGCGCTTTGCTCCAAACATTGTGATAGCTTTTCCATCATCTTCAAAGCCCATCCTTCTAGGAAAGAATTCACTTTTGTGGATGACCTAATTCGCTTTTTTTATGAATCTGGAGGGACCGGGGTACCTATAGTTAAATTTATTGAAAATAGCAAATGTTCAAAAGTTTACAAAGGCAGACATCTAATTCGCTTTTGTTGATGACCTGATCAACAGTGGGGCTATTTTGATTTATGCTTTATAAATCTTGCTAGGTCAAATAAAAACTCCAAAGGTTCAAATTTGGGCACAATCCAAACAAGTCTCGAGTGCTGAATAAGAACGGTACGGTATGATTTTCCTAGCGATGCTCCAAGCATGCAGTTGCAGACTTTATTCGTCTCTAAACAAATAATTTTTAAAAGTATTTTGAGCTTATGCTTCTAATAAGTTTAACCAAATTTATAAGAAAAAAACACAATATTTGTGACACTAAATTATGATATATTTTGTCATATTAATTTAGTGTCATAAATATCAGTGTTTTTTTAATTCGGTCAAATTTTAAAGATTAACTTAAGACACTAGTGTTGAGTTTTATCAAGATAGATACGCAAAAGGTAGAGCAATGACACAAACTTGTGTAGTTTTTGAGTGGCGGGACGGGGCGCATCGGTCGTCGGTCATCATCGTGGACCGTGGTCGTCCGGTCCAGGCGCCGGCCCAGCGTCGCTATCAAATGTCAGCGTTGTTGTACGATGGATGTGATTGTGGCTTAGCAATCACGCGGATTCAGAGAATTTTCTTCATCTGTATCATCATCTCGTCAGTTTCTGGAAGCACAACGTTGTTCAAAAGGTTCAAAGGTCGCCATGGAGAGAGCCAGTGAAGGGAGATTGCCGCTTTTGTTTCCTTGTTAATTTTATTACATGTGTTTAGTTGGTATAAACAAGCCGTTTTAAGCACACATTTGCTAAGACTAAGAGCTGTGTTGGTCAACGTGGACTTCCTGGGCTACAGTAGCATTCAGATATAGGCTAGAGAGCATCATTCACAAAATGGAGAATCTTTGTCCCGTGTACCAAAATGTTGTTGACTTTGACTATCTACTGTAACGGTACTCGTGGGTATATTTCTTTTGATTTTTCCCCATTATTGGCATTACTGAATAGTGATGCTGCTTCTGCAAAAACCAACGAAAGCAAAAAAGAAGGCAGCCCGAGTACGCGCTTAATTTTCAGAGCAAAAATTAGTCCAATATATTGTAGCTCATGCATGAATGTTCTCGAATGGATGTGAGATATACTATACTATAATTGTTGATTATTGAAGACCTGGAAACGCTGATTCTTTTTTTTTTCTTCAGAAAATAAAGAAAATACAAACCCCTTCAAAGAAGTTATCTGAACCCCACCTGATGGCCCAATCATGAGAATATGAGATGGCTTTGAATGTTTAGTAGAGAAGAGAAACGTGTGAATGAAACAGATAAAAATACTAGCTAGTTCATGGGACAAGATAGGAGTAAAAGAAAACTTTTTATGAAAAGAAATTGTGTGTTGACAGGGAAACTAAAATAACCAGGGAAAGAAGAAAGAACAAGCAGCAGCACTTGGACACGACACGAGTACAGCACGACATGTGGCCTCCTGCAGCCTTCAGGGCCTAAAACTGTCCACAATGTGATGGGTGCTGAGAAATCTATCCTGACATCGGTGCTGAGAAAGCTATCATGCCCACAATGTTCGGTATCGACATGCATGTGCTTGTGAGACCAAACCTCAGACCACCATCGTCCTTCTTTTGCATGAGCATGCAGCAACCACCGGCTAAGAAATAGTTTTTTATTCCTCAAGCATCCGTGAATGTAGATTCCTCGGTGCCAAGTTTTCTGAAGGAAACACCGCTTTCTACAATGGCTAGCACCGATGCTTGGACTCACTTTTCATTGTTTCGGCACCGGTTCAGGGTCACATTGTGGACAGTCTAACTGCTCCTGCTGGTAGCCGGGGAAAGACTTGCAACACAAATGGAAAAATATACAGACACACACGCAACACACTTGATTTTGAACGTCAAGAGATAAAGGATCCTGTGTCTCTGCTCAAGATCTGGGAGCGGACACGAGTGGAAATCAGATAGATGTAAACCCGTTCTTGTCTACAGATGGCAATGAAACTGACAGTTTCGTGCTAGAGATCGTTCAGAACACACAGAAAGGAGATAAGAAAGCTAGATTTTTACCGAAATCTCATCGTACAAGAACATCATATATATTGAGTTATTGACTGCAAGTCTGCAACAACATCCTCAGTGTTACACGGCCATCAAACGGCTTACTACAGTACTACAACTGAGCATATCCAGAGTCACCCTCGCTCCCCTGTTTGCCTGCTGTCAGACACAACGGTGAGACGAGCTCAAGGACCTGCCCTGAAGAGATGGTCATGGAAAAGGTCAGCTTGGGGAGCATAATGGAACAAACGGTGCTTTCGGATGCAATCAGTGTCGTCTTGTGTTCAGCTGGGACCATCGAGCATGGATGGAAAATGGATCGATGGCTCTGGCCCCCGGTGGCGCTCTCGGTACACAATGCAAAACAAAGGAACAGGGAACAAGCCGGAGCTCGTTACCGACGAAGATATAAATATGGAAGTATGGAACCCAGCTGTGGTCCGGTCAAGATTTTTGGGCAAGATCGATCAAGAGAATAGAGGATGATGCAACGGACTGTTTACAGGGAAATTTATTTCAGAGAAGTTTGGTAGACAAGGGGTATGATGCTTCAACGCAGGTACTATGTGTTATAGTTTTGTCTCTATTCCTAATAAATACTTTCTCCGTCCTAAAATATACTTCACCATTAATGTCCCTAAAGAAGTCCTTTTGGGCATTGATACGGTCTTTAAAAACAACTTTAACTATTATTTTTACTAGAAAATATTTATAAAAATATAGTTAATAGTTTATAAACCCAACCTAAAAGTATTTATTTTGTTGTTAAAACACAAGTATTTATTTTATAAAACTACATTTCGAGATGAATCCACTTACATATAAATTCCATATTTTTAAACCCAACCTGAAAGTATTTATTTGTAGTTAAAGTTTAAAATATTTAACTTAAGACAAGTCCAAAAAGATTTCTTTTAGAAACACAGATGGACTATAAGATAATATCCAAGGGAATCTAAACGAGAACCCCACCTCAATAACAAAGAGACAACATTCCCATACATTCCTACTGTTAATATCTACCACCAATTCAAATACGACAATCTCAATATGCTTCGTGATTAAAGAAGGGTTACCTACTTTACGCAATAGTATGCATGTCTTAGAATTCTTAAGTTATTTTGTATATTTTGATGGAGGGCGTACTCGTTTTAGTCTTTTAGATTCTAAGTTGTCAACCCGTGCTATCTTGACTCATGGACTAAGATCTTAGGAGACATGCTCACTTCATGTTCCTGAAGGAAGCTGTTTTGAGGCTGCCTAAAATCAAACATTTTAAACTTTAACTATAAATAATTCTCCTGGTTAAGTTTAAAAAATATAGAAGTGATATAGATAGATTAATCTAGAAATATAGTTTTATATAAGCATACATTTTCACTATATTTTATTTTATATTTTATAGCAAAAATTATCACTCAATGTGTCAATGTCCGAAACAACTTCCTTTAGATAGGGTGGGAGTACACATTAGACATTAGTATTTGTAATTTCTTAGGGCATTCATTTCATCGGTCTAA
This sequence comes from Bothriochloa decipiens, assembly GCA_023333625.1. NCBI lineage: Eukaryota > Viridiplantae > Streptophyta > Magnoliopsida > Poales > Poaceae > Bothriochloa > Bothriochloa decipiens. Next base: position 10,204,974 of record CM041644.1, on the reverse strand, counting down.
AGTTGATAGATATACGTACTATAAAGAGGAGAAATCTTTTAATTGCAACGATTATATAGTGCCCTAAATGTGAGTCTCATTTGTATATGTTTTATGCTTAGCGACGAGGTGAGATACATGTGAAACCCTTGGAATATAAGGTTGAGAAATGCTAACTTGAGTGCCAAAATGGTTTGGTATACTTCACCCTATTTGTGAACATTTTAACATATGCCAAAATGAGTCACCTTATGAGTAATGGCTTAGGGTGACAGTATACTTCACCACCTTGCGGCGTCTAAGAGCAAGACTAATAATATAGTAAGTTTGTTGGCCGTAAGATTCTTTGTAGCCGTATCTTAGCCCATTTATATAATATAATAATAAGTTGTATTAGTTTTTAGGTTCTCGTGCTGCCTAAACCAATGGTAGATTTACAGACCGCTTCTGATCTCTCTTCTCAACTTCACCTTGTAGCCAGCTTACGTCCGCTATTATACTTGCTCTAGGCTCTAGCGGCGTATGAACGCCAAACAAGCATATGCCAAACGGGTACCTTTCGATGGCGGCTCGTGCGCTGAACTGCTCATTCATCGGCACGTTGCGTAGGAGCATATTCTGGACTGATTCAAAGAACAGGCAAAAGTGCTTGTTGTTTTTCTCTTTTGGGTTCCAAGACTTGGCGTCGAGGCTAGCTAGCTGTTGCTCTTATCTCAATCGTTTAGGCGTTTGGTAGTTGGTACTAGTACTTTGGTTACGTGTCAGTGGTCAGATCAACCAGGGCCAACGGCCGCACACAGTGAATCTACAGCACGATTTGCCTGGTACTGATGATTTGTACTATATTATAGCTGAAAAATAAAGAAGGTTCTCCCTTCTAGAACTAGAGAGGATATCCGGGTTACCCTCATACTAAGTTTACTCGATCGTGCAATTGATCCCTGATTTATTCATTGATTGAAGTACCACAGTATGCTAGTTCTACTAGAGGATATTTTGTCTTTCTAAAAGTAGTATATATATTATCATTTTGCAGTACTTGATGCTGATGAACCCTACCGTTCAAAACTGAAAAGATACTTTTCGTATAAAAAAAAGCGAAAAAGAATTCGAGCTACTTGAGGAGATAAAAAAATCAGAGTTTTTGGTCATGATTGACAATTCGAGCTACTTGAGGTGACGGAAATTTGTCTTCTTTTTTCGAACAAAAGCGATGAAAAATTTGTCAAGAGCCTGGAGCTATGGGATTCTCCTGGCTGCAGCAGCTTCCCTTAGGGCAGCGCCAATGGTATATTTATAGTGGTTTCTATATGTATTAATAGGTTATGACTTAAATATTTTGCTGATGTGTCAAGAGATTAATCGAAGAGAGAGGGGAAAAAAAGAAGAAAACCGTTTCTTGAAGTAGAAACGGAGTCGACGCAAGGAACGAGACGCTGGAATCTGTGAAAATCGCGTTGGGGAGACCCAGGTCGCGCTCTCACGCCGGATCGGCTGCATCACAGGTCGTCTCGCATCGCACCATGTGGCTGGCCTCCCGTGCGGCTCGCCATGCACGCAGCAAGCAAACCCGCGGTTCCGCCGACGTGCAGCAGGCCACCGCTGCCGCGCTCACCGCCGCGAAGGTGTACAGCGGCGCCGCCGTCGCGCAAGCTAGCTGCTTTGTCGCAAACTGTGCCGAGTCGTCTTGCAGCAGGCCGCCGTTGCCGCGCTCGCCACCGCGAAGGTCGTCGTGCTCGTGCAGCAGGCCGGCCGGATTCGGCGCCACCGCCTGGCGCTGGGCAAGCCACGCCACCGGCCGGCTATGGAGGCATGACGTCAGTGGCGGCGGCGTCGATGATCTTGAACGACCTGGACGTTGATCGGTCGGCTCGGGTGCACGGCTCAGGTGGGGTCGAGGACAACGGCTCCGGTGCACGTCGCGGCGAACGGCAGGGACGACGGCGCGGCCGAGTGAGCAGGGCGTGGAGCAAAGCGTGGAGTACGGCGCGTGAGCAGGTGATGAAGCGTCGGGCTCGGAGTCAAGGAAGTGCTCAGCCTGCCGTCTTCGGCTGCCGCTCGCCCAGATTCGAAGACCACGACGGCGGCGATCCAAGTTTGGCTCGTGGCCTGTGGGCTTCCACTGCCGCCCGCACGTGCACAACGGAGGCGGCGAGGTCTCGCGAGTGGGCGTTGTCGCAGGGATTGGAACGGCGGGCGTGATTGGGAAGAATGGGATCGAACGCATTCCTTCTAGGGAAATATCAAACACACGTCGATGGATGAGGGGGAAGAGAAGATTTCGCTTGCCTGATTTATTGCTGTTGTAATTTATTGCCTTGTACTGATGATTTGTACTACTATATTATATCTGAAAAATAAGAAAACGTATGCTATGAAAATCGGCTAGCTATGCAAACTATAGAAATTGTAATCAAGCTTACACGAATCTAATTCAATAGCTGTAGGTCAAGGTGGATCATTTAAGCACAACCCTTTCACCAATCTCATCGTAAAGTTACCCCAGCAGCCCACCTTCTCCATTACATCGTGACTCCCCCGTTACTTCGGGGGTCCCGATCGCGCGTGGCCGGTGACGTCGCGACGGCCGCCGCCCACCTTCCCGTTCGAGATGGACGGCCGCAGATCGGAGACTCCTCACGCGGCGCCAACGGGTTCAGAGCAGGATGCACCCCCTCCAGCACCTCCGTCTCGAACTCTCGACGACTCCTCACGCGACGGCAGCGGCTTCACAGCAGGATCGAACACCTGCTCCTCGAGTCTTTGACGGATCGACCGAATTGTTTTGGCACAACAACCGATGTATTCCAAAGTATATTTGAGGCCGGTTTTTGCATCTTCACTATGACACGTTACTACATTGGATTGGATTCTGTTCGGTGCCTAAACTGCTTGCACGCAAACTTTTGCAATTCTGTACATATCAAGCTCCCAAACATTTAAACGAGTCATAGCGAGAAGAAAAATTTTGCTTACACGCGGCAGCAATCTGAAGCCATGGCGGACAGGTTCAAGTCACGGCAGCAATCTGAAGCCATATATGGCGGACAGGTTCCAGTCGCAGCAATCTGAAGCCATGGCGGACACCCTCCTGCTTCGCCCTCCACTACAGCAGCGGCAGTGTCCATGGCGGACAAGTTCCAGTGGCGGGCGTACTCCAGTCGCGTCCAGTCGCGACGAGGGGCGGCGGCGGGATCGCGACGGACGTACCGCGAGGGGGCCCGGCGGCGGTTCTGCCGCACGAGACACATCGGGATCTCGGCCACGCGACGGAGTGGAACGGAGTGAAACGGAGTGAAACGTAGCGAACGGCGCTGGGATGATTTGGAAAAAAAAAAAGATAAGATGGGATTGACGAGATGGTTTAAGTGCTTAATTGATCAACCTTTTATCTGAAGTCATCGGATTAGAAAGATGTGATCTTATTAGAGTTTTCGTAGTTTGCATAGCTATCTAGTTTGCATAGCATACGCTCCCTAAAAATGAAGAAGGTTCTCCCTTCTAGAATCTAGAGAGGATATCCGGGTCACTCTCATACTAAGTTTACTCGATCGTGCAATTGTTCCCACTGATTTATTTATTCATTGAAGTATGATAGTATATATGCTAGTTCTACAAGAGGATATTTTATCTTTATAAAAATACTAGATATATTATCCTTTTGCAGTACTTGATGGTGATGAACCCTACCTTTCAAAACTGAAAAGATACTTTCGTATAAAAAAAGCGAAAAAGAATTCGAGCTACTTGAGGAGATAAAAAAAATTAGAGATTTTGGCCATGATTGTTTAGTTGGGAGTCGTATATGAATCAATATGCCTGTCCCGGTTGTACTGCCAATGAACGGTTTGATGAAGGAGAAAGAGCAAATCCAAATCACAAATAGCAAAGCATACAAGCACATAACAGAAATACTGTATTTTACAAGAGCGGGCAATAGATATGGCCATACATACACACATACACACTAATACAGATCGGGACTATTTAAGACTGTGAACTACTACTATTGTTCATCACAACCGAAAAGCAGTAGTACGGCAACAAGTATCGAGGATCAAATCGTATCCAGAACCCTGTCCCGGGGGCACAAACTTTTTTTTTTTTATCGTATATGGATATTCAGAACCCGTCCCCCCCCCTTCCTTCAGATTGCCCAATCACACAACTCAGACGCCATGCGCCGAGCTGCAAACGGAGCAGCGGACCTAGATCGAGGTCCAGTCGTCCAGATGCCTGCGAGTACGGCAGCAGCACAACACGGCGGCGTGCCGCTGGCTGCTGCAGGCCAGCAACCACCTGGCACAGGTTGTTTTTTTCTAGTCGGGAGAAGGGGGGCACCGGTTCTTACTTTATGTTAAGGCGCGCGACATCGCCGCGGCCGCGATCGAGATGCCCGTCGGCACCGAGCTGCACCACGGCGCCTGCCAGGAGAGCCACCGTCGCCGCGAGGAGGGTCGCCCTGGCAAGCCACGCCACGAGACGGGACAAGGCCCCGGCACCGTCGCCGTTGCCCGCCCCCTTGGCGCGGAAGAGCTCCCGCGCGTGCCCGAACGCCAGCAGCGGGGTCAGCGTCAGGGTGGCCAGGACCGCCGGGACGAGCGCGGCCGCGGCCAGGCGCGCCGCAAGGCAGCCACTCGCCACGGTGTCCGCATCACCGCCGAGGAGTTGGAGGCAGCAGAGGACGGCGGTGAAGCCGAACAGGACGGTGAGCGAGACGAAGGAAGCCATGACAGAGCAGGCGAAGCGAAGGAAGCAGATGACTGATGCCGAATACCGGAGTCCGGAGGCGCCACTTTTATAAAACACAAAATGGACGGCACCGGTGGAAATGGGGCCTTGAGTCGCCCGCGATTCGTGCGCTCCGCCCCATATTGATCGGATTTCAAAAAAAAAAAAAAAAAAAAAAAAAAGATGTGCCGTGCGCGGGCCTGCTTCACAGTCAGCACTCACAGCAGGTGCCTAGTCACTTGTGTCCTCGTTGACGTTTGGTACCAGCCACGAATGCACCACGTACACTTGCTGCCGTGTGTCGATTCAGTAGAACAGAGTACGCTCGGATTATCTCCTAATCCTGGTCGACAGCAACATGGCAATTACTAGCAAGCACGGACGCGTAGCCCCCTCTCCTCTCCAGCGAAGTTCCCATTCAATCAAACAACTATTTCCGCGCAAGTTGGGCGAATTTTCGCAAGGAACCAAAGTACGCCGAAACTCACTCGACGGCCTCAACAATGCTTCATTCCAAGAAACTTCCGGTCGTTGAAACTCGATGGATGAGATCGAGAGACACGTCGGACCGCGCTCGTCCCGATTCATTGCATCGATGCGCCGCCATGGTGATCGTCGTTGTCTTGTTCAACGGAATCTGGGTTTGGCCGTGCTATATATAACACCGAACGTGGCACGGCTAGGCTTCTCCGATGGCACATCACACAACCAAAGTGTAAAACTAAGCCTCGTGTCCATGGCCTCCTCTCGCTCCAAGCATGCCAATATGATATGCCATGATTACGGCGCCCGGGTGCACGAGATTATTACGAGTGTCTACGTACGAGAGCTACGATCAAGTTCACAATCATCAGGTGCAAAGCCCCTGGAGATGCTAGAGTTTGGATTGGTGATCGCGTCGGAACGTTTGCTCACTTCATGGTCATGGAACTCACAGCCTGAAGACTGCAGTCAGCACTGGTGATCATGGAACAAAGTCACTTACACGTGACAGAATGCACGTTTGGCGCATGCCTAGGTAATGAAACTGACCCTTCGATCGTTTTTGTATATAACCATGTTTTTTAGTTTACAATATTCGATAAGAGGAACAACTCAAGCAGATTTAAGGCCTCGTTTCGGTGCAGCTCTTATCCATGTATGTTCGAGTGAATTATGACACAGCTGAGTTTCACTTTTATCTCAATCTACTTCAGCATACGTAGATTGAGATAAATACTCATGTTTATCCAAACAATGAATGTCATATTTTTAGAAAACTAAGGCAATTTTGAATTTTCCTTCGGTTTCAAATAAGTAGGGTTCCTAGATTACAACTACTAAAACACTTTTCATTTATTTTTTTTTTGACTAAATACTCTTCATTTCTTGGGCTTGAATGTCTGGATGGATTTGTCATGAAAGATAGTTTCGTCATGAAGCATACATTTGCCAATGAGAGTGTGGTCAACCACAAACAAATGTGGTAATAGCATGGGCAATAACAGTATGGTAGAGTCTAGAGTGGCATAGTTTGCGGGTATGAGACCAATAGCTCACTAGCACCAATGATATGATTCCATTGTTTGTTTGTAAAAGCTAGAAAGAACCGCCAATGGATGTTGGTGCAAAGATGAAACCGACCAACAGTAGTTTTGACTGCAGTGGCTCCGGTAGACATGAACATCATTATCATAAACTTCATGTTGTTTTAGGGAAAAAAAATGTCAACTATGGATCTGCAGGAGAAGGTACAAACAGATTCAAGATTTGAATTTATAACAGAGCTAGTAATTAAACTTTTTTTTTGAGATGCTTGTTTAGTTGGTTTATAGAGGAATGGAGCTCATAAGAGAAAGTTGAAGGCTACCTCAGAATATTAGAGTGAGGAAGAATAGAAACATGAGATGGAGATGACAATAGCTTTACGTCGAGGAATTGGTCGACAATACTTATATGATGTTTATATATGCCAATTGATGCAACAGGATAAAAGGACAGAGAACACTAAAACAATAAACAAAATTATTGTAAAATTATTTCCAAGTAAACAAATCTTAATAATTTTTTGGGGCATATGGTTTTTGTCGTGATTAGTGAAACTGAAAATATAGTCAGCCTTGATTATTAGAAAATTACATAAATCTAAATATTGCAGATACTATAAATTAAAAAAAAACCCAGATGCCTGCCTTGAGATTCGTTGTATATTTTGTTGTCCGTACGGTCAGACGCCCGTCCTCCTCTGTTTCCGTCCAAGCACGCTAAGATAACACAAGAGCCTTCGTTGATTACGGGTTGCTTTCTCACGAAGGCTGCTATTCACTTGGAGTTTATTCAGTGATAATGATAAGATCAGATTGTATCGTCCTACCGGCTACGGCTCCGTTCCAAAGCAACGCATCCTTGAACCCGATGGGTCGTGTGGCAATGTGGCATGGAGTGGCCAATCGGTTGCTTGCTTGAAGTGCTTCCCTTCCCGCTTATTCAACCACCCCTACTACTATACTACTACTTCGTACTATTCTTTTGTTGGCTGTGTCGTCATTGCTTACCTACACAGCTGAAATTCCAAAGTTACAGCTACTCTATTTGTTTTGGAAAATGCTCCAACTCTAATGATATGTGTACGACAACCAAATATTGCGAAAGAAAGCAGTTAAGACTCAAAGCTACATACAGATCATCATGTCGGCTGTGGGGTAACTCAAACTCAACTGGAGATGGTAAACAAAAGCTGAAAATGGTGAAAACAAAACATTGTACACTATAAAATAAACGTGCATCATGTCAGTTAAAAACCACGCTGTAGACCGTAAGACCAATCCTGACACATACAGCGATTCTGCAACGTGGTTATCAGTAACAACGTGACGGTCGAGCCCAACAACAACAATATACAACTGCTACTCTATTACTACTCCATTAGTACCAAATTATAAAATGTTTTGGCTTCTCTAGATTCGTAACTCTTATTACTATGCACCTAACTAGTAAACTTATAAATATATAAATGACAAAACATCTTATAATTATTTGGGACAGAGAAAGTACATAGAAGGTAGGCTGGCTGCTCTTTCCATTTCTATATGTAGACAAGCAGGAACTGTCCACGTGCGTAACCAAAAAAAAAAAAAAAGATACAACAAGCGCAACAACTTAAGCTTAAATTGAAGATGAAAGTTAAGACACACGGAGCTGCGACAATCATCACAATAAGTTAAGACAATGTTTCAACTAAATATATATGCATCCCACACGGAGGTGTCAAAACTCAAAAGATTTAAATTCAATAAGCACATACTCATCCCACATGAAGGTGTTGTGCAATAGTTGGAAAACTATGAATATAAATGAAAAAATATATAAAAAATAATTGATAAATCTACTCCCTCCGTCCATTTTTAATTATCGCTTGCGCTTCTGAAGAAACAATTACCGATAATTATATATAAAAAATATTAATATTTATACTACATAATTAATATCATTAGAAAGATCTTTGAATCTTGTTTTTTAACAAATTTATTTGGAGATACAAATGTTGCACATATTTTCTATAAATCGAGTCAAACTTGTGGCACACACACCAACGGCGCCAATTAAATAGGGACGGAGGGAGTACCACATCCGGATATAGCTTACGATGTGAGTTGAGTTGTGTTAGAAAACAAATAAAGAGAAAGCACAACGTTAAGTAAATACTCCCTCCGTATAGGAAAAGAAGGTTGTTTAGGACACTGACACAACCTCCAAATTATAACTTTTAATTTCATATTTTTATAAAAATACTCATCACAAAGAGATATATTTATACTTTTATGAAAGCATTGTTTCAAGACAAATTTATTCATATGGTTTTCACATTTTTAAACTCAATAACTTAAAAGTTATTTATGATTTATGTTCTCGATGTTTGACTTAAAACTTGTCTAAACCGATTTCTTTTTCCTATACAGAGAGAGTATTATTGGTTATAGCCTGTAGGTAATAAACTTATTTTCTAATACTTATGTGTTTTCTATATATAATAATATGGTTGTATCCCATGTACATTGCACAAGTATAGGTCGATGAACATGAAAGTTTTAGTCCAAATAAGCTTAGAAACAATCAGTCCAAGTAGAATCCTATCATCCACACGACACTATCACATGGATCACTCTCTTTCCACATGGATATGCCACCAAAGTCCTTGAACCATTTGGCTGCTTGCTACAGGTTGCCCCCACGCGTTGATTGGTGATTGGTTATCGCGGATAGTGGCGGACAAAAGCAAACAGGCTTGTTTTTCTTTTGACCGAGGCCGCGTAACTCCGGCATGAGTCATGACTGGCTGCTTCGGATCGTGTACTACGCTTGACGTCTCCATGTGTGCCTTGCTCGCCATGACGACGCGTGTCAGCATGTGCCCTCTCCAACCAGGCCACCTCTCCCATGTCCCACCTTGTGCTTTGTTGTCCGGGGTCTGGGCTCTGGGGTGCCACGCACATTCCACCTCGAGTCAATCGGTTCCAAAAACTTCTGATTCAACAAGCGGAGCCTTCACTTTTAGCTCTTACCGTTAATGTCAATCGAGAATCAAGAGAGTGCAAAAATGGATGGCATTGGATGAAATGAAACGGCATCATGTCAAGCTTCTTGGAGTCTTTTAAATTATTGCCGTCGCGCAACAGCCAGAAAGACATAAGGAGAAGCGATCGTGGTAGACGTATCTTGAGGGTTGTTCTGATTAAACTAATTCAGCGTGTAGAACAGTCTGCACAAGGCGTCAATACGCTGAACCTTTTGTTTCTTTTGCCTTTTCCAGATTCCAACCGGCCTGCCGGCACTGCTTTGAATCCAACGCCCAGGCAACTCGTTTGCTTGCTTGCCTTTTTCCATCGTGTACATCTCCATATGTCACTGGTTTCAGGCGCGACCGCGACGCGTCGTGCTCAGTGGATGCTCGAGGTGTGGTGGACGAGGCTATTTTATTTGGAAGTACGACAGCAGGCAGGATCGGAGGTGCGTCATCTTCGTTACATCATAGTCATACATACGCAGCTCATGGCAAGTTGGCACAAGGGCGGCGGCGGCGGGGGCGATCCTCGTCAGGATCGCGCGCGGCCGTCCAGTCCTGAAAAAGGCGTGGACCGGCGAGCCATCCAGTCATCATCATTGCATAGGAACCGAAACCGACAAACGAGCTCTCCTAATCCTGACACCGTGATTTTGATGCACTGACTCATGGAATATTTGCCCAGGAATGGGCCATGCAAAAGTCGGCCGAGCGAGCGCCCAAAGTCGCGCCAACGTGCGCCGGCCGGCCGGCCACACAGCCAGGTCCAGGCGGCGGCACGTCGAACTGAGAGTGCAAGAACATCTGTGCAGTGTCCGGACGGTGCACCCACCCTGCCGCCACCCAAGCAATCTCTGCTGTGACTGCTGAGATTATGTTGAACCACGCATATGCACCACGGCACGGCACCTCCCCGGACGCGCGCGCCTAGCCTAGTCTAACGCAGGAATTTGACCGACCAAAGCTCCCGCGCGCAGGAGATTGATAGCAACCGCATAACGGCCGGCCGGCCTCTTGACGAACTCTTGTCGAAATTTCCCGTCGTTCTTCGTTAAATTCGATCGGGGAGAGGGAGCCGTATATTATCAAACTTCTTCACATCTCTTGTTTTGTGGGTATCAGAGACTTCTCATCTATACTCGCATTGTTTGTCCCGTGCTTGTCTGCGGTTCACGCATGCCCGTTTGAACGCAGCTTCAGGCCATCAGGCGGACGCCCCCTATAAAAACCGGCTACATCTCCGCATCGATCTATCGGTATCAGAACCTTTCGGCACTTCATTCGTATATGTGGGTGGACAAGCAAGCCTCACAGAGGTGACCAGCTCCAAAGCTTGCATGCCATCAAGTCCGGCTTCGATTGGCAGGGGCAGGGCGACGACTCCATCGCGTGCCTGCCTGCGAACCTATTACAAGGAGTTGAGGTGCAGCCACAAGAATTCTTCGATTCGATCGGACAGTGGCGCGTGCTCGTATAGTTGCATGTGTGGTCGCCGCTAATAATTAAGGACAGGGACCGGAGGGTGGGCACCCGATGTGTCCGTTATCAAGGACGAACATAGATTCTCGTAAAAAGAAAAAGTGTGTGGACCTGACCGATCTGGTTCACTCCATTCCAGGGCTCACTCCAAGATAGTACTAGTAAACACAGGTGGGTACGTATGCAGCAAAACACAGCATAAACAAAAATTATGTCCGTCCTAAAACACAACATAAACATAGTTTATGTTCCCAAAACATAACCCAAAACTAAAAATACAAACGTATCCCTACAGGGAGTTTTGAAACCCTAATATTTAACTCTATTACATATGGACCCGCGAGAGCAATGACGTCCTCGCCACCTATGCCCGGGCCTATGGGCCGCGGCCCATTAGCTATCGCTTTGGCGGCCTCCATCCGCTTCATCGCCACGCAGCGTTTCTGCTAGGCCAACTCGCTGTCTTGATGGGCCTCCTTCATGTGCCTCTGATGCCTCCGCCTTGACCTCCGCCAGCGTCAGGATCCTTGTCGGAGGTCGCCACCTCCGCTCGGCTTTGGAGGACCTCCGCCTGAAGAGAGGCGTCCCCACCGGGCCTCCGCACCTCGACGCCCCCACGGTCGCCGGCGAGGCCTCAGCAGCGGATCTCACACCGCCGGGACTCCGCTGCTTTACCGTACCCTGCACACGGAGACCGAAGCCCTTTGGTATATCGGTTAGAAACCTAGTCGGAGGTAAGAACCCTCAGCGGCTCTGGGGTCGATCCCCAACATCCCCCCTTGAGGGTTAGGTCCAGCGGAGGCAGGTCTTAGCCTTCATTATGCTCCATTGGCCGCGGAGGCCGTTCTTACCCCCGTCCCCCTGGCCCGGTGACCGTTGGACCGGAGGTTTAAGTTTTTTACCGTTGTGCATTGTTTGGTCTTCGACCGTTGATTTTGAATTAGTTTGATTTGGGCCGTTGGATCCGTGGATCGACGCGACCGTTGGGATGCGAAGTCGAGGCGCCGCGTCGTCGCCTATAAAAGGGGGGTGCGGTGAAAGTTACCCGTACCCCTCCCGTGTGACTTGCGATTGCCTTTCCACTTTTCACTGCTATTTTTTGCTAGTGCTTTGTCTTTGCATACTGCTGCCGTGGCACCCAGATGCCCCCGCTGCGCGCGTCGCCATCCGTTCTCCGGTCCCTACTCCCGCTTTCAAGGGCTCGGAGTCGGAGGCTTCTTAGATCTTTTTGAGGAGTGCATGCTGGCTGCCGCGGAGGCTCAAGGTCTTATAGAGTCTCTTTCAGATGTTGAGGCTTATCCCAGTGATCTGATGACTCCGAAGAGCGTTCTGTCTGATGCGGAGATGACCTACGACTTTGGTCGTAGCTCGATGACATAAGAGATGATCGCGGAGCTAGAGCAGCGCGGGTACGTTCCTGTTGGTTATGCGAGGCCTCCGGGTGAGGAGACTGTTTCGTTGCCCGGTAAGGACGAGGCTGTTGTTTACAGAGATTTTTTCACATGTGGCCATTGGTTTCCTTCGCATGCTTTTCTGCGTGGTGCTTTAGAGTGGTTCAATGTTCAGATGCACCACCTGACTCCTCATGCTTTTCTGAATTTGACAAAGTTTGTTTGGGCAGTTGAGTCGTATGGTGGGGAGTTCAGCATGAACACGTTTGTAGAGTACTATGAGTTACAGAAGCAGCCCAAGGTCATCGGAGATAAGCAGGCTTAGTTTGCGGCTTGCACTTTTATGGATAAGAGGAACCCGGGCAAGAACAAGGAGAAACTTGCAATCTCTTGGTGCCAGAAGGGAAAATGGGAGCCAGTTGATTGGATGGATTATTGGTTTTATGTGCGGACTAGGGGTATTACTCAGACTGAGGAGGATGGTAGGAGAGTTACTCGGTACCCCTTGGCCTCCGTGATGACGCGGATGGATCCCCATACCAGTGTGAGGCCGCAGTCAACTACCTCTGAGAAGAGGCAGTCTTGTGCGAAGTCCTATGCTAGTGCTTGCCGATATTCTGGTGGTGGTAGGGATCTTATATAGGAGATCATAGCCTCCGATTTTTGGCCCTTGGCTGGGGGAAAGGATAGGAAGAAGTTTACTTTGCAGAAATTGGACTTGCTTGTGTTTGGTGTTGCTTGTGGGATCCTTTGCCCGCATTTTGGTCTTCGTCTTCCTGAGGGCCAAAGTGCTACTGACTTTGTTCATGAGGTGGAGAGGAAGGCTGTTGAGCTATTGGGTGAGGTCTCTGAGCGTGAATACCTCGCCCAGAGATCAAACACTGGCGTCATGCCTCGTCTCAATCGGGTGTTCGAGGAGCTTGGTGTACACTGCACGGAGCGCAAGGTGCCCGAGAAGGTTGTGAGGAAAACGGAGAAGAAGGACTTAGTTCTCTCTGTTGCTGCTGCTGCTGCCGCCGCTACATCGAAGGCGGAGGGCAAGAAAAGAAAAGGTGGTGATGTCAGGCGCGCAGCGATCAAGAAGCAGTGGGGACGTCCGCTGAAAGCGTGAAGGTAGAGGATGCTTTCGAGGGGCTTTATGATGAAGTTGTCGTGGGGTTGGAGATTGTTGTATTCATCACTGATGATACGCAATGCCGAGCAGAGCATTCTCCGTCTCGGGTTGCTGACCCGTCTCCTCATTCTTCTCTAGCGGCTGATCTGCCTCTCCCTTCGCCTCCGCATGCCACTGATGTGCCTTCATCTTCTACCCTTCATTTTGCTGATGTTCCTGAGCCATCCAGGCCTGCTGCGAAGATGATGCCTAATGCATACCTTGAAATCTCTAGCTCTAAAGATGCTGAGGTAGAGGAGGCTGGTGATGGCGATGTCGTGACGCCACCTGAGGCTCCAGAGCGAGAGAGGGTTGTGGAGGAGGATTCTGATGGCCATGCTTTAAGCCTAGGTAAATCATTTTCTCGGAGCATGACTTATCTTGATCTTCTGGAGTTGAAGGCCATTGCTGGAAAAGCTATGCAAGCGGAGGTAGCTTTGCTTGGTGAGCATGGGGGTAACGATTGTTGGTTTTTTACGCTGATGTTACTTGTCTGAAATTCAGATATTTTTTGTTCTTGGCAACTCATTTTGCCGCAAAGGCTGCACAGCCGATGCCTTCGACTTCTAGAGGCCCTACCTCTGTAGTTCCTTTGACTTCTCAGCCTCCGTTGGATGCTGCTGCATCTGGGTCTGTTCCGCCAGGCGTTGGTGTAGACCCAGATACTCAGGTCCTTCATGGTTGGGCTAACAGTCTTGGCCATCTAATAGATGTGATGGGAGGTGCGTCTTTGTTTTGTATGTTGTTCTCTTTTGTTTTGCTTTTGGTTCCTATTTTGGCTTATGTTTATTTTTTTGTTCTTTTAAGGGACCTGCATCATCGTCTCGAGAAGTTACCTTATGATATTTTGCTTCGTGCTCAAGTTGATCATCATGTGCTTGTAAGTTTGGACTTTATGCCTTGATTGTCTTATTTGGGTTCACTCTATTTGACGTCATGATGTCTTTGATGTGCAGAGCCACGCTGTGTCGACAGCTGTTGAATCTTGCAGTGCAAATGAGTTGGCGAGGAGGAGTGACGCTATACTGTCACTGAAGGCAGAGGTGGAATCCTAGAATGTTGAGAAGGAAAGGCTGGCGAAGAAAGCCTTCGAGCTGGAGAAGCAACTGGCAGATCTTGAGATTCAAGCTGCCAGTTTGAGAGAATCTGTTAACACTGCCCAGAAGTCGAAGGCTCTTGCCAATGAACGAGCAAATAAGGCTGTTGAGGTTTCTGAGCTCCTTCGCGAGGAGATAGATGCGGAGCGGGAATCGGCGGAGGCCTTCAAGTTGAAGGTGGAGAACCATGGAGAAGAGTTGAATTCCATGAGGGCAGTTGGGCTAGAAGTAGCTGAGGCTTATGTCTCTGCTCTTCGTGCTTCTGGTGGCACTGTGCCTCCACTAGCCCCTGAGAGTTCAACATCTGGGGTTTTTTCTTAGATCAAGTCCAATCTTAGCAAGCTGCCTGAATTCCTGACCGGGGTCTCCAACTTTAGCGCCAAGACTTCAGCCACCTACCTGTGCAAATTTTTTGTCTCCGGTGGCATCAAGGGTTTGGGCAACTACGAATTCAAGGAGCTATCTTCTCCCAATGAGCTTGGTAGGATGGACCGGTTTGTCAAGACGACCGTGAGGAACTTTATGATTAATTTCTAAGCCAAGTTCGAGCATTCTGAGACTGTGGCTATGGCAGAGACAACTCGTGAAGTGGTACTGCCTAGTTTCTTTTTTGTTGTTTTTACAGAGTTTGTGATAGGGTTGTGGGTTTGACTTGTGTCTTTTTTTATAGGAGCTAAAGTATGGTCATCGCGGAGCTCAAATTCATACGACTTCTGGTCCCATTCCGCTCAGTCCAAGGACTCCGTGGGTAGTGGTACCTCTGTGTCACAGCCGAAAGCTGCTAACACTGATGCTGGGACGTCGGAGGTTCAACCGCAGGCACAGTCTGAGGCCCAAAACATGACTGCTAAAGAGGAGGTTAAGGACTAAGATTTTTAGCTTAGAGTGGATCAATCTTTTGCTAACTCATGCCAGTGGGCATGTGTAAAAATACATTTGGGTTCTTTTGGCAATGTAAATTATTAATGGTCGTATCATTCTGCACAGGTCTCCAGTTTGGGGTTTGTGCGGGAGGTCGATCCTGTTACTTTGATGTGTGACGGTATTTACGTTAGTGGCGAACTATGGGACTATTGGAAGACGACATTTTCTTTGCGTTCTGTGAATGATATGTTCGATTTTGTTGTTTATGATTTGAACGATAGGCGCTCTAGTTTTACTAGATCTCTGGCATGGCGTGGGCCAACGGAGCCTTTGTAAAAATTTTGACTTTCGCGGAGGTGCGTCGTGCAATTTGCTTATTGTTTATATGTTTGCTTAGTTTAACCTCCACTTTTTGGCAGAGGATATTATGTTTCTGTCGAAGGCCGAGGTTTTAGGTGATGCTTTGGCCTCTTCTTATGTTTCTTTTCCTCTTGGGAGGTTTTAATGGTTTGATATGTATGTTTATTATTGAAGACTTGGTGCTGCTATTACATGGTTAGCATACTGCTGTTATTTATCTTTGGTGACTACGGAGGTTAGTGCTACTGTTGGTGACATTCACCTTGTTGCATTTGGACCTATAGCCTCTGGCTTGGCCTCTGTGCCTTTGCTGCGTATGACGCTTGGACCATGGCAATGGATCGTGGTCGATTTTGACAGGGATAGGGGGACGTTACAAGTTCTTACGCGGTATTCCCCCTTGCCTCCGTCTCGTCGATGATCCTGATTGGCTTGCTCTGTATATGGCTTTAAGGAAGTGGTGCTAAAGATCCCGGTGACCTCCGGTTTCCTTTCTTAGCTAGGTTCTTTATGAATTCTTACATGGTGCCTTGGGGTATTATGCCTGGTGCAAGGTTATGTCAGCTTCCATTGGTCATCGTAGAGCGTTGTCTGTGTGTTGCTTTGTGGTTTGGGCAGTGGGTTTGCTGAGTGCGAAGGGGGTGGGGGAACAGGCCTCCTTTTATGTTGCTATGTCTAGGGCCGATTATTAGATATTCGGTATCTTTGTTATTAATTCCTTGTGATCCTGTACTTTGGTTGTTGCAAAGGTGTACTGATGTCGTAAATGACCTATTTAATTCTAGGTGGCTGTTGTCGCTTTAATGCTGCTGGGCGGCTCCCTATAAAAGATCTTTTGGCTTCTCCTAATGTTGGGATAGTCTCGTGACTAGCATTGTGTTGATGGCTAATGAAGAAGGACAAGTCTGAGGGTACTATGTGAGGACTCGTAATGATAGAGCTACGATAGTGAATCTGTTGCCGGTTGCTGGGGTATTAGATGTCTCTGTTTATCAACAATACACCATCTGGTTTCATTTTGTACTCTTGGAGGTGGCAGCCTGCTATGGAGTCACTGCTGTGATTGCAGAGCGGATGTGCTATGCAGCTGTCGCTTGCCGATGGAAGGTGTGTGGCATTGTACAATCAGAAGGTGTCGGGGTGTGTTGAGTATTGTTGTGGATCAGAGGCCTACCAACTCTCTCTTGTGTTTGGCAACTCTTGCACTTGATTCTTTCTACGTGGCTCTTGGAGGCGTAGCATGGTGTGTGGCCAGATGGTGATGGGGTATATGTTGCGAATACACTGAGTTATGTTGCACCGCCACCTGCTTTTCTTGAGGGACAAGATCATTTTTCTCCGTGAAGAGCTCTGCTTGGCGCACTCTTTGCTCTTTTGCAGGCTGGGGTATAGGTGATTCTTGTGGAGGTTGATTACCTTGGGGTCATAGATTATCGGGCTGGAGTGGTCTCCTAATGTAATTTGTATGCACTGGATGCTTATCCTGCGCAGTCTTGTTGCAACATGTATGCTGTAATTGCCAATATTGATGAATAAAGATTTGTTGTTTTATGATGATGACAGTTTTTATCTCCGCTTGACATTGTGGGATGTGCAGAGGTCATTGGTTTTACTATAGCCGTGATTGTTTCTTGAGTCAAATGTTTTTGTTTGCTTGCCTCCGCTTGTGCCTTGAGTTCCTGCGAATGTTTATTTGTCACATAAATTGTTTTCTCAGGTTTTATTATCTCCACTTTGGTCATGGTCTGCTGCGAAGGTACAATATTTTGCTCATTTTTGAGCTATCGGAGCCTGCGTTGAATTACAGGTCTTGTTTCGATCTATTTGCAACTGTTGGTTGCAAGTGCCTACCATGATGCCTAACATGACAAGTCTTTTTCAAGGGCTTTTGGCTTGTTTTGGAGGTCGCTTCATGCCTAATCCTTGTGGTTTTGACCATAGGCTTGAAGTGACCTCGTGTTTCGTGAAGTGTTGTCAAATATTGCGGCAGCGTTGCTGGCTGCTTTCGACTGTTTTGATATTGTTTTATGGGGTTCCTCTTTATAGATTCAAATGTTGATTACAAACGATCTTGCCTCATTAAAAACCTCACCTTCGATTTGGAGCCCCTACATGAGGAAAAGAGTGCAAGCCGCCTTTTTTGCAGAAATGTAAATTGCAAAAATTTAAAAAAAATTATGGACCTCCACTTATATTTCCGCGGTTGCCCTTACATGCTATGTATAGTATTTCCTTAGGTTGTCGATGTTCCAGGAGTGAGCCGTCATCCTTCCTTCTTGGTCTCGGAGATAGAATGACCCCTTTTTTCCTGCCAGCTTGGCTATGAATGGCCCTTCCCATTTTGACTGCAACTTTCCCAAGGTCTGCGCATTTGGCCTCCGCCTCATTACCCAATCTCCATCTGTGATGCTCTTTGTGACAACCTTTGCGTCTTTCCATTCCTTGGTTTTTCCTTGCTACTTCTCAATGTTGTCGACGGCTTCGAGTCTATATGCCTCAATCATTTCCTTGCTGTATTCTTCATCTTTTGTGAGTGTTTCCTTGATCACATGCAGACTTTGGTGTTTAATTTCCTCTGGCATCATTGCTTCTTCTTCATAGAGTAGCTTGAATGGGGTGAACCCGGTCACCCTTATACGTTTGTGTTGTGCGACCAAATTACTTTGGGCAGCTCATCGACCCATTTCACCTTTTTGTGATCTAATAGTGTCTTTGAGATTACTGAGAATATGATCCTGTTTGATCTTTCTACTGCTCCATTGCTTTCTGGGTGGCAGACGGAGGCAAAGGCTAGCTGGGTTCCAATGCTTTTGCAGAATTCATTGAATTTTTTAGAATTTTTATTATTAACTGTGAGTGTCCTGGGTACCCTAAATCTGCAAATTATGTTCTGCCAGAAAAACTTTTTCACTGTTTCAGAGGTAATTGTTGCTAGTGGCTTTGCCTCTATCCATCTTATGAAGTATTCAACTGCTACCACTGCGTACTTGCTTCCACCTTGTGCTGGTGGTAGGGGGTCAACAAGATCAATTCCCCATCTTTGCAATGGCGAAACTGGAGGTATGAGTTGAGTTGCCCTCCTGGGGCAGATCGATGTGGTGCAAATATTTGGCATGCCTTACATGTTCTGACTATATGCAGTGCATCCTTTATGTGAGTAGGCCAGTAGAATCCATGCCTGATTGCTTTGGCTGACAGCGCTCTTGGTCCGATATGTGACCCACATGTCCCTGAATGTATATTTTGTAGAAGATCTCTGCCTTCAGTTTCTGTAATACATTTGAGCAGTGGCTAGACTATCCCTTTTTTGTATAGTGTCTCATCTATTATTGTGTAGTTTCTTGCTCGTGCAACTAACCTCGCGGTACTAGTCTCATCTGATGTGACATGGACTCCATTGATCTGATCAATTATTGCTTTTCTCCAGTCCTCTGTGCAGACTAGAAGCACCTCCGTGAAGGCTTTACTCACCTTCGCGGTTGCCGAATGGGCTAATTCTTGATAGAATGTACCTTCAGGTACCTCCGCCTGATTGGCCGCTGCATTTGCTAACTCATCTGCTTTTGTATTATCCCCCCTTGGGATATGTTTTAGTGTGAATCCTTTGAACCTTTTTCTAGGCCTCTGATCACCTCTAGATATCTGGCCAGCTCTCGATTTCTTGCAAAGTACTCTTTTTCTACTTGTCCTGTGACTACTTGCGAATCTGTTTTGACAATTATGTGCTTTGCACCCAATGCTTTGGCTTTGTTGAGCCCGAGGATCACACCTTCATATTCCGCCACATTGTTTGTGGCCTTGAAACATAGCCTGGCTGCATATTTTGTTTTTGCTCCTGACGGGGATATCAACACTACGGAGGCGCCTACTCCCTGAAGGCCCCATGCCCCATCTGTGTATAATGTCCATATTGAAGTCTCCGCTTTCTCCTCTGTGCGGGGCGGAGATGTCCATTCTACTAAAAAATATGCTAGCGTCTGTGACTTGATTGCTGTTCTCAGAACAAACTTGATGCCAAACTGAGAGATCTATGTTGCCCACTTGCCGATTCTTCCTGAGGCCTCTTTGTTACCCAGGATGTCTGCTAACGGTTGAGCTGTCGGTACCAAGATTTCGTGATTCTGGAAGTAGTATTTGAGTTTTCTTGATGCTATAACCACTGCATAAGCTATTTTCTCGATTTCTGAGTAGTTCAGTTTTGCTCCCTCTAACGCTTCTAATACATAGTACACTGGTTGTTGCACTTGCTTGTCATTGATTTCTTTTTCCTGGATCAGTACTGCGCTGATTGCGCTCACGGACGCTGCAACGTATAGTAATAGTACTACGTCTGTGTCAGGTGCTATGACCATCAGGTCCTTTGTCATGTAATTTTTGAGTTTCTGGAATGCTTCCGATTGCTCCCTGCCCCATTCGAATCTATTTGAGGCCTTGAGTGTTTTAAAGAATGGTAAACTTTGTACTGCTGACTTCGAGATGAATCAATTACGTGCTGCTATTCGGCCTGTCAGTCTTTGGACTTCTTTTTTGGTGGTCGGTGCTGACATTGCTAGTACTGCTCTTGTCTTGTCTGGATTTGCTCTCAGCCCCTCTGGGCCCATGATATATCTGAGCATCTTTCCTTTGCTCACTCTGAAGATACACTTCTCTAGGTTCAATTTCAACCCTGCTTCCCTGATATTAGCGAATGTCTCTTTCAGATCCTCCAGGTGATCTCTGGTCTCTTTTCTTACGATTGCTAAGTCATCAACATAGGCTATGATGATTCTTTGTAACCGGGACTCTAGGATTATCTGAATCATTCTTGAGAATGTTGATCCCGCATTCTTAAGGCCTTCTGGCATTCAAACAAAGCAATATGTGCCGAAAGGTGTTGTGAAACTTTTCTTCTCCTCATCTTCTTTTCTTAACCATATCTGGTGGTATCTTGAGAAACAGTCTAGTAATGAGAAGCGCTTGAATCATGCAGCTTTGTTGACTGATGAGTCAATTCTTGGTAGGGGAAAGGGGTCTTTTTTACAGGCCTTGTTTAGGTCTGTGAAGACTATACACATCCTCATTTTGCCACTTTTCTTTGGCACCAGGACGATGTTTGCTAGCCATTCTGGGTACTTAACTTCCCTGATGACCTTGGCATCCAGTAACCTTTGGACCTCTGCTTTGGCTGCGAGGGTCTGTTCTTCTGACATTTTTCTTTGCTTTTACTTCTTGGGCTTGACATTTGGGTTTAAGTCGACTATGTGCTCGATTACATCTCTGCTGATGCCCTGCAAATCTGATGCTAACCAAGCAAATATGTCTTTGTTTTTTTGCTAACAGCTCTATCAGTTCTCTTCTCTCTACCTCCGATAGATTTGCTCCTATAGTCACTTTTCTATTTGGGATGGCTTCCTCTAATGGCACCGTCGGTGTGTCTTCCTGGTCTCCCATAACTGTCTTTCCCCCTGGCATATCCAGAGGCTCTTTGGTTGCCACAGTGTTTATGTTCCTGTGTGCTTTGTAAATTGCCTTCTCAATATTCCTTGCTTCTTTCTGACTGCCATGTACTGTTATGATCCCGTGCAGCGCTGGCATCTTCATGCAGAGGTAGCCCATGTATATTGCCACGTTGAATTTATTTGCAAATCCTCTTCCCAAAATTGTGTTGTATGGTAGTAGATATCTACTATGTCAAAGGTGATGTACTCTGTCCTAGCGCAGTCTCTGTCTTTAAATGATACCGGTAATGAAATTTTGCCTACTGCGTCAATTTTTCTGCTGCTAAAGCCAATCAGTGGTGTATTTGGTGGCTGTAACTGGCCTCTGCTAAGCTTCATTTGATCGAATACATTGGCAAAAATGATGTCCGCTGAACTCCCAGAGTCTACGAGTATTCTGCTTATCTCCCACGTTGCTATGTTCGCCTCAATCACCATAGCATCCATGTGTGGATAGCTTTTGACCTGAAGGTCCTGTTCTATGGACTCGATTGGTACTTTAGACCATTCTGTTGACCTGAATACACCCTGAACTGCTATGTTGTTTACCAAGCGGATGTGATCCTTCTTCTGCTCTTTTGTTTCAAATTCTAGAGTTGAGCCACTGGCTATCGGCAATATTATTCCGACGGTTGGTAAGGAAGAGTGTGGATTCATCTGGTTCTCAATCGGAGGTTCCGCCTTTGGATCGATTGAGGGTGATTGGCTATGTTGTGGAGGTGCTGGCAAGGACTCATATTGGCTTTGCTGACCCATCGGAGGTAGCTGCACCTGTGGTGTTTCGATGAACGTGATATGCGGTGGTCTCGGGTTGATGTAAGTCAGACTGCTTTATGCTCTGCCAGCTATATGGCTTGGGTACTGCCCTGTTTGCTGATGCACGGGTCTCTAGACTGGTAGCGATGTTGGATAGTACTGCTATGCTAACCTTTGCTGTGGTGGTGGTGCTATAGCATATCTCGGGAAGCTTGGGTTGTATTGTTGATGCCACTGGTGTCCATACATGTGATTTACTTCTCTGGTGCTTTATTGCAGAGGATATTGTTATGACTGCTTGTGTTTCATTCTTTCTAATGTTTTAAGGGCCTCCGGGCAGTCCCGTGCAGCATGTCTTTTGTCCTCCCCGTGGAAGAGACAGTATGGTTTCTTTGGCTTTTGATTCTTGTTCCAATTCTTGGGCCTACCATTTTTGTTGTAACTCTGCGCATTATGATTTTTTTGCTCTTGGTTTCCTTCCTCTTTCTTGTCAGTGTTCTGCGGAGGTTGGCTGTTCTGCATGTTGAAAACCTATTTCTGCTGGTTCTGATAATTTTGCCTTTGCTGGGGTCTGTTTTCCTTTCTGTTATTGCTGCCTGAGAACTGCCTACTTTGATTGTCTACTTCTTCTATTCTTTTGTGGAGGTCATTGTCTGATCTATAATACTTTTCAAACTCTTCATGTAGTTGAGTCATTGTAGCTAGTTTGTTTTGCCATATGACTGGTGAACGGCCTGATTCAGAGCCCTTTGATTGTCGCTTCTATTGCTACCCCGTCTGGGACGTCGGCTGCCTTGGCACGAAGGTTTAAGAATCTCTAGTAGTAGTCTCTGAGGGGTTCACCTTTGAGATGTTTGTTGCTAAATAAGTCTAATGACGTTAATGACTCACTCGTATATCCCTTGAACTTTGCTAAGATCTGGTCACGTAGGTTCTCCCGGGAATATACTGCTCTTGGCCTTAACATTGAGTACCATGCCAGGGCATCTCCCTCTACTGCTATTATGAATGACTTTGCCATTACATGGTTGTTGCCTCCTGCGGAGGCTACTGCTTCCTCAAAATTATGAACTGCCTTGGATCTGTCTTGCCATTGAATCTCGGCAAGGACATGGGCTTGTAAGTGTGAGGCCATGGTGCGCTTTGCAAGCCTTCGGATAAAGGTGATCTCGGATGAAAGATCTTGATGATGTGGGTTGTGGTAGCATTAAGCTGTGTACTAGTTGTATGTCTATAGCAGGATGTGGGCTGGGTCTCGGTGGTTGAGTGGTGTTTGCGAGGTTGCTTGCCGGAGGTTGCATACTTTGGATCTCCGCTTGTAAGACGGCCATCTGTTGCCTGATCTCCTCCGCTTGACGCGATGATTGTATTGTTCTTTGAGTGGCAGCTTGCTCTTCTCTTAGTCTGTTCCTTTCAGCCTCCATGTGTTGCATTTCGACTCTTAGCCTGGTTAGCTCATCTTCTTGGTTCTGAACTAGCTGAGGTGGTTCTGCGGGATCCCCCCATGCTCGTTAGTGTTGTTCTCGTTGCCACCTTCGTCTTCCCGTCTAGAGGCGTAGGTGCTTCGAGCGTTTCTTCTTGGCCTCCCTCAAGAGGAGGGTTCTGGTACCTCCGCCTCAGTGGCAGTACGCTTTCTCATGGAGGTTCTTGTTCTTGGTGGTATCTGCGGGTGTTATCTCTGGCTAGACACAAACGGTGGGCACAAATTGTTGGAATGCGGTTCCAGCAGGTTTTGAATATAGTGTAACGGTGGGACCGAGGTTAACTCTCTATAAATGAAATTGGGGAAAATCACAAGGTGGGCCCTAGGGTAGGTGGCACTGCAACTACTAGAGGACAACTGCCCTTATTACACAGGGGGTCATCGCCTTTTATAGTGGCCACACAACCCAAAACTAAAAATATGAACGTACCCCTGGAGGGAGTTTTGGAACCCTAATATTTAACTCTATTACATGTGGACCCCGCGAGGGCAATGACGTCCTCGCCCCAGGGCCCATGTGCCGCGGCCCATTAGCTATCGCTTTGGCGGCCTCCATTCGCTTCATCTCCATCGCAGCGTTTCTGCTAGGCCCAACTCGCCGTCTTGGTGGGCCTCCTTCATGTGCCTTTGATGCCTTCGCCTTGACCTCCGCTCGGCTTTGGAGGACCTCCGCCTGAAGCGAGGTGTCCCCACCGGGCCTCTGCACCTCGACGCCCCCACAGTCGCCAGCGAGGCCTCAGCAGCAGAGGTCACACCTCTGTGACTCTTTTGCTTTACCGTACCCTGCACACGGAGACAGAAGTCATTTGGTATATCGGTTAGAAACCTAGTTGGAGGTAAGAACCCTCAGCGGCTCTGAGGTCGATCCCCAACACTTCATCTAGCCAAGCAGGACACAATGGTCTTCAATCCTAGCACGCACGCCACCTCCGTCGCTCCGTTTGACTGGAAGAGTGGAAGTTGCGCCGGTCTCGGTCTCGCCTACGGTGGCCAGTGCGGAAAAGGGCCGTGCATCGGCAGCGGGTCACTTGCAGTGACACATCGAAGACTCCGGCGTGAGCATGTTAGTAGATTCTATTCAAGAATCAAGATCTACCGAGCGCAGCAGAGAAATGGTCAGGACAAGACAGGAAACCCCACATATATCGATCCACGATCCATCTGGAGGGTGAACCCACCTCACCGTCACGGCGGCGAGCCGCCGGTGACTAGCCAGAACGTGATGAGGGCCGCGGCGAGCACAGCAAGCACGCCCCACACCATGGTGCAGGCGAAGCAAGCAAGCCTCCGTGCCACCCCGGGGCCCGGCGGCACGGTGGCCGCCGGCGCCGGGGCCACCTGGAGCTGGAGGAGGAGGATGCCCATGAGGTACGCGAGCGGGAGCGTGGCGATGAGCACGGCGACGGCGAACTTGAGGACGGGGCTGAGCGGCTTGTTGTGTCGTCGAGGAAGTCGAACAGCGGCTTCAGGATGTAGGAGATGCCCAGTGCCACGCAGAGCGCGAACTGCAGGGCGGCGTTGAGGTCCGCCATCGCCTCGCCCGCCGGCTGCTTCCTCCTCCTACGAAACAGCTGGCAGTGAGGCCGCCGTGAGAGTAAAGCAGAGGAGCGAGTCAGCTGCTCGACCGGGAGGAGGAAGATGCCGAGATTTTGGAAGAGGAAAACTCGATCGTGTGAGGAGAGATCCAAGCTGAGAAGATAGTGAGTTAGATTACCTCGAGGCTCGAGAACAAGAACCACGATTGGCTCGATCCCTCCTTGTTCGAACCCCTTGTGCTGCCGTTGTTTGGGATCGGGGTAGTAGACTAGTGAGCAGAGTAGAAAGAGCAAATAACGAAATATAGACAGAGGGCACGACGCCATGATATAGCCCCCAATATTACCTTTACGGCGCGTGTATCCGAATTAGGCCTGGGGGCCCTGCTGCCTGGCGCGAGGTCAAGGACTCGACACAACCTAAAATGGGCAAACTTATCAGAGACACTATTCAAACCTGTAATTTGCTGTTGGACACAGCAAACTCGAAATAACATTATAAAATTATACTTCTTTGCCGTAACATAATGTACCCATTATTTTATATATTATTCCTCGTATTCACGGGAGGAGAAACTGGGAGAAATTGTACCGTAACACACCGGCGACGCCTTCTCATCGTCGTTCTCAAGGCCGGTCCATGATGTTGTCGTGGGTGTGCAGTGGCCGGTGTCGGATCTAAAACAAGATAGAGCGAGCACACGGCGGCTACATAGATGGTTCATCATTTCCCGTTTGCGGCGTTTCTTCTCCCGCTAGGTCTACCATGGCTGCCGATTTCGTTATTCTTCGGTCCTTGCCTCAATAAGTCAAGTAGTATTCGCGCCCGAGAAGAGTAGTCGTGCTACCTTGGCCCCCTCCCCCATATTGTGTCACAGCCCTGCATGGGATGTAACACCCTAAAAATTGCATCTTTTCAAAATTAGCTAGATTGTTTAATTTATGCAATGGTGTGAGTATTCAAACGTTTTTACTAAATTAAAATCAATGATAAGGCTAGATACATTTTGTTGCATTCATGCTCGAGCATTGGTGTTTCATGTACCGCTTGGTTTTAAATAAAAACTTAAACTAAAATTAAATGCTTTTGAAATTTTGTTTTCAAAATGCATTAAAAAAAGAAAAGGAAATTTCTTTCTCTCTCGGACGCAGGACTATTTCCCAGGCGCTGGCCCATTTGCCCAAAGCACAATAGCCAGACCACTCTGTTGTTTCCCCTAAGTCGACATGTCGCCGCTGTCTCCACGCCGAAGCGGCCCAGCCCAGTGGCAACCGGCTGGCCTAGGCAGAGTGCTGGTGCGCACTCCCCTTCTCTCTCATGTGCAGCAACAATCCGGCCCCGCCAGTCAGCTGCACCCCTTCCTCCTTCCTTGCACTCGCTGCCAAGCCGTACTTGCTCCAACAAATCGATGGCTACTCAAGTGTGAACTATTAAGGTTACACATGCATGAAGGTACACAATTCACCGACCATCTAAATGTCTTTAACAATCTTGTCAAAAGTAATTAGTGTGGATGAGAGTTTGAGTAGAATGATAAGATCATTATAGTAGCTTCATCTTTACCAACATCATGGCAACAATTAGTGATCAATATTATCATTGGGAAGACTATTATCAACTTTGATGAAATATTTGCATACCTACTAGAGGTAGAGTCCTTGAAGAAGCCACATGAATCTTCATCCTCAGGTGATCAAGCTTTGACTGTTTTAGGTGGAGAGAGAAAAGTCAAGAACCAAGCGAAGAAGAAAGGCAAGAGCAAGGGACTAGTACATGCTATCTATATGACAAGGAGGGTCACAGGAAGGACTATCCAAGTTTGAAGACTATGAGAGGAGCATGCTCAGTGGCAAGTGAGGATGAAAGTGATGTAAGTTAGTCAACTAGGTACTATTCATGATTGGATATTAGATTTATGGAGATGTTTCCATATATGTTCGACGAGGGAGATGTCTCATGAAGGATCTATACACCTAGTGAATGGATATGTTCACTTAGCGGATTGCAAGGAGTATACAATCACCGAGGTGGGAATAATTGCATTGGAGATGCATATAATTGAGCACATTGCATACTAAGGGGAATTTAGTATATCCCGAGATTACAAAAGAATCTAGTTTCTGTGAGGTCCACTAAAACTCCAAGGTTGTGGCTTATAACTTCAAGGTGGAGTCATGCTAGTTACTTCCAAAAGGTAGATAATTGTGAAAAGTATCCAGGAGAAGGTAAAAATCTTAGGGGTGCTGCAACCATGGGGGTGATTTGGTAAAAATCTTGATTAGGAGAAGGTAGCCATCGCATCAATGATAGGTGCTCAAATCTCAATGCAGTCAATGTTGGTATCTCTTATGATCAATTAGAGAATTCTACAAATGCACTAGCTATTAGAAAGTTTCAACTTCATTTCATGCTCACTGTTGAGTGTCCTATCATGAGAAATATATTATGTATATCTATAGAAGATTTGAATTGTTCATGATCATTTATGTAGTGAAAACTCAAGGCATTTAGATCGAAATAGATATATAGATCATGTAAGAGTTGCCTATTATCAAGCATCTCAATCATGAGAAATATTGCTAAAGACAGAGTCAACTAGTAGTAGTCAAATCAGGCACCAATATCCTACATACTATGTGCTTGAGATCAGTGGTGATGGCGGTATGTCCATGCATGACCACATCAATGGTTATGTATGTGGGTGTCTAAGCGTGTTGCTTGACACCTCATTTGCTTGACCAAAGTGGTGTAATATACTAATATGAGATCTACGAGATAGGAGAGCTATCAAGACAAGCAGTATTCCTATACAAATTATAATGTAAATTAACAAACAAATATATATTTATGACTCAATATATTTGACTTTATTTAAAAAAGAAAATGTCTGCTCAATACCATAGTTGGACAATTAATGAAAACCAGAACAAAAAGATTCACAAAATGGCCTATAAATACATGACCATGTTCTTTCTCTTCTCCATACATCAGCGTGTAGTATTGAAACCTCATGGACCCCAATTCTGGAGAGTGGAGTGCTTCTGAGATCATGCTAGCGAAAGATCTCATGGTTAGCCACAACTTCAACAACAGTTATGCGCACAACATGAATATGAAGCACACTAACATTGTGGATGTTCTCCAAGCTAGGTTTCCTCAGGGGAAGGCATCAGGTAATCAACTTGTATGTTGATATCACGATGGAGATGTTGCAGACGATGTTGAGTAACGACCATCATGCAACATCAAGTGGCAATCTTGTTAATGAAAATTTTGGGATGCCACTGGATGTCCCAACCATGGAAAGCATGGATATTTCATCTGGTTATCTGGTAGACGGTAGTGGGGCCAAGAGGAAGGCGGAGGAGGCTCCACGTAGGCAACTCGCTCCACGGACAGAGAGGCAGCACTGCGATCTTTTGGACCAAGGATGAACACAGGTCAATAATTTTCTATATCTTATCAAGTCCTGTCAACACATATTTGAGTTTTAATGTTTTTATTTAGGTCACACTTTTTTTCAAATGCTTTGTGGGTTATTGATTATCATTAGGCATGCTTTGAGAACATTTTTACAAGGGTATCGAGAGTATAAACATATGATTTATGTTCATATATCATAGTTTTTACATGGACCTAACTTGTTGTAGGGAGTTTCTCCATGGCCTACTTGTGTTTGGCCGCGGTGATTGGAAAAATATCTCTAGGTACTTTGTTACCACCAGGACACCGATGCTGGTCTCTAGCCATGCCCAAAAGTACTAACGTAGGATGGGTGCCACCAAGAAACAACGTTGCAACATCATGACATTAGTCTCTACGATGTTGAGCCCCAGCTGCAAAATAATGCTTCTAGTTTGGAAGGGCTTACCTTCAACGGCGGCACCTACAACCCAAAACACAATGGCACTACTGGCCATCTCACTACCATGAACATGGACCAACAGATGGTGTTACCATCCTCGTACCATGTTGCCCACGCAAACAACAACAATAGCTTGGTTGGTACCTCAGTGGTCAGCCAACAACAACAGGTGTGGGCTAGTGTTCTCGTGTGGCTCCAGTGATGGAGAGGAATGCCAACAACATAACCTGAGCTGGTGATCAGGATGGAGATTTTCTGATTGATGAGTGGATTGTGAACATGGATATGAACTAGGCTTTACATACAGGCATACAGCCTATTGTGGAGGAATAATTTCATTGAACCTTTGGTCTTGCAGTGGTATTTTCTTAGTTTGGTTGTCTTGCTCCTTTTCCCAGCCTGCGAGCTCAACAAGAATTTGCATTGTAATATTTGGTGTTTAAGCACCATCAGAAGCCTTTGGTCAAACAACGCTTTTGTTTTAAGTCATCATATCAATAAGTTCCTATCATGTTGGTTTATCTTTTTTTCCAAGTTACTTCTTAATCATCTTTGTTTGTTGATTAGCTTTCACTATATTTTTTGTTGTATAAGCAGTCATCAAACCTGAAAGCATCGATCGGCCCAGCTAGCGTGGGTGTGGTGGCCGAAATGAACTGTATCTCTGTGGGCCTAGTAAAGCACCCCAAAAACGCAACCGATTTCGCCGGAACATAGGTCCACAGCGTCGACGAGCAGGCAGATTTGAAATTTCCGGCCACCCTGCCTTCTCTTCTCCGTTCACGTCTCACCCCACATGCGCGTGCTCCTCCACAGCGTCGACGAGCAGGTAGATTTGAAATTTTTGGCCACCCTGCCTTCTCTTCTCCGTTCACGTCTCACCCCACGTGCGTGCGCTCCCTCTCGCCGGGCGTTGTCTGCGCCCGCCGCCGCCGCGCCGCCATACGTCAGATCTCCAGCCCGTTTTCATACCTAATAATAGAGACACACGGATCTGATCTAATCATGCACTTAGCTCTGCTGGGTCCTCCGCCCCTAGTCAACGCCGGCGCACACCGAGGAGTGTGCATGATGAGCACTCGTGGAGAGACAAGCAACGCCAGGACCTGGTCAATTTCATCACCACATTCCCCGCTACCAACCTGTACCGCCTCAATTTCCTATCCCTTTCTCTGGTATGCGCGCTAATCCAGAGATACCAGATACCACTGGTTTTGCCATGCTGTGTGTGTAACCGTGGATACGCATGGATTTGATTGGGTTGGGCTGGGTTCCAGGACTTCCTTTTCTGGTCCTCTTCAACAATGGGGGCTTACTGGTTGCTTTCATATTCAAGACGGACTGGCTTTCTGAAAGAGAGATGGACCAGCTTTCTGAAAGGGAAGCTGCTCTCTTCAAAAGTTCACAATCCACCCCTGTTTTATGTTTGTTACTATGCACCGATGACTGCATGCGTGGTGATGTTGAACTTGGAATGCTTTTGCAGGGTGAGTACACTGAAGAGGTAGTTCAAGTATCTCTACGCTGTCATCGTCTGCTCAGCAGAGCAGAAGAATCATTCAACCAGTCATATTTATTCAAGCATGGACCGACATAATGTGACACTAATATAAGTGCTACTCCGTACGTACCAAGCATTTTTCTAGCTTGGTTGGGTTGGGTTGGATTGTTCTTATTCCTTGTAACACCTCTGGTGTTATATTAACTAAAACATGCCATGTCATCATATGCATTGCAAAGCATTCATGTTTAAGTCAACCTTAACGTGCATTAACTAAAACAAGTTTACATTTCATAGGTTAATTGTGTTTCTGGAATGTTTTGTCACATGAAATAATAAAACTCTACTTTTGAATGTCATCGCAAATACTTGGTTTATATTCTATGTACTTGAGGTGTAAACCGTGATTATACTAGTGTCAAGCATAGTGTATAAACCTAAGTTCAACCCTTAAAAATTTATTTCCATATTTAAAGTTGAATTTGGGTTTCAAAGCTTATTCTCAAGCCTTGTAATTCAAATTTAAATTCAATTTAGAAATGCTATAAAAGGTTTTTTAAAAGCCAACTTGGTCAACCAAGGGTGTCATTGGGTCATTGACCTAAAAATGTCCTTGGATGATGTATGTGATCACTGATAACCAACCAATTAAATTAGAAACTAAATCGAGTTTGAATTCCGTTTTAAAAACCCTTTCTTTCAAAACCTAGTTTCATCCCCTTTTTTGTAATTCAAAATCTATAAGGAATTTGGGGATACTCTAAAAAGATAGTTTGTAGATCTTGACAATAGCTACAAAGTTGGTATATAAAGTTTTTCAAGTTTCCACAAAGAATTTCAAATAAATTTAAAAATACAGTTTCCAGCATTTGTCCCCTTTTGATTTTAAAATCATAATTCAAAACTTATGCATAATTTGGGAAAATTTTGTATAAGAAAAATGTTTGGTTTGACAAGTTTAACATTTCATAGTTTTGAAGATTTTCAAGTTTTATTGAAAAATCAAAAGTAATTTCAAATGTTTGTTTCTAGGGTTTTATCCCCTTTTTGAATTTCAATTCAAATTTCAAAATCCAGACAGAATTTGAGGATGCCGTTTAAAGGAAAAGTGTAGCTATTGAAAAGTTATGTAAATGATATTTTTGGAGATTTTCAAGTTATTATATAAATTTTTGAGTAATTTGTAATTTCCAACGAATGGCATTTCTATAATTTTTGCGAACAGTACCGAAACCTATCGTCGGCCGCCATTGCCGGCTTCTCAACCCGCGCCGCCGTCCACCGCCACACATGCTCAGTCGCCAGCGCGCTCCTGGACGCGTGAAGCTTCATCGTCGTCATGTCGCCCGTCCATACATCGCCTCCGCCCTATAAATAGGTCAGCCATGGCCGGCTTCTTCTTCTTCTTCTCCCCGCCGCGTCGCCGACGACTTCGCTCCGCCGCCCAAATTCGCCACCGTTGCTCCATCATCACCCGATTGCTCTTGCCAATAGCTCCGCCACATCCTTACAGTCAGTTTGAGCTAGCTCGTGCTTGCTCTCCTCGCCCGAGCAGCCCACGCGCTGTCGTCTTCTTCGCGGCCGGTCGCTGAGCCGCCGCGAGCTCTTTCGCCGTCAACCGCCACATAGGTTGAAAACATATGTCCGTTAACCCTCTTGTCCTGTTTTCCATCTTTGCTTGCTCCTAATGCGAACCATGGTTCACTCTCTAGTGCACAGGACACCCCGTGACGCCGTTCTTGCCGTCGGAGCGCCGCCGCGCCATCAGCGCCGCCGACCGTGGCTCGACTCAGCCACTCCAAGCCTTCATCTTCGAGCGCACCGTGCCCATGGTGAGCTCCTACAGCTGTTTGCACTATCAATTTCATCCTTACCGCATCGTAGCCGCCGAACACCGAAGCTCGCCGCCGGCATGCCTTGCCAGCGCCGCCGCCCGCGTGGTCGTTTGAGTTAGGGGTCAGGAGCGACTTCCTCTTCTGGCCCAGTATGTTCGTATGGACGCCCTGCGTATGCCCGAGTGCTCACCATCACCGGAACTCGCTCCGGTGAGCGTTGTTGCCGCGCCCGAGCTCCGCCGCGCCGCCATGGCCGCCGGCGTGGGTGCCGCTGTCGCTCCGCCGCCACGTTAGCTACCCTGATCGACTCCCCGTGCCAAGCTGAGCCCGATGGTTCAAGTTCGGTCATCGGAGACCTCGCTGTCGGCGAGTAATCGCCGGTCAACCGCCAACGGACCGTCGGTCAGCGCGGGAGCACTGTGCCGAATTTTTCTTTTTCTATTTTCAGAAAATGATTTAAATGCTATTTTCTTTGAAAAATCATAGTAATTCATATATAGCTCCAAAAATTCTAAAACTTTTTGCGTGTGTTCTTTATGGTGTCATCTACCTAGAAAAAATATGAAATGCCAAATTTGAGTAATTTTTGCATAAGTTAAAATTAGCCCTTTTAATTGAAAAATGGACCTTTAATGATTTTTAATAAATAAAATAATTGGCTTTTGATTCTGAAATTTGTTTTGCCATCTAATTAGACCAAGAGCTTTCTAAAATAAAATTTTTAGCTTAATTAGACAACTTTAATTTTTATGCCTTTATTGTATGCTTTTAAATAATTAATTAACCCCTTTAGTTAAGGTTAATCATTATAGGAATTGTTTGACTTTGGGATTGATTGATGACCTTGGGTCAGTAACCCTAATGACCTTTGGCACTTAAATTAATTGTTTGCGCTTACCTGGATCATGTCATTAGGGCTTAATTAACGTTATTTCATGTGTTTAATAACTTTCGTAAATTATGCAGTTAACCTTAATGAACTTAGAAAGTATGTTTTGGTTGGCTTGCAACTTTATCGTGAAGGAAAGTTGTACTCAAACCATTAATCTCATCACGTATCCATCGAGCATAATGTTTGCTATTCAATCATGTTGAAGCATATCATTGCCTCGTATAGTTTTCGATAACGGAGAGTTTAACGTTGTCGCCTAGATCCGAAGGAAGAGCAGACTTCGGAGATTGGAATTGATCCAGAGCTCGAGACCGTCTACCTCGAACACCAAGGCAAGCCCCGGATGCATTCAAACCCTATTCTATTTTATAAAAGTTTTACCGCTTCAGTTTTGATATGATGCATTAAGTAATAGGAGTTGAGTGAAAACCCGCCAACTGCATTACCTGTCTTACTCCTACATTCCTTGTTACCTGTTCTAAAAGATGTGTAGTGATGCTTAGCCCTGCTTAATTAATTAATGTTTAAAAGTAAAAGAATGAAAAAGATGAGATTGGTTTTTCTTGTTGGAATCTTCATAATAGTTAATAAATCGAGTCCGGACGGCTAACTTGCACTAGGAATGGAGTCCCTTTGTAGTGTTTCCGTCTATTGATGCCCTAGGTCCCGTCCGTTGGTGAACTGGTGATATCGAGAAATTAGAAATCCACATGCATGAAGTGGTATTCAGTGGGCCACAGTCCCCACGCATATCATGGAGTGACATATAGTGGGCCAGAGTCCCCACATATGTCATAGTGTGCTATACTGTGGGTTTAAGTTCCCATGTATATCGGTACACGGGGCAGAAGAGCTCAGGTGTATCATGTGGTGATATATGGCTGCGGTTATTATCCCGGTATATCTGTGATCTGGTATGCATCGGAGTTAAAGTCTCCGGTATCCCAGTGATCTAGGTCCCAGCTGGGTATGAAAATGGATTCGAATCGCCGTTGCTTCTCAGAGAAGAAGACTCGATCGGTGTTCATCATCGTAGTAACAACTTGAA
This sequence comes from Bothriochloa decipiens, assembly GCA_023333625.1. Lineage (NCBI taxonomy): Eukaryota > Viridiplantae > Streptophyta > Magnoliopsida > Poales > Poaceae > Bothriochloa > Bothriochloa decipiens. The sequence continues at coordinate 10,170,987 of CM041644.1, read as the reverse complement.
CAGTGACTAAGGTTTAATAATGGTGTTGGTTGGTAATTGGAGCTAGATCAAGGCAAACCTTACTTTCTGTTAAGCTTTTCCACAAAATTTGTTATCTCTTACAGGCCTTACCTTGTCCCTCTAGCCCGTATTTCTTGATTTCTCACCCCTCTTTTTCGTCGGGTCAGTCTTGTTGAGTACTTTTATACTCAGGGTTTGTTGAACCCTTGTTGCAGGTGAGCCTCATGGGCAGGAGTGCTTTGCATCCTGCTGCATGACAGTCGTCGAGGAAAGTGATGACGAGTAAGATGTTTAGCTCTTGGGCAGAGCTTATCGTTTGGTATTGTAATAAAGTTATCTACCGCTACTCCACTACTGTTATGGTTTGTACAATTTAAACTGATGATTGTAAACATTTGAAACTCAAAGGTTTGTAAACTTATGTTGTTGTAAGTCTCCCGCTATTTTACTCTGATGTATATTATTTATATCAAACTGTTGTAATACTGCAATGCCTCTTTATAACGATTGATCCTGCTCGGAGAATCGTGGATGATTCGGGATTTACCCGACAGACTTTTTAAGTAGTATGGAACACAGTCATGGTTATTTGGAGTTTCTTTAGACAATAATCATGCGTGTGGGCCATATGATTTAGGAGGTTCTGCCACATTCTTGTTGGCTTCATTCAAGGTATGGCATGGAGCTTGGCTGCCCTACTCCCTCCGTCCCGGATTAAAGTGTATTCTGGCTATTCTCAGACAAAATAAGAGAGATGATAATAGACGCATGTATCCCTCACTTAACTTTCTAATATAATTAAATCTAATCCGATTTCGCAACGATTAGAGGGAGCAATCTAAGTTCTCTTATACAAATAAGAAGAAAACATCAATCAGCCAATCACCCTTGAGGTTGAGTCCTCTAACACTATTGACAATGTCAAGGCTAAGATCCAGGACAAGGAAGGCATTCCTCCAGACTAGCAGATGCTGATCTTTGCTGGCAAGCAGCTTGAGGAGGATGGCCGTACCCTTGCTGACTACAACATCTAGAAAGGAGTCCTCCCTTCACCTGGTGCTCCGCCTTCATGGTGGTATGCAGATCTTCGTCAAGACGCTCACCGGCAAGACCATCACCTTGGAGGTGGAGTCCTCTGACACCATCGACAATGTCAAGGCCAAGATCTAGGACAAGGAGGGCATCCCCCTAAAACATCCTCAATTTTTCACGAAGGGAAAATACACAGAATGACGAATAATACAATAGTTCGAAGCTTAAACCATCACATTATCCAGCAATAGTTGATACAGAAATCCATACTTTGAACAAAAGAGTCCATTTAGGGGGGATTACATAAATAGCTCGTTGCCACACTGACGGAATCATCAGAGTAGCTGCAGCGTCTAAGATAGCTGCGGAAGGCGGAAGTACAATAAATCTCCAAAAGAAGCCTAAGCGTAGGAACGAGACGTCTACTCCTCATCGGTGAAGTCGTAGTCGCACCTGCCAAATAATTTTCAGTACGATTTGTACTGGCCACATCTCTCACCCTATGCTTTGCTTTTGCTATGTAGTATTTGGTGGGATGCAAAGGATATAATCAAGTGACCTAACATATAGTTGTGGTTTTCTATGCAAATAGTGACCAATATTATATAATAAAATTCATCAAGTTTCAACCCATCTCATCCACATATCCAACCCATTCCATCACCATCACACACATCTCACCCTCTCGCACTCAGTCGACAGGTCCAACTCTCTCTCGGAGCCTGTCTCAGCGGCTCACAGCCGGAAGGGTAACACCAGGGGGAAGAATAGAAGGACTCATCTCACTACTCCCGAGAAGCGTGGGTCTTAGGAAAAAGCCATACCAGTGGCTCGCGGACTATATATATAGATTCATAAACTCTGCAGAGCGTGTACTCCCGTAACCACAAGATCACTATCATCGACGGTGCCCCACCTAAGCTGATTTCGGCTGCTTTCTAACCGGTGCGATGCCACCCTACCACTTAGTACTGGGACATTCCGGATAGGTACCACCGGCACACTGAGACTGTGAGACATAGTACCGGGCCTCCGAGGTCACTATGTTGTCTAAGGAGGGTGTGGGTCTCCATGCCCGTACCACCCGACACTATCTGCTAACAACCTAGTAGTAGTGGCACCGTCCTAGCTAGTCAGACATCCGTCTCCCGCCCATACAAGAGCGAGTGGTGAGCACGTAAGTCTCAAGGTTCTGGTCCTCAAGAGATATCAGGTCCTAGGGGGATCAGACAGGATTATCTTCTCTTAGGGACTACAACAGTCCGTGCTACAACAGCACCTCCTACCCGGGGCTTCGCTCTACGAAGGTTCTCACCCCCGGGATCACCATATACCTCACAATGTGCCCGCCACAAGCACCTCACACGGGAATGCCCAGAACACATCCCCGCCAAGACTCGCCCACATGGTTCATCATAGAATCCTTTCCGATCGACTCAACCCTCACCACACACCCAAGACGCACGCAGCACTCTCCCCGAGTAAAGTGGCACCACGTGCCTTAACCATATAACCATACTCTCCACCACGCATCACATCACACAGATATAAGTATAGTGAAGTAAAGCATTATAAGTAAATAAGCATGCGTCTAGCCTATCAGCGGGTGTGCAGGAGTAAGGTTACGACAAGGTAAAGGCTCATTAAGCAAATCTACCAGGCAACCTATCATCAGGTGATATTCATAAATAAAGCACTAGCAAACTAGATATTATGCCATGTGTAATAGGATCTACGAGGTTGGGTGGGGTGTGGCACCTGCGAAGTCGTCACCGAGCTCCTCCTCGTACTCGTAGTCGTCCTCCTCAAACTGCTCCTCCTCTGAAACGAGATATAATAGCCGCGTTAGCGGCTTCTATAGAGTCAACACAAAGAATCAATAAAATTCAATAACTCTAAATGCACTCATACATAATCTTATAACGTAGAGCTCATTTTTAAGAAAATTTGGACACTTGGTTCATATTTTTTGGAGTTCGTATGAAGAAGTTATGAATTTTTGAAGTTTATTCTATTTTCTAAAAAAGAAAAAGGGCGGATTAACCAGAGGCTGACACGTGGTGGCTTCTGATTGGTTCACGTGGCACGCGGGTCAGCAGTGGTGGTGTGGGGCTGACGTCATGCTGACATCATGCTGACATCAGCACTGACGGTGGACTCGGTCAGCGGCTGACAGGTGGGTCCCACGATCAACGGTCATTGACAGGTGGGACCGGGTCAACGTTGATCGGTCAACGGTCAATGCCGACCGGGCCTCGACCGGGCCTCGGCGGGCTTGGGTAGGGCTAGATCTGGGCTGGGTTGGGCCAGCCCGGCCCGAACACGTGTCGAGCAGGAAGGTAGGCCGCGTGGCAGGTCTGGGCTCCTAATGGGCCAAGTCCACGGCTTGGTCTGGCTGGTGCTGCGTGGACCCAGTACACGGTGGACCGTAGACATAGGGGCTGAGTGTCGTGCTGTGATTGGTCCAGCTAGCCACGTGGGCTTGGTGGACTCGGTCCACTCGGGCACAGGGGAGAATCCCCTTCTTCTTACCCTTCACGCGTGCGCGCGCGACCACGGCGGCGGTCGACCGGCGACAGGCGGTGCTGCGCCCCCGATCGGCTCGGGTGGCCAAGGCAGCGGTAGTGGCTCCGTGTAGGCTAGGCTAGCATGGCCGCGGGCTAAAGCGGGTGACACGGGGGCTCCTGCTGGCCGGCGCACGCGCAGCGGCGACGCCGAGCGGTGTGGTCACGACAGCAAGACGGTGGGGCCACGGGAGGTGACTTGGGCTAGCGCACTGGACTCGTGGAGCTATTGTGAACGAGGAATTACGTTCAATTTGAGACATGGGGCTTCTAGGGCGGCGGTCAACGGCGAAGCGCTCGGCGGCGGCGGACAGCGTCGGCGGCGAAATTCCCCGGCGAGGCTGCACCTTCTCCTCCATCTTCTCCTTCAACCTACCGGGCGGAGCAGCTGGGAGCTCTGAGTGGCTACTGGCGCGGCTACGAGGGCTCGTGGGGGCGCGCACGACGGCGGGGTCGCAGCGGCGCACTGGCGGCCGGGAGCCGAGGTGACCAGGGCCGGCAAAGGTGCCAGGCCCCACTGTGGTCTACCCCACGTCCCAAGAAGTTTCCCGATTGACGTTCTGGACCAAGGCGGAGGTGAAGGTGAAGCTAATGATGGGAAAGGGAGAGAGGAGAGCGGGAACGGCGGCAGTGCACCGGCGGCGGCCATGGCTGAGCAGGGCGAGAGCGGCGGCGGTCTCACCTGCGTGGCGCACCGGTGCTAGTGGTGCCTTGGGGTCGTGGAAGCTGAGCAGCAGCGGTCGCGGTGGTCGAGCAGAGCCGCCGGGTCCTCCTCCGGCAAGCAGCAACAGCGGCGGCGCGGCGGTCTGGCTCCGGCAGCAGCAGCTCTTCCCCGCCTCCCTCTTCCCCTTTTGCTTGGACAAGCGAAAGGTGGTGCGGTGAACCGGCAAAGGCGGCTGGGCATGGAGGAAACCCTAATGGCACCGTGCTCCCCCTTTTATAGCAATGGCGGCTGGCGGCGGACGATGGGGATCGGAGATCCTCATCAGGCGGCTGAGCGCGGCCGCGCATTAGGGTTAGGGTTTTGCGCGCGCAGCCGAGGCGGACGGACGACATCCGGAGCGCGGCGGCGGGTCACGGGCGCGGGCGAATGGCATCGCGTGGCCATGGCCATTTCTAGGCCGGCGGACGCGACGAGCGGGCTGTCAAAAGTAGGAAAAGGTGAGCTATGACAGGTGGGGTCCGGGCGTCAGTGGCTTAGCGGCGGTGTGCGGGCGCACGCGGGGCAGCAACGGCCTTGTTGGGCCAGCGGTGCAGCGAGCAGGCAGGCGCGGGCGTGCAGTGGCCTTGCTGGGCCGTTGGCCAATCGGGCCGCTGGAGCGGGTGAGGCAGGCGGCGCGCACGGGCGGCAGCACTTGCTGGGCCGTTTCGGCCACTTGGGCCGCGCGGCTTCGTGCGCACACGAGGCGAGCGGCGCTGGAGCATGCGGGCCGTCTGTTGTGGCTGCAGCTGCTGCGGGCCGAGAGGGGAAAAGGGCGAGCTGGGCCACGGCAGGGGGAAGGTAGCAGGCCGGCCTAGTGACTGCTGGGCTGCTTACTCTTCTTTTTTTTCCTCTTTTTTCTAATTCCTTTTCCATTTTTATTTCTTATACTACTAACCAACTATGCCAAAGATCCTTGTTAATTGTGTTAGTGACCATAGTGCACACACTACGGTAGGTCCACTAGTGTCTCAAGGTCGTGATGGATACATTTTATGGTTAGTCGGTATATATATACATGCGATAATAAGTTATTTGATTTTATTGAGCATCTCATAAAATCAAATAAGAAGCAAATCAAGCTCTGGTAGATTAAATGCAATGCTCATATTAACATTAGGTACTACTTGTGCAACTATTGGGTGGTTGTCTACATGACACTCAGCAAACATTGGCATACTTTGGGAAAAATTTTTGAAAGTTCGTATTTTTTGTGTTTGGATTTTGGGGATGTTACACCCCCGGACCAGCAGCGTCTCATCTTTGCCGACAAGCAGCTTGAGGATGGCCGCACCATTGCCGACTACAACATCCAGAAGGAGTCCACCCTTCACCTGGTGCTCCGCCTTCTTGGTGGTATGCAGATCTTCGTCAAGACCCTCACCGGCAAGACCATCACCCTGGAGGTGGAGTCCTCTGACACCATCGACAATGTGAAGGCCAAGATCCAGGACACGGAAGGTATTCCCCCGGACCAGCAGCGTCTGATCTTTGCTGGTAAGCAGCTTGAGGATGGCCGCACCCTGGCAGACTACAACGTCCAGAAGGAATCCATCTGCACCTGGTGGTCTCCGTGGTGGCCAGTAAGTCCTGGGCTAGCAGCTGTTCTTCCAAGGTTCACAAGGGTGCCTTCGTCTCTCCTCCAATGGAGACTATCTGCATGCCGTGGGCGTCCTGATCAAGTCGTTGCTGAGTCCCTATGTTTTTTCTTCAAGAAAATCTGAGTCCTATGTCAGTCTGGTTGTGTCTGTGAACATTTCTGCTGCTGCCCAGCAGTTTGGTTGGAACTGTGCGATGAAATAAATGAACCCTGAATTTCGTGTGAAAATTTGTCTGGATATACTGCTTTTTATCTCTGTGATTTGTGAAGTGGAAGATCGTTAGTTTGTTCTGTGGAAGTTCTGGTTCCAGACTAAGATACATTTTGGGTCATTTTTCAGTTCGTCGTGCTTGGTGCGATTTCATTTGTGCTGGTTCAGTGATTGTCAGAAACCACTGGTGTAATTTTGAGTTATCTTCTCAGCTCTGCGTGCATTTAGTTGGTTAGTACAAAGAGTGATATTGTTGCTGAATGATTCTCTTGCTTGTCCGTAGCATGAGCAAGCTGTTCAGTGCATGGATGTGTTCTTTCGAGTGCTCACCTGCAGCTTGTGTAATTTTGTGATCTCTTGGTTACATGGATATCAATGCTAGATTGTTTCATTGTTTGTTCTTTGCAAGTTGTTGTAGGCATTGTTCGCCGATATGGGTATCATCATTTCCCTTGTCATGTCTCTGGAGATTGAGAATAATTAACCACAATACCTTTTAATGTGTACAAGATTCAGGGCAGATCAGCGCTTAAACATATTTTGAAATTTCACAAGTTCACATGCAAAAGAATTGGTTATATGCAACTACTCCAGAACAAGAATGTACACATGTTATATCTTGCCGATTGAATTCTGTTACCTTCCCTGCACTATATCTTGCACATCACTTACCTTTCTCAATTTATTTTTTTCCATGTTATGTGTACCATGGTGTTCTGATTGGTATCGATGCTAGTCTGTTTTTTTAAGCTTGCCCAAGCCATTGGTTCTATTGAAGCAATCGCAAAAGCATCCAAGGAATTCATTCTGGAAAACACCGATCTTTTCCACTGAAAAGGCAGAGATGATTGTCAGGTTCTTCAGGGATCCAAAGTACTTAAGCCCTAAACTAATTCTCGCAGGTATTCTTCTCCCCTGCTCAAGATGTGTAACAATTGCTTTACTCAAGAGTATGCCAAACATTGCATATTTGCTCCACAGAACTGTCAGCATGTCGCTTCTCTTTGTTCTTCATTTTCTGTTGGTCTTAATCGATGTTTTGCCCGAGGAATGCACATACATAAACAAGAATATTTTTGTTAATTTGATTTTTAAGCTGTCCCTTGTGATCTTGAATGTTCTTTTCCTGTTGATAGAAATGTTTACGATTCCACGATTGCTGAATTGCTGATGCAGTCTCCTGATTTGCAGGAAAAATCAGATTCTTTCAAGTCTGTCCCTGGGTGAACCACTGAACTTACTGCCGGAGCTCTCCCCAACTTTATCTGGCATAGGTTGCCGATACGTGGATCCTGGGTCCCTGGGCAAGATGAAAATTTTCGTGCACCAGCAAACTTATGAGCATAGTATAGATAAAGACCTGGATGAAAATGGCGCTGTGCTGCGTATCCCAGTTGAAATTGATGACAAGACACTTTAGAATCTTTGCATTCTGTTCTGAACTTATGCATGGCTATTGTTTCTGTGTAAGCATCCATCCAATCAAGAACAGAATATATAACACAGAAATAGATGGTCAATAGAGTGGAACCGATGCACTCATCCTTTGTTTGATGGAGGAAAAAAATGTACATTCCAAACAGAAACAACTGTATGGTCGAAATGATCAGAAGCCTACCTCCCACCACCATCACCACCCACCCATTCATCCCTCTTTCTCTGTTTTGGTAATAACGTTAGCAATGCTGACCGCAAAATTTCACTGAACCTATGCGCAAGGAACAGGACGTCGAGTGATGTTTCCAAATGATCCAACACCCGTGTTCATCAGTATCAGCTCTTATCTTGAGTTGAAGAAGGGATTATTTATGAAGGCTAACAGTCTGTAATGCCGCCGTACCGTCATATGTGTTCACAAACAAAGTTTGGTTTCCCAGATGTGAGATGTGGGAAGCTGAAACTGTGACGAACAGAGAAGGGCAGAAGGCGTTGGAGATCCGAGTAAGGACTTGACAGGCGGGAATACTAGGCAAAACAAAATTTCCAAAAAAAAAAAACAATTCGCCGTTGCCGGGGATCGAACCCGGGTCGTCCGCGTGACAGGCGGAAATACTCACCACTATACTACAACGACTTGGTTGGTATGTTTAGATTTTAATGGAATAAATTAAATGTGAGTGCTAGCTATCTCAATCTCACAAAAGACGTGCTGAGAATTATACAGCTTTCAGTTTCAGTTACAACCTAGATGCATCCTTCACTGAAGCTTTCTTCGCATGAACACCTTGAACCATACGGATGAAAACAGGATTAGGTACATGATGAGGAATCTTGTGAGGGTAAGTCACTACTGCCACAAAATTTGCAAGGCATGTACTTGGTTTGCATTGATTGTTGACAGTTGACACATCCGCTTGATTTCCTTCACTGGGAAAGTGGCCTACTCCGCTGCAGTGTGGAAAACTTGGAAAGCATCAGCTCGTCCTTCTCTCAACGGTCTGAACTCTGAACCGCTCTATCAACCTGTCAGCTGCTTCGTCTTCGGATGTTGGTACGGTTGATGTGGATACACCAACAGGGACTTCATAAAGACCAATGCCAATATGCCATGAATAGCGTTGTCTAGAAAAGTTGGGGGTCGAGATGATTCTGATGTTATATAAATGTCACGAGCGTACACAGATGGATACACAGGATTTGGGAAGAGAAATCAGCAAGAACAGATAGTTTGGGCGCGGCAGAGTCCGCGGGATGACAGGTTTCACTCGGTTTCAGAGTTTGATTTCTACTACGAGCCGAGCGCTGCAGAAACAGCGTTACACGGTTTATACACTGTCTGGCCTGAAGCCAAAACTCATGGGCCAAGTCTAAAACCCAACAACGGCATGGGCCGGCAGCGTGCGCCTAGTGCGGGTGCCGTCGACCGGCTGTCCACGATCCGTCGCACTTGCACTCGTCGTCGTGCCTGCCCGACTAGCGACTAGCACCCGCGCTCGCAGCTGCGATGTCGCGTCGTCACCTCGCGCTTGCCGGACGGCCACGGTCACACCACACGCTCTTACGTACCTGCACAGGTGACGCGTCAGCCCGAATACCCCGGGTCATCCGCGGCCGAGCTCAGCTCCTGAAAGGCTGATTGAATGAACACTTGACGTTCTGTTACTTTTACGATGGGAAACAAAAATCAAGAGTGATGAACGTGTGTCCTTTCTCCCGAAATAAAAGGCCCCCTGAAGGTAGACTGAAAATCTGAGATCTCGTGTGGACTGTGTGTGCCATCAATGAAAAGCAACCTTGCTGCCACATGGCTCGTTTCACATCCTGACACCATGCATATCTTTACTGTTGTTCTGTAATCTTTTACTCTGTTTTGCCCGTCCGTCGCATCCATTGACCATGGATGAGGAAGAGTAGGCAAACACTGGTAAGGTACTGGTACTGTAGTCTGGGAAAAAAAGTTTGAGCATCCAGGTGTCACTGATCCTGTGATCCATGCATGTTGTCGCCACTCGGGAGCACGTACAGTGACGACGCTAGACGAGCACACGTCTTGGAATGTTCGTTCACGATGGGCTCCGGGCGCCGAGAATGAAGCCGTCGCGTGAGCGCACGCCGTGCACTGCAGCTAGCGCGGGTGCCGCCGATTCGTCGTCGCGCTAATACACTCGTCGTATGTACGTCATGCAACGTCATGCGTGATGCGTTAGCCCCGATCGAGTTTATGGGCTCGTCCACGCCCCGTGGGCTCCTGAAAGGCTGGCTGAAAGTTTCCAAGAGTCATCGGAGAGATACCGAGCCCAAAAGTCGAAAATACACAGATTCGTCCGCCTCACGTGAAGCATATTGACGGCTCCTCCAGGTAACCCATCTATATCAATCTCAATTCATCAAAGGGGCAGCCAAAGATTCATCGAGATGGGCAGCTAAGAGCGCGCGGCAACAGAACCTCCTCTCGGCATGCAGGAGCAGGGTGTTGGCCGGCAGAAGTACATGCAGCGTTTGTATGCATGGGAGCGTGAAGTTAAACAGCAAGCTAGGGCGTTGGCGTATGCATATGTAGCCTGCGGGCTACGTACGGCGTGTGCGTGGAGCATGTGTGAGGGGAACGACCTCTCCTGTTCCTTCATGTCAAGCAAACAGGTACGCATCTTTAATTTGGATTAGGTTAATTTCCACCATCTCCAAGTGCGTAGTATCTACCTAGAATAACTAGACCATGGAACTACAAACTCACAAAACGTACAAAAAATTCATATTGTTATATATATATTTTAATATATGACTTAATACTTTGTAGGGCTACCAGTAGGATCCATCAGCATCTGGATGCATGTACTAGTCAACAAGCACGCCATTGAAAACGACTCCACGTCAACATCGACACCACCTCACTAGGCGACATCGAGACGGCTCCTACCCCTATGATGTTGCCGCACCGAGAAGGCAATGCTACAATGACTACCTATCGTCTGAAAATAATGAGGCAAGCGACGCTACACTGACTATATCTTGGCAAACAAGAACACACAGTCTAGAGGTGCCACTACCTATGGCGTCCATGATACACAGTGTAGACTAAAGGTATTGCTAGATCCCATATCTAGAATTTAATTTGTCTTGCGACATACATGTTATAATCCTTATAGGTCATTAGGTGTAGTTTTAATTTTAGTGTCCTTGAATTACTTCACACAAATAAGTTTTGATATAATCCTTATTGATCATCATTATAATTTTTTAATAACTTAATAATAATAATACCACTAAATTACTTTGAACTGCATGCTAATGATGCTAAAAAATAGGAGGCCATGATCGGTGGAGTTATCAATAAAGCTTATATGGAAAATTTCAAACCTCCACAATTACAAAGGATAATTAGATTAATCCAACAACTTTTTAAAAAAGTTATCAATCTATATATTAAGAAAGATAATGCTTTGACCCATAAGTCTGCATGCAAATTACCCATACATGGCATATGAAAGATAATGTAAATCACCTATATAACTTGCACTTGAATTATCCATCTCGGCCTTTATGAAGCTATTATGAACAATCAGTTAACATTCATAAGTTAAAACTTACAATTGTACTACTATTTATTTTTATAAGCTTATCAAGTGTAAAATATATCGTTAGCAAACCATGTAGTAATAACACTTAGAGTTAACTTTAATAGGTTATATTTACACTTATGACAACAAATTTTGTAAGTTGTTGTCGTGAAGAAGACATTTTGATAGACTTATTATATCATATCAATATTTGTAACTTAATTTTAAAAATTATTTGTTTAACAAAACAACAATAATACGATACAATAAATTCACCATCTTGAGTGCCACGGTGCATTGTTGAAACAACTATTTATGACATTGTCAAAACTAAGAGAGTATCATAGGACCCAGAATTTTGTTAATAAAATAAACATCAAAAATTTAATAAGTGATACAATATGCATTAGAATTTCAAATTAATACATGTAAAAAATATTACAACAACTAGATTTAAAGCTAACAGTTAATTATAGATTTTCATGATATCATGTATAGAGATGAAATAAGATCTTGTATACACTATAAGTTTGCCTATGTTTCAACTATATGCATATGGTGCTAAAGAAAGTTTATCGTAGAAATTAGTAATCACAAAACTGATAGAAATAAAAAAGTTGGATCATAAGATTATTACAATAATCTAAAAGAAATTGCCATCAAATTAGTAGACTATAATCACCATTATAAATAATAGGAGAAATTAATAAGCTTAAAATTTGGGAAAAAGAATCAAATTTAGGTGATGGCACATATTTCAACTATATTTATGTTGCAGACAAACAAATAGAGGTTCTATGTAATAAAGAAAAACAAAATATGGATATATGGATGAAAAAATACAAATAGATATTCGACATATTACCACAATTGAATATAGACTACTGAGTACTTATTATAGCTACTATTTTAGAATAATACCGAAAAGAGATATTTCATATAAGTAAATTTTATTAGTTAGTGTCTCGAGATTCTAACACGAGCGAGAGCATGGGTTGGTGAACTAGTGGGATGAACGAAAAGAGGATAATGGAAAGCGGCACCTCAGTGCCAGCACATGTATTCGTGAATGAAAAGGGGAAAAACTAAACGTGGAGGAATACGACGTATGTGGAAGAGTTCGTCTAGATTCCAAGCCAACGTCCGGCCAGTATAGTTATATTAGAAGAGGCTTCATCAAGCCCATGGCATCGGTAGGGCGGTAGGGCCCGTGTCATCGGGTGCGTAGGGACCGAGAAAATAGGATGCTTTTGACCTTATCTTGAACTGAACTATCCGGGCTCAGCTGACACGAAGGGATGCGTTGGACTGTTAGATTAAGAGAGAGAGAGAGAGAGAGAGAGAGAGAGTCCACCGCTGCACGACTGGCAAAGAAAAGAACGTATGCCCAGTGTCAAAGACATTGCCGTTTGCCGCCATGTCCAGTGTCAAAGACATTGCACAACCCTCTGCGGCTCTGCCGCACCACGCATGGCCGGCTCTGTTGGCTATCTCGTTCATATCCTGACACTAGATGAGTGGAGCACTACACACGTCTTCGAATGTTTGTTGACCGTCGTGCTACCACACTTTACTAGTACTTCTGCTACAGCGCTACACCCCCTTTAGATCTCGGGCTGCTTACTAGTGCTCCTACTTACTGTAGAGCGCAGCAGCAGAGGTGGAAAGGACAGAAAGGTTGCTGCTACCATGTCCTTTCTTATACAGTACTCCCTCCGTCCCATTAAAAATATCGTTGGAAATCCGTGTCCTTCTTACAAACACGTTTCTCGGACGACATCGTTAATGGGACGGAGAGAGTACTTCACAATAGATCTCATGCTGCTACCATAGTACCATGCCCAGCTTTCTTCACAAAATTGAAGACCGAATCGTGATCCTAAGAGGTTGCCTGAAACGACTGTGTATGTGCCGATGCCCGAGCATGAATAGATAGAACATGAAAAGCGACACCTCGCCGGGCGGGTCGTGTTGGAACAAAAAAAAGAAAAAGCGCCCGCGCACGGTCGCTTTCAGTTGATGTCCCGAGTCTGAACGATCGTTGGTAATTCCATCAGCCAATCTTGACTCCCGCACCGGTCTCCCGCCTTTTTCTTTTATCTGGCTGCTCCCATGCATATCATCCTCGATTCCTTTTATCCATCAAAGTACAGTAACAGTACGGAGTAGTACTATGCCTTTGTACAACCTTCTGTTGCACCACGCTCCACGGTCCACGGACGTATACGCGCAACAGAACGGCGGGCCCTGCTAGGTCGTTCACAACTTCACATCCTGTCCTGACACCATGCATGGGACCTACACGTCTTTGTGTAGGGTCCATTCTCCTTCTTTCTGCGCGCTGCATCATCCAATGGACCATGGATGAGGATGAAGGACTAAGGCGTCAAGCCAAGCATATAGTACTTTCATATTGCATCTTGCAAGCCTGCCAAAAGGTTTCAGCGTGCAGGTTGAGCATCGTGCATATACTACGGAGCATCCGAGATTTCAGGGATGCAGTCATGCATGGTGCATTGGCGCTGGTGCACCTGCAGTACTGTGTTGAACCTAGGCGAGGACTACTGCACCGCACGTCTTGGAATGTTCGTTCAGGGAGGACCGGTCACCGATCGGACTCACAGGTGCCCTCAAAGAAAACGAGGTCACATGGGATGTTTAGATGCGAAAACTACTAGTAACCGATGTACAATTAGTTTTTTGTCAGTAATACATTATCTTAAAAGAGCTAGTAACTACTATGTTTTAAAGAATGACGTGGTATGCAATTATGTACTGTACATTGAAGAAACAAACAGCCCCTGCCTTCGTCTACTCCTAATCCCTCAGGATTCCCAGGGCCACGGCATCAGACTACTCAAGCTGGCTGCTGGACCCTCCACGTAATGGCAGTGATGTCACAAAAAGTTACAGACTGATCAGCATCGTTCTACAGGTTCTCCAAGGAAAAATGAGCTCTTGAGCACATTGGAAACTAGACTTAATCTTTAACGTAAATGAAGTACTAGTGGTGGTGTACATCAGGAGACATACACATCAAGTAAAGATTGAGCACAAGTCGAAGAACAAATAAAGGAAAACAACTCGTTACAGCGTGTGGATTTGCATCCTATCCTTGCACTCATGCTTCAAGTACGGTAGCTCTGTTCTTCCTCCAGGCCTAGTACCAAAATTGGGAACTCAACGCAACCTCGGACGATCGCAGTTCCCCAAGCCGGAGAATGGGCCCCACTGAATGGGACACCGCAAGCTCTAGTGTAACACCTCTGGTGTTATATCAACTAAAATATACCATGTCATCATATGCATTGCAAAACATTCATGATTAGATTAACTTTGATGTGCATCAAGTAAAACAAATTTACATTTCATAGGTTGCTTGTGTTTATGAAATATTATGTCACATGAAATCATAAAACCCTACTTTCGAATGTCATCTCAAATACTTAGTTTATACTCTATGTACTTGAGGTGTAAACCGTGTTTACACTAGTGTCAAGCATAGTGTATAAATCTAAGTCCAACCCTTAAAAATGATTTCCACATTTGAAGTTGAATTTGGATTTCAAAGCTTATTCCTAAGTCTTACAATTCAAATCTAAATTCAAATTGAAAAGCTATAAAATATTTTTCAAAAGTCAACTTGGTCAACCAAGGGTGTCATTGGGTAATTGACCTAAAAATGTCCTTGGATGATGTTTGTGATCACTAATGACCAACCAATTAATTTAGAAACCAAATCGAGTATGTTTTCGCTTCTGAAAACCCTAATTTTAAAACCCTGTTTTACCCCTCTTTCCATATTTTAAAATCTATAAGGAATTTTGATATACTCTCAAAATATAGTTTGTAGATCTTAACAAGAGCTACAATATTGGTATTTAAAGTTTTTCAAGTTCCCAAAAATAATTTCAAATGAATTTGAAAATATAGTTTTCCAACATTTAACCCCTTTTGATTTTAAAAGCATATTTTAAAATTTATGCATATTTTGAGAAAACTATGTTTTTGAAAAATGTTTGGTTTCAAAAGTTGAGCATTCCATAGTTTTGAATATTTTCAAGTTTTATTGAAAAATCAAAAGTAATTTCAAATATTTGTTTTTAGAGTTTTGTTTTCTTTTTGAATTTGATTTCATATTTCAAAAAGTATGCAGAATTTGAAAATATTTGTTAAATTAAAAGTGAAGCTCCTAAAAAGTTATGTAAATTTTATTTTTGAAGATTTTCAAGTTTATATATATATTTTTGGGAGTAATTTGCAAGTTACCAAAGTGACATCACCTGTTACAGTAAATGCTGATGTCATCATCGTCTTCTCCCCTCTGTTCACCGGTGTTGCCGTGGCCGCCGGCGCCATACCGCCCTGCCGCAACCGCCACCTCGCCCCCCGTGCTAGAAACTTCATCGTCGTCGTGTCGGTCATCCATGCCTCGCCACCGTGCCTTATATAGAGCAAGTCGGCCACCGTTTTGCCTCTTCTTCTCCCCTACTCTGCACCGCCACCGTCGAGCTCGTCCTCGCCGGCCAAAATTCGCCATCACCAGTCACTCCCTGCTTTCATTTTCACTTCCACCAGCGTCGCCTCGCTCTTGCGCTTCCACCAAGTCTGCTCGCGTCGCCTCGCGCCACCGGAACCGCCCTGCTCGCGGTCTTCTTCCTCGCGTCCGGCCATCAGCGCCGCCGTGAGCCGCTCCTGCCGCCAGCCGTCCCCGTAGCTACTCGAACTCCATCATCTACATCTTGAGCTTCACTTTCTTGTTGTCAAACTCACCCGTACGCTCGTTTTTGCAGCGCACGTCAGGAGTCGACGAGACGCCGACCTTGCCAGTCGGAGCACACCGCCGCCATACCTGTCCACGTCGAACTCGCCTCTCCGCCGTCATCGAGCCTTTATATTCAAGCGCATCATCACCAGGGTGAGCTCCTTGTCATGCCCGTGCCCTCTGTTTGGTCTCTGGTCCGCTGTCGTGGCCTCCCTCCGTGCGCTGTCGCCGGCGCGACCTTGCCAAGCCGCCGCGCGCATAGTCGTCTTAGCTAGAGGACCGGAACGGCTTCATCTTGTTGCCGATCGTGTTCGCGTGGATGTGTAGATCATCCCCGTGCGCTCGCCATCGTCGGAGAAGCCTCCGGTGAGCTTTGCCACCGCGCCGAAGCTCTGCCATGCCGCCATGGCCACCGGTCAGTACGCCGCCGTGCCCCCGCGACTCCATTAACCAGCCCAGGTTATTCGCCGTGTCGAGATGAGCCTGTAGGGCCAAACTCCGTCGCCGGAGACCTCGCCGCCGGCGAGAAATCATCGGTCAGCGCCGGTGGGGTACTGTTCAGCATCGGGGACACTGTTCTCATTTTCCTTTTTCTATTTTCAGAAAATAGTTAAAAATGTTTTTTCTTTCATAATTCATAATAATTCATATACTGTTCTAAAAATTCTGAAAAATTATGTGTATGCTCTTTATGATGTCCTCTACCTAGAAAAAATATAATATGCCAATTTTGAGTACTTTTTACTTAAGTTAAAATTAGTCCTTTTAATTGAAAAATGCATCTTCTTTGATTTTTAATAAATAAAATAATTAGTTTTTATTTCTAAAAATTATTTTGCCATCTAGGTAGACCAAGATCTTTTCAAAATAAAATTTTGAGCCCATTTAGATAACTTTAATTTTATGCCTTTAATTTATGCTTTTAAATAATTAATTAATCTCTTTAATTATGCTTAATCATTGTAGGATTTGTTTGAATTTGGGATTGATTAATGACCTTGGGTCATTAACCCTAATGACCTTTACACTTTAATTAATTATTTGCACTTATCTTAATCATGTCATTCGGGCTTAAATTAACGTTATTTCATGTGTTTAATGAATTTCATTAATAAAGTAATTAACCCTAATGAACATAGTAAGTTTGTTGGCTTACCACTTTATCGTGAAGAAAAGTTATACTCAAGTCCTTAATCTGGTTGTGCATTCATCGAGCATCATGTTTACTATTCCATCATGTTAAAACATATCATGTTATCGTGTAGCTTCCGTTAATGAAGAGTTGAACGTTGTCGCACCAGATCCCAAGGAAGAGCAGACTCAGGAGTTGGGTGTTGATCTAGAGCTCGAGACCGTCTGCCCCAAATACCAAGCCGAGCCCCGAATGTATTCAAACCCTACCCTTATTTTATAAAAGTTTTATCGCTTCAGTTATGAAATGTTGTATTAAGTAATAGGAGTTGAGTAATAACCCACCAATTATATTATCTGTCTTATTTCCATATTCTTTGTTACCTGTTATTTGGTAAATGCGTAGTAATGCTTATTCCTGCTGAATTAGTTAGGTTTTTAAAAGGTAAAAGAATGAAAAAGATGAGAATGGATTTATCTGTTGAGACATGATGATAGTTAATAAATCGAGTCCGGACGGGTAACTTGCATTGGGAATGGAGTCCCTCTGTAGTATTTCTGTATATTGATGCCCTAGGTCTCGTTTGTTGGTGAACTGATGATATTGAGAAACTAGAAAATCCACATGCATGAAGTGATTTACTGAGGGTTGAAACCCAGGTATGTCATGGAGTGATATATAGTGGGCCAGAGTTCCCACATATGTCATAGTGTGGTATACTGTGGGTTTAAGTTCCCACGTATATCGGTACACTGGGTCAAGGTGCTCACGTGTATCATATGGTGATATATGGTTGTGGTTGTTATCCCGGTATATCTGTGATCTGCTATGCATCGGAGTTAAAGTCTCCGGTATATCAGTGATTTAGGTCCCAGCTGGGTATGAAAATGGATTTGAGCCGTTGCTTCTCGGAGAAGAAGACTCGATCGATGTTCATCATCGTAGTAACAACTTGAATGATGATAAGGTATCTAAATAGAGTTGTTTGGTAATGTTGAGTTAGAGCAAAACAACTTTACTTTCTGTTATAATCAAAGATAAGTAAAAATTTGATCTACAAGAGCTTTTCTGTAAAAATTCCTATAAGCAATACCTTGTCCCTCTAGCCTGCATTTCTGAGTCTTCACCCCTCTTTTTCATCGGGTCAGTCTTGTTGAGTATTTTTGTACTCAGAGTTTGTTGAACCCTTGTTGCAGGTGAGTCCCATGCGTAGCATTGCTTTGCACCCTGCTGCATGATAGTCGTTGCGGAGAATGACGACGAATAGGCTGTCTCACTCTTGGGCAGAGCGTATCATAAAGATTTTATAATAAATTATATTGCTACTCCTCTGCTCCTATGGTCGTAATAATTAAAAACATATGGTTTGTAAGTTTAAAACTAAACGGTTTGTAAACTTATGTTATTGTAATCCTTTCGCTATTTTACTCTGATATATCTTATTTGTATAAAACTGTTATAATACTGCAACGTATTTTTGTAATGATTGATCCTGCTCGGAGAATCATGGATGATTTAGGATTTACCCGACAGATTTTTTAAATTTTATGGAACACATTCATAGTTATTAGGAGTCTGTTTAGACAATAATAATACACGTAGATCATATGATTTAGGAGGTTCTGCCACATCTAGGTAGCTGCCTCATCTGCAACATGCCAAGATTCTTGCGGATGGACTTTATTTGCTTACCAATTACTACAGAGCAGTAGTACTAGTGCGTGTTCGGTACGTAATATTTTCCTCTGTTGGCTGTTCGGAGGTATCGAGCCTGGTTTCGGTGTATCCAAAGCTAAATCGAGCCCCAATCATCCAACAATTACTTACTGCATCTCTTACCGGATCAGACACCGGCGGCGGGGAGGAGGTAGGCAACCAAGAGGAGCAAGACGCAGACAAGAAGAACGAACTGCTGAAACGCCGCCAGGACCACGGGCGAGCCCGCCCCCGGGGAGACGACGAGGTAGAGCAGAGTGACGCCCGCGAGGTAGGCCATCACGACGGTGAAGACGACCAAGACGACGGCCGCGTCCAGCACGGTGCCGCGGGCCTGCGATCCTTCCAGGAAGCTGAAGAGCGGCTTGAGGATCTCGGCGCAACCAATGCCGATGCAGAGGGCCACCATGCCCGCCTCTGGGACTGGGTGCTCGGCCGCCATGGTTGCCGGAAGGAAGGGGACAGCGCTCAGCTCAGCTGTGAATCTGTGATGTGGGCTGCTTTCTGGTGGTTTTTGGAGGAGTGCGCGACAATGACTGGGGGCTACGGGGCAACTGCGGCTCGGCGAGTGCCGGTGCAGGTGACGACGCCGGACCGGGCGCGTGCTCTTAAAGGAAGCGGTCACCAGTCATTTCTTAGGCCCCACCAAGATGGCATTTAGTAATGTGAGTATGTGAATTAAAAAAAAAGTGTGCTGCGGAATTACGAGCGATCAAGGCGTTTGCAGCGTCAAGACTCAAGACTATGCGGTACGGCTCGGCACCGGACCAGCACCGGTACGCGAGTGCACGCCAGCAGCAGCGCGCAGTGCCAGGCCCGACCGCCCGAACACATCACAATTCACATCGACGCGCGGGCGGCCAACATGTGACGGTGGGGAGATGGCGGATAGCGGCGGCGTCTCGGGCCGACTCGTGGCCAGCAACGGGCGCGCGCGGCGGCGATCCATTCCAAGCGCCTGGCGCGGGTCCTGGAAACAAAAAGGGCGCCCGCGCAGGCCCCCGTGTCCACACAGTTTTCCTAGGCCCTTCTGTCTGGTGCACCACGCCGTTCAGTTTGCCATCGCCAACAGCGACGGGCTTCGGCTGACAATGCATGGGCCCATATTTCATCATCCATGCATGACGAAGGATTGAATCGGGCAAAGGTACTTTACGTCCAAAGACACAGCATATTGCAAGCCCGGAAAACAGTGTGATAGTAACCGCTAGCTAACTACGAGCACTCGTAATGACCTACAGTATGCGCGATTAAGAACGGTGTGGCAGTGCTGCAGGTGTAGTACTCGGGGCAGCGGGGGCTCCACTGATCTATACATGTCGCAGGTGCACCTACAGTGACGACGCTAGACGAGCACACGTCTTGGTCTCTTGGAATGTTCGTTCACGACCAGTCGACCACGATTCGTCGTCGCAGTAGCCCGACTGTAGTTTAATTATGGGCCTCCTGAACAGCTGAACGTTTCCAAGAATCATCGAAGAGATACCGAGCCACAGTGCGGAATCGTCCGCGCGCTCGCGCAGGCGCAGCGGGCCAGCTTTCTGTAGTGGACTGTTTACCTTTTGTGTGCATGCTAGCTCTCAAAGAACGGTCGGAAATGAAAACCGTCACATCGATGAGAGAGGGTGATCGGGGTCGAGGCATACTAGTAGAGTGCAGCAGCAAGAACTGAAAAGGCAGGAAAAAGGAGGTCAAAAGGTCGCAAGTCTGCCTGAGCTGATTATGACTGTGCGTGTGCCGATGGGAGGAAGGAATTCAAAGAGATCGAGTTGCATGGATGGATAATGGAAAGCGAGACCTCAGTGCCTGTTCGGGCACAAAAAAAAAAACATTGAAAGGACGTTGAAGCGCTCGTGTAATTCCAAGCTGACGCCCGGCCAGACAGCCAGTAACGCATCTAGTAGAAACGGGCATTGAGGGGGCTTCTTTCCTTCGTCGTCTTGTAATTTTAAACTTGTATATGGTTGAGTAATTTTGTAGGAGTTGCGGGTTTCATATCCCAGGGTCTCGTGCTCCAGCCGTGGCCCGTGTGTCATTGCGTGCAGGCACCGGAAAGTAGGATGGTTTTAACGCCCAAGCCCGACCGTCCGAGCGCATCATAATTCACAGCGGCAAACATGTGACGGTGTCAGATAACGGTGGCTGGCGGCTCGCGGATAGCGCGGAACCCTACGCAGCAACCAGCGCGGGGCCGGCCGCGGGAGGCAGCGATGGACCATTCCAAAGCGCCGGGCTGATCGTGTAGGGAAAAAAGGGCGCCCGCGCACCACGGTCCACCGCTGCACCATGCCAGAGAAAAAGAACCAGAGTTTCGCTTTAAGCCCGCTTCATGTAGGTAGTACTAGTCCTGACAGACTGACACCATGCATGGTCGACTACCCGCACCGTTAGCTGGAAACGCGTGCGGTAAAAACATATAAAAAAAAGTTTGTACCGGTTGCTGCAAAGGGGTGCACTATCAAGAAAAAGGTCATGGCCTGCGCCAAATAGCGAGTAGTATGGAGGTTGCGCTACAGGCGCGGGGCTCGCCGTTCGCGCGTAGCACGAAGATAGAGAAGGAGGCACAGGGAGGAGCGAGATGAGGCCGCAGGGAGCAGGAGATGGCCGTCGTCGCGAGCGCCGTCCTGCCCTGTCGCGAGCACCGAATGATGCAAAACCGCGCATGCTCCGCAGCCCACGAAGCCGCACAAAGCGGCAGCGGCACGAAGGTCACCGACTTCGCCGCGGCGAGGTTGGTCTCCGACTCCTCCGCGACGACGATGACCCGCGGGCTTCTCGGCGCCGTGGACAGGGCAGCCGCGTGCGGTGGCGCTTGCGCTCGCGGCCGCGGCGGACAGCGGCGCCCCCGGCCGCGCGTGGGCCGCGCTCGCATCACCTCTCTACGTCTCCTCGTCCTAGAGCTGGAGCTCACGCCGACGAGGGCGTGTGGCCCACCTTCCTCCGCGAATCCGGCGCCCAGGTGTCGCGAGCGGCTCCCCGCGGCGGGCAGGACGGCTCTGGTGCCGGCTGTTGGGGGATCTCAGGGGACCAGCAGCTCGAGCTCCGAGATGGCGACGGCGGCTACAGGATTGAGGCGGAGGTGCCTCCCTGGCTCGCACTCCGATGGCGGCTCCCTGGCTCGGTCGCCCGCCGCGGAAAGGAAAGAAAAAAAAAGAAAGAAAAAGAAAAGATGACGAGAGAGAGAATGGTAGTTGGGATGGTCGAATAAAATATAGGATAGTTGGGATAGAGCAGAGATATAAAATATGGATAGATACGAAAAAATTAAGTTTAGAGTAAAGAATCTTAATTACTAGGATAGATAGAGTATCAATAAAAAGCGCCATAAGTATGGATAGTCTAACCTATAGATGAGAATGAACAAAGGTGATCTCTACGAAACGGTCACCACGTATATTTTAAAGACACAGCAGCTTGCATGAAACCTGGAAAACAGTTTGAGCATAAGGTGGTCAGCGTGACGGAGCTAGTAGACCCTGACTAATATTTATTAATCCAATGTTATTAGGGTACTCCGTACATTGATGAAACAAACAGACGCTATCTTGTCTACTCAAGTAATCCAATTGGTCGGAGGCGTCACAAGTCAGACTCGAGCCAGAGAAATTACAGACCCCAACCCTTCACGGTGGCAGAGAAGGCAGAGAAATTACGGACCTGGCCCGACGGTGTGGCAGAGAAGGCAGGGAAATTTTTTTACAGTCCTCTACGGTGTGGCAGAGAAGTTAGGAAAATTACAGAGTATTTTCCATGTATGTCATGACGAAAGTTTGCAGTTTCGCCTGAGATATTAAAAAGTTGTCCCGATCACCTGTATCATCGTGAAAAAACTTATTTATCACTCACGTCATTCCGTCGGTTTTCTGTTATTTTTTCGCCGTTTCACCGCCCTGACATGTGGGTCCCATCGGTTAAGAAGTCAAAAATGCCCTTTCTTTCATCTTCCTTCCTCCTTTGGACAACATAGCAGACTACATCCAATCCAAGCGAGTCTGGCACCCCAGCATTGGCTACGGCCACCAAGATATGTGCAATTCCACCTTGTTGAAGAGCGACTACGCATTGGCCTCGTCCGAGACGCCGCCCGGACGACCACCGCAAGCAAAGTAGCCGGCTCGGCTGGCGTTGGCCGCGCGCCCGCTCCGGCTCCACCAGTCCGTGCAAGTCCCCGCCATGGCCACGTCCTCCACACTCGCCATGGCCGCCAAGTCCCCGCCCGCTGACCTTCGCGCGGAAACGGCCGCGGCTGTGGCGTCAACCTCCGCCGGAGTTCTCGTTGCTCGCGTCGAAGATACTGCTCGTGCCGCCGGGGCAAGGGGGTCCGCCGGAGCTGCTCGCGCCGCGGTTGTCATTGTTGCCTGCTCCGGTGGCGAAGTCCATGGAGCCAGCAACGGTGGGCGAGGCCGAGGCCCGAATTGGCCTCGTCGGCGTCGTGGTCATCGTCCTTCTCCTCGACGGCACCGGACCCAACGGCGCACGCTGCAACCGCGAGGCCGGGGCGCTCCACCCACGAAGCAAATGGCCGTGCCCATGCAGACACCAGAGACGACATAGGTGCTGCCGGCTCCTCTATTGCAGCACCAGCGGCGGCCTGCTTATCCTCCATCGCCATCACAGACATGAGCGGCTGCAGCGTCGCCGTGGTGGAGGACGTGCGGGGCACCGCGCGGAGGAAGCCCGGGGCAGCGACAGCGCGTAGCCGAGCTGGCGGAGGAGGCACGGGGGCAGCCCTGCTGCGAGAGTTGCTGCGGGAATCGGACCTGCTGCGAGGTCGCGCCCAAGGAGCAGCAGAGCGGGCGGAATAGCTCGCGATTATGGAAGGATGAAGAGAGAAAATGAAAAATAAAAAAATAACAAAACTAAGGGCATTTTTGACTTTTTGCTGAGACATTTGACACCGCTATCAGTGAATCTGACGGAAGTGGCGTGGGTGGTAAACGGGTTTTTTTACGGTGGCACAGGTGACCAGACAAACTTTTTAATGACTCAGGTGGAACTATGAACTTTTATAATGACACACATAGAAAAAGACTCAAAATTATACGGACTCTGCTGGAAAATTATACAGTCTTTGCTGCAGGGAGGGAAATTATATAGACTGCTGCAGGGAGTAATCCGCATCCTAGCCAGCATACATTGGGGATCCACAATGACAATAAAAAAAATCAGTTTCATTTGCGCGAGAACTACAGTCCTAAAAAACATGCTCGTGAGTATAAGCGACTGCAAAGTCTATGATATTCGCACTTTGAAACTTTCTAAAAATTTAAAATTTTACACACTAATAGCACATCACTAGATGGGCATTGTACTAAAATTTGAGATTCAAATAACTTTTATAAAAATTCATATGAAAAAAATAAATTTCATCAATCCTGAATTTTGTCGTACAGTGGCTGAAATTTGTTTTTTATATGAATTTTGACGAAAAGTTGTTTAAATCTTAAATTTTAAAACAATGGACATCCAAACTGATATTATTGGTGTGTAAAATTTTAAATTTCTTTAAATTTTTTATAAACAAATATCTGAACTTTTAAAATAAACTTCACGGGCGCTTATATACATGGTATTTTCGTTAATCCCTCCTCACCCCACCACCACCACCGGCCCCACCCTCTCTCTCTCATGCTGTGTGTGAACAGCTCATCTGTTGCCACAGTAAGCATTGTTTAATCACTTCAACTCCAAACACACACACCTTATACCAAAAAAAGAATAAAAAGTACTACTGCTCCTGGATAGAAGGAGCGAAGGGAACGAAGGATCTGCAGTCCCTTTTGACACTTGACAGTAGTAGTCAGATTGATCACTAGATTAAAAACTTCCCCTCAGTCATCAATGTACCTTTTAATAACAAATGAATAGATTTTAGTTAGACTATAACTAATCTAAGTAATCAAAAAAGACAATGCGATGAAATACTAACATATATACAATTGCAATTGTTGCCCTTTCTTTAAGCAAAGGGCATCCAACTTCATGTTCCGTTGCTTTCTTGAAAGTTAAAAGCTGAAGGGATTCACACACTGAAGCACATTGGAAACTGGACTTAAACACTGAAGCACATTGGAAACTGGACTTAAACACTGAAGCACATTGGAAACTGGACTTAAACCTCTTAACAGAAATGAAGTAGTACTAGTGGTGGTGTCCATGAGGAGACATACACATCAGCACAAATCGATCGAAGAACAAAGGAAAGCAAAACATTACAGCATGTCGATTTGTACCCTATTCTAGCTTGCACTAATGCTTCGAGTACGGTAGCTCTGTTGTTCCTCGAGGCCTGGTACCTGCAAAACTCGGAACTCAACGCACGGACGACCGCCGCCGACTCGCCGGAGTGGTCCACATGCCGGTCCCCCAAGCCGGAGGATGGACCCACGGAATGCTCTACCCTCATCTGCAACATGCCAACATCTCCCTTTCTTGCAGATCGAGACTTTATTTGCTCACCAGTTACAGTACAGAGTAGTGGTACTAGTACGACAATTAGTAATAATCTTTTCCTCTGTTGGCTGTTTGGACGTTGGGATCGAGCCTGGATTCGCTTTATTATCCAAAGCTAAGTCCAACCTCAACCCTAAGCATCCAACAATTAATTACTGCCTCTCTTACCGGACACCAGCGGCGGAGAAGAGCGAGGCCACGGAGAGGAGTACGAGCAGTGTGCAGACAAGAAGAACGTACTGTCACAGCGCCGCCAGGACCACGTACGGGCGTGACCGCCGCCGCGGTGACGTGGGGGTCGAGCAGAATGACGCCGGCGAGGTAGGCCATCGGAAGGGTAAGGGTGACGAAGAGGGCGGCCGCGTCGAGCTCGAGCACAGGACCACGGGCGCGGGCTCCCTTCAGGAAACTGAGGAGCTGCTCGAGGATCGCGGCGCAGCCGATGGCGACGCAGAGGGCCACCGTGCCCGCCTCCGGGAGCTTCGCCGCCATGGGTTTGCTGTTGCCGGAATGGAGGAGACAGCGCTCAGCTGCGAGCTACTGTACGATACTGGGCAAGTGGTTTTTGGAAGGGGAGCGCGACAATGATTGGGGGGCTACTGGCACTGGGCAACTGCGAGTGCTCTTGCCGGTGCAGGTGTCGTCGCCGGGCCGAGCGCATGCTTAAATAAAGGAACTGAAGCAGTCATCGGGCGGCAACCACGGCGGCGAACCAAAACTTATGAACAAAAATAGACACGGGCGTGTCATAAGTTTGACTCGATTTATAAAAAATATATATAATATTTATATCTTTAAATAAATTTATTAAAAAACTAGATTAAAAAATATTTCTAATACTACCGAATTCGGGTTCTTTGTCGAGTGTCTCGGGCACTCGGCAAAGGCCGAATAACACTCGACAAAGGCTTTGCCGAGTGCGGCTCTCGGCAAAGCCCACTTGGCAAAGAATTGGTCGGCAAAGGAGTCTTTGCCGAGTGTCCTAGACACTCGGCAAAGGCCGGCACTCGGCGAAATAAAAAATCCGAAAAAAACCCAAAAATAATAGAAAAAAATTTAAATCTGAGGGGGACCCACCGCCATGCGCGAAAATCTGAGTGTCCTAGCAAGTCGCAGCATTTTTCGCGCGAAAATCGCGCGCTTCGCGTCTGATGGGATTCGAACTCGTGACCTCTCTCTCCCGTGTCTCCTGCCTTAACCACTGCATTACTCTGTCACATGTGTCTATAACTAGTTTCATTTCCTCATATTCTATACTAAACCGAGAGTAATTAGCTTGTTTAAGGGCCTAAATGAATTCAAATCCAAAAGTGATCAACTATAATATTTCATAACTTTTCGAGATCTACACTTTTCGTTTAGGAAGTTTTTTCATCCGAGGTCTTTTACGAAATTTAAATTTTAAATTTAAGATATTCACATATGGCTTTAGCATGGTAAGATGAACTCAAATGAAAAAGTTATCAACTATAAAGTTTCATAACTTTTCGAGATCTACAAACTTTGTTTTGGGTATTTTTTCATCCGAGGTCGTTTAGAAATTTAAATTTTGAATTTCGAAATTCACGCGTAGGTTTAGCATGGCAAGATGAACTCAAATGAAAAAAATTAAACTATAACATTTCATAACTTATTAAGATCTATAAACATTATTTTTCTTGTTTGATCATTTGTTCATCCGATGTGGTGGTTCTAACATAGTTCACAATTCTTATGAAACTATTAGTGAGATGTAGGTTTTATAAACAACATTACTATCGATTTATCAAATAAAAAAATGACCAATATAAACTTTATAGATCCTAAAAAGTTATACAACTTTGTAGTAGAATTTTTTTTCATTTGAGTTCATTTAGTGCCTTGAAATGTAATATTGAAAATATCTTTGCCGAGTGCCAACAGGAAGACACTCGGCAAAGTCTGCTCTTTGCCGAGTGCGAAGTCTGACACTCGGCAAAGATTTTCTTTGCCGAGTGCCCGAGATTTAGCACTCGGCAAAGTCGCGATTTCCGGTAGTGTAATGATACTAATTATATAGTATAAATATTAATATTTTTAATATATAATTACTGATAATTATTTTTTAAAAAACACAAGTGACAACTAAAAAAGATGGAGAGAGTAGGTACGATCTGGGGCTAATCGAGAAGCACCATTCAATGCAAGGTCTAGGAAGTTTCAGCGCAGTGCAAATCCAAAGGGCCCACAAATGTCTGGATTCTGTGTGATGGACATAAGGCAAGTCAGGGAAACGATACGATCAGTGGAGTAGATGTTCTCTTTTTCTGTTATTTCTATGGAGGAAATAGGACATTCTGATCTGATGTGGCAAATTGGTCGTTTGGTCCTCGCAGCTAATCCAATCCAAGCTGTCAAGCATCCATCCCATATTCCCGTCACTCCCTTGTCAATAATAAAGCACCATCTGTTGGTTGGTTCAGCATAATTATATGGGCTTCGATACCAGAAGCATGTGGTCATCCGTTAAATGAGGTCATATGATTCGACACACATAACATGCATGTGGCAACCGGCAAAGATCATGTTTCCTTTTCATAAAGGAGGAGAGGAGAAGAAGAAGAGATCAACAGCGGCCAGCAATGCAAGCTTGTATTTGTACGTAACTGCATAAGTATATGAGATGGAGCCATGAAGGTGGTGGTGTAGATCTGCAGCTAGTGAACTGAAGTGCGAAAACAGTGAAGTGTGAACATCTATCTGTCCCCGAAAAGACGAGAGCACCGACGTAGCCGAGCGTGAAGGTTCCATCAACCATGTCCCGATCGAACGGAACACCAGACCAACACTAGCTGCACATCGTTCAAAAGGTCAAAACTGCAGGCAAGGAATATTCCCAATTGCTTGAACTCGACAACGATATGATGGCCCATGGCCGTAACAAAAACACATTCAACACGTTTATGCATATATACGCGGCAACGTGGTGGTACAAACTACTTACAAAGCTGCGTCCAGGCATGCAGTAGCCGTAGTACTAATTCTCTGCTGATGCATGTTACACTAAAGCTTTCTTCGCATGGAGACCTTGAAGCACGTACACGGATCAAAACAGGCCGATCTATTAGGCACGTGATGAGGAATCTTGTTACACTCAAGGCTATGGCGCGGCAGGGTCCGCGGGGAAGACAGGTTTAATCCAGTTTCAGAATTGGATTTCTGTAACAAGCGTTATCACAGACTTTAGACGCTGTCTGGCCGGAAGCCAAAACTCAAGGGCTAAGTCTAGGGGAACAACGGCATGGGCCGGCCCAATTCCATAGCCTCCGCTATTGATTACCCGCCTCATGGAAACGCCTCAATCACTTCCCGTCTTGGGACAGCTGTGTTCCACTTCCACGCCTTCTTCCTAGTGCCTTGCATGCCTCCTCAGATCATGACGAAACCAAATGACGCGTTTCCAGCTGCTTTTGTTTTTAGATTTTGGGTTCAGATTCACAACGTAAAAAGAAAATTTTCTATCATATTTCGTTTATGTTTCGTAAAAATTATTCAAATTTTTACTAATTAAGCTCAAAACGTTCGTCTCGTAAAATACAACAAAGTCGTGCAATTAATTTTGATTTTATCTATGTTTAATACTTCATACATATGCCGTTATTTTAATGTGATAGAAATCTTTTTTTTTATAGTAAAATTTGATGTCCAGTTCTAAGAACTAAATAAGGCCTCATCTGGTGCCATGTGCAGGGATGAAATGAGAATCGACACATCGGTGATTGGGATCGTCAACAGTAGAATGTACGTAAAGGACGCGGCCGCAGATCTGGAAAAGACATAAAGGGTGAACGTCTATCCTTTCTCCCAAAACAAAAGGCGGATGAACGTGTGTCCTTTCTCCCAAAACAAAAAGGCTCCCTGACAGTTTCGGTGCGTGCAAAGACAAAAACGGTGCGAGGAAAAGTGAAATGCATGGATCGAAAATGAAACGCGACACCTGAGCTAGAGCGTGTGTGCGAGACGGGACCATATCCTCGTCCATGATCAAAAGAATGAGCTAGTCCACGATCAAAAGAATGACCGACGGTGAAGGGGTCGCGTGAGCGCACACCGTGCCAACTGCCAAGACGCGCACACGTACGGCGCCGCCGTGGACTGCTGCAGTGCCGACCGGCCGTACGTCCACGATTCGTCGGGTGTGCCGCCGTCGACGACCACCGGCCTTACGTCCACGATTCGTCGGGTGTGTGCAGATCTTGTAGTGGTGGTCCTGGCAAAATGAAAATCGTCACATCGGCGCGAGAGAGATACTAGAACTGGAACAGCAGGAAAGGCAGAAGGGAGGATAGATGGGAGGGAGGAAACTGGAGTCGCATGGATCGAAATTGGAAAGCGAGACCTCAGCAGCAGCAGCAGCAGCACCGAAACATCGAGGGGACGTCGAAAATGGTTAATTTGCGAAAAAGCCAAAAGGACAGATTGGTGAGAGCTCGTGTACAGACGATTTGTATCATCCTCGTCCAGCATGGTCCATGTATCATGTACTACGTGTGCAAGATAAAGGAATCAGAGTAGCCAGATAAAGTTCACTCGTTCTGAATAGCGCGCGGTGACAGGCACGGGACAACATGACGGCATGTGACAAGGCACGCGATGGCGTCATGTCAACGTCGTGATGTCACATGTGGCGGCATCAGGCATGTCAAGTATAAGAAAACAACGCATAATTGTGAAAAACAAAAGACGGCGTGTGGAGTATATAATAGTAATAAGAGTAAAAAGGACGGTAAAAAACAATACCATGTACACAGTAATAATAGGAACAAAAAAAGACAATTTCACAAAAGGCGCGAACAAGGAGGGTCATATTCATCGCTTTTGTACGTTGCTCATCATTTTGCGACCTTTCAGGGACCATGAAAAGCATTCCACGTACTCGCTAGAACTCCCTCCGCTCCTTTATTTGTGTCGTTCTGGCATCTCTCCAGGTACGTTTGGATCTCAGTAAACTTGGACGTATGGTCTGTCCAGATGCTTGAACAGGGCCATGAATAAAGACATTAATTTTGTTGGGGATACGCCCCAGGACCGGAGGAGCTTATTACCTCTGATTTCTATCTGGCTAACAGTTCCGACTGTGTTCAACCTGGCCTACGCTTACAGGTTTTAGAGTCGTCACCATGGGACGGATCTCCGGGCGGAGGTCTTCGGGAGACGCGTCGAACCGGTCGACGGCGGAGACCCGGCAGCGACGACCGTCGCTCAGGCAGAGGCTGCACCTCCGCTGGAAGCCCCCAGCGGAGGCTTTGAACCGGTCGACGGCAGAGACCCGGCGGCCACGACCCTCACTCAGGTGGAGGCTTCGAACCGGTCAACGAAAGAGGCTCGGCGAAGATCACCGTTGCCGAGCGGAGGCTAGTCGACACAGCCTCGCTGGGCCCGGAGGCTCTGTGTGGAGGAGGCGATAACCTGAGGCTGCTTCTACCTGGACGGTGCGCCGAAGCCAGCTGGGAGGCATGAGGACAGTTGGTGGGCTTGATGGGCCTCTTGTGAGTGGTGATGGGCCACGGCCCATGGCCGTGGCCAGGAAATGGTGGCCCAACGTGCCCCTAAGGGACCCACGTGTAATAGAGTCGGTGTCTAGGGTTTGAAAACTCTCTTTGGGGCCACACATGTACTTTCAGCCTCGAGCTGGGGAGCCACTATATAAGGCCACGCCCCCTGTGTAATAAGGGGAGGACTCCCTGGTAGTTGTGGCATTACTTGTTGTCGGGCCCATATTATAATTTTCATATTTAATACAGAGAGAGGAACCGTCTGGGTTACTCATTCCATCTTCACTCTAACCTGCTGGGATTCGGTTCCAACAGTTGGCGCCCACCGCTTGTGTTTGGCCGGAGATAACACCCATAAATGCCACCCAGAAAAAAACCACCGTGAGGAGACGTACCGCCGCTGAGGCAGAGGTACCATAGCCCTCTCCTCGTGAGAGGCCAAGGAGAAATATTCGGAGCACTTATGCCTCCGCACTAGAGGACGGAGGTGATGAAGAGAACAACAACACTGCACAAAGGGGGGACCCGTCTGAGCAGCATCCGACAGCCTAGAACCAAAACGACGAGTTGACCAGGCAGAGAGATGAGATGCACCTCATGGAAGCCGAAAGAGACAGGTTAAGGGCGCAGCAAGCTGCCACACAAAGAATGATACAATCATCGCGTCAAGCAGACGAGATAAGGCAGCAAATGGCCATTCTGCAAGCAGAAATACAGAGCATGCAACCTCCGGCAGCAGGTCCAGCGGAGGTCGCTCAACCAGTTAAGGCAGGTCGACCCATAACTGTGAACGCGCATCCTACGTGTAACAACCCGAAAATTCGAACTACAAAATTTTTCGACAAAACCCTGAGTGATGTGGTGCGACA
>CM041644.1:10107692-10139425 GCA_023333625.1 Bothriochloa decipiens | reverse complement strand
AGGGAATGGTTCTGGACATTCCCATGAGAGGAGCCTGTGGCGGGCTAACTGAGATGTGATGGTGGTCCTTGGGTGTGATCCTCTGAGAGGTGGAGCCCGGGATGAAGGTGCCGTGGTAGCACGTTAAAGATAAACCCTGATGAAGATATCCCAGTTTGGTCAAATCTAGGAACTGTTGCGCTGGTATCCGGACCTAGGAATCTCTTGCTTTCCACTCGCTCTCCATGGGGGGGAGACGGCCGAACCGCTGGATAGGTCGATGCCACTACTGCTAGGCAAGAAGTGACAGGAAGGTATATGCATGGGATGGGGCTAACACCCTACCGAGACGATCATGGCACCCCTTCGGGAGTGGGTACATGGCGTGGCATCCTCTACGGGAGCGGATACATGCTCTCTTCACAGCTCCAGTGATCTAGTACTGGATGGTAGATTGGCATCGCCTATGGCAGTAGGCGCCCAGAATCTGCCTAGGTGCGCGCGTGTATCGATGATGGTTATCTGGTGGATTAGTGAAACCTCTGCAGAGTGTATGGTTGATCGATCGATACATGTGCTGAATCTTCGGCTATGGACCTTTCCTATGTTTCGCATGCACCGGACTAGTGAGTGGAGTGTTCTACCTTCCTCTGAGTGTGAATTCCGGCCGTGAGCCAGTTTGAGGGCTGCGGGCCGCTGAGGCAAGCCAAGAGGGAGTTGGCTTGTCGACCAGAGTCTGAGAGGGTGTTGGGGGAGATGAGATGATGTTACAGATATGGATGGAGATAGATGAAGGGAATGGGTTTGTGTTTGAAACTTGTTTATTATACTATTGTTTTATATACTTGAACAATTCATAGGAAAACCCCAGCCTTATAGGTTCCTTTGAGATATTCTTATTTTTGCATCCACTCCCACAAAGCAATGCATAGGATGGGAGTGTGGCCAGTACAAATCGTACTGAAAATTTGGTTTCAGGTTCAAGGAGTGAGTACTCATCTGGAGAGTACAGCGATTGAGGGTTTCGTGTCTACGCTCAAGTTGGAGAGAAGAAGATAGCTTCCGCACCTCAAGCTTTTACTGTTATGCTGCATGAACTCTGATTCCGCCCTGTGGCGATTTAATAAGTTATTGTAACTCCCTCTATTTGCTCTCTTTTGTTCGATGTATGGATTATGGATTCAACTGTTATCGGATAATGTGATTTAAATGGTCATATTACACTCTGACACTGTGGATTTCCCTTTGTGGAAATCAAGGTCGTTTCACTACGCACACCATAGTTTCAAGCCTACCCACACCGTCAAGAGTCTGAACCAAAATCACCACTGTCCGAAGGCCTACAAAGCTCACCATGGCCTTCGAGCTACAAACATGTATCTCTGCCAAGATTCAATGGCAATTCAGATCCGAGGCAGTTTATAATGAGTTTTGAAGTCACAGTAGCCTCCGTCGGAGGCAACGATCACGTAATGGCCAAGTCATTCATGATTGCAGCAGAAGGAGATGCACTAGCATGGTACTCAATGTTGAAACGAAGCACGGTATATTCATGGGAGAACCTACGAGACCAGATGTTGGCAAACTTTAAAGCTTACACAAGTGAGTCGCTAACATCGTCAGACCTGTTCAGCAACAAGCACATCAAGGGCGAACCCCTCAGAGACTATTATCAGAGATTCCTACACCTCCGGGCTAAAGCACCAGATGTCCCTGATGGGGTGGCCATAGAAGCAGCAATCAAAGGACTCAGAATCGGCCCATTCGCCAGTCACTTAGCAAGAAAAAAGCCAGCCACAATGGCTCAACTGTACGAGGAATTCAAAAAATACTGCAGGTCTGACAATGACCTTCGTAAAAGACTGGAGGAAGCAGACAGTCAAATTAAACAGTCTTCAAGCAATAGCAATAGAAGGGAAAATAGGAATCAGCAAAGACAACAATACTAGAACCAGCAGAAACAAGTTTTCAATTTGCAGGCTAGCCAGCCTCTGGATTCTCAGGACAAAAAAGAAAGTTATGACCAGAGAAATCAAGGGGGACAAGGCTACAACAAAAGCAACAAGTCCAGGTACTGGAGCAAAAATCAGAAACCAAGGAAGCAATACTACCTCTTCCACTGAGAGGACAAAGGGCACATCATACGAGACTGCCCGGAGGCCCAAGAGACACTTGACAGGATGAAAACCATACAATCATAGCTACAGCCCCAACAGCAAGCTAGCAGGGAGGTTAATCATGCTCACAGTGCGCAGGTCTATCAGCAGTACAACCTAAGTTTCCTAGGATACGCTCCGGAGCCATTACCGCAGCACAACTTGGCTCAACAGTACTATCCAGTGGCACTACTGGCGTGGAGACCAGTCTATCAGCAGACATCACAGCACCAGGGCTACACCCAGAACATAGCAGAAAATGGTCTAACTTACATCAACCAAAGACCTCCGCACATAGCACTCATTGAACCAACACATATGCAGACGCCTCCGGCAGCACAGCAGAGACAGTATGAGGCATTACCAGCACCTCCGCAGTATGCTTTAACCACAACAGCAACTGCGAAGGCGGAGCCTCCGGCAAAAAACCAGCTAAACCCGCATTTAGCGCTACCAACCATTAGCATGATACTACCTATAGCCGGAGGCTCAACATTAGAGTTTGAAACCAAAAAACAAAAGAAGGACCACCTCTGGTTGGTAAACAATGTGGCAGTTCAGGGCGCCTACAGATCAACAGAATGGTCCAAGATGCCAATAGAATTTACAGAACAAGACCTCCAAGTTGAAAGCTATCCGCAGGGCAGATGCCATGGTTATAAAGGCAAATATAGCTGCCTGGGAGGTAAGCAGAATACTTGTTGACTCTGAGAGTTCAGCAGATATCATCTTCGCCAATGTTTGACCAAATGAAGCTAAGAAGAAGCCAGCTACAGCCACCGGACACCCCACTGATCGGATTCGGTGGAAAGAAGATCAACGCCCTAGGCAAGATATCACTACCAGTATCATTCAAAGATGGGGACTGTGACAGGACAGAATACATCACCTTTGATGTGGTCGACATCTACTACCAGTACAATGCGATACTGGAAAGAGGATTCGCAAACAAGTTCAATGTGGCAATACACATGGGCTACCTCTGCATGAAGATGCCAGCACTACATGGAATCATCACAGTGCGGGGAAGTCAAAAAGAAGCAAGGAACATAGAGAGAGCAATCTACAAAGCACACAGAAGCATCAACACCATAGAAGCGGAGGAACCTCCGGACATGCCCGCGGGAAAAACCAACATGGCAGACCAAGAGAACACAATAACACTACCATTGGAAGCAGCAGTCCCGAACAGGAAAGTTACCATAGGTGCCAATCTATCGGAGGTAGAAAGACAAGACTTGTTAAAATTGCTAGCAAAAAACAAGGACGCATTTGCATGGTCAGCATTAGATCTGCAAGGAATCAGTTGGGATGTGATTGAACACACCCTCGACCTCAATCCAAATGTCAAACCCAAGAAGCAAAAACAGAGGAAGATGTCCGACGAGCGCATAACTGCAGCGAAAGCGGAGGTGCAAAGGTTATTAGATGCCAAGGTCATTAGAGAAGTCAAGTACTCAGACTAGCTAGCAAATGTTGTCTTGGTGCCAAAAAAGAATGGAAAAATGAGAATGTGCATAGACTTCACAGATCTCAACAAGGCCTGCAAAAAAGATCCTTTCCCATTACCCAGAATAGAAGCATCAGTTGATAAGGCAAAAGGATGCAAGCGCTTCTCTCTGTTGGATTGCTTCTCAGGATACCACCAGATATGGCTAAGAAAGGAAGACGAAGAGAAAACAAGCTTCACAACCCCCTTCGGCACCTACTGTTTTATTAGAATGCCGAAAGGGCTTAAAAACGCAGGATCAACGTTCTCAAGAATGATTCAAATGGTATTGCAAGCTCAGCTCTGAAGAAACATCATAGCCTATGTTGATGATCTAGCAGTAGTTAGCAAGCAGACCGGGGATCATTTGGACGACCTCCGGGAAACTTTTGCTAGTCTCAGAGAAGCAGGGTTAAAACCAAACCCAGAAAAGTGTATCTTCGGAGTAAGCAAAGGAATGATGCTCGGTTACATTGTTGGTCCAGAAGGGCTAAGAGCAAACCTAGATAAAACAAAAGCAGTGTTAACAATGTGAGAACCGAAAAACAAGAAAGAAGTACAGTGACTGACAGGCAGAATAGCAGCGCTTAGCAGATTCATCTCGAGGTCAGCAAAACAAAGTCTACCATTCTTCAAAACGCTCAAGGCCTCGGACAAATTTGAATGGGGCACAGAGCAGTCGGAGGCATTTCGGCAATTCAAAAACTACATCACAAAAAACCTCATGGTTATAGCACCAGATGCGGAGGCAACCTTGCTACTATATGTTGCGGCCTCCATAGGAGCAATTGGCGCAGTGCTAGTTCAGGAAAAGGAAATTGACAACAAAAGCGTACAGCACCTAGTGTACTATGTATCAGAAGTGCTACAAGCAGCAAAACTAAATTATTCGGAGGTCAAAAAATAGCATATGCAGTAGTAACAGCATCAAGGAAGCTCAAATACTATTTTCAAGAGCATAAAATCCTGGTACCAACAGCACAACCACTAGCCGATATCCTAGGCAGCAAGGAAGCATCAGGCAGAATCGGTAAATGGGCAACAGAAATATCCTAGTTTGGCATCAAGTTCATCTCAAGAACATCAATCAAGTCGCAAGTGCTAGCAAATTTTTTGGCAGAATGGACATCTCCGCAGCACACAGAAGACAAAGCGGAGGCTTCAATATGGACACTGTACACAGATGGCGCGTGGGGCATCCAAGGTGCAGGAGCCTCCGCTGTATTAATATCACCATCGGGCATCAAAACAAAATACGCAGCAAGACTGTGCTTCAAAGCAACCAACAACGTAGCTGAGTACAAAGCAGTGATCCTGGGGCTCGGCAAGGCCAAGGCACTTGGCGCGAAATACATCATGGTCAGAACTGATTCCATGATAGTAACAGGACAAGTTGAGAAGGACTATGTTGCAAGGAACCCAGAATTGGCTGCATACCTAGAAGTGATCAGGGGTATGGAAAAGAGATTCCAAGGCTTTACCTTAAAGCACATCCCAAGGGGGGACAACTCGGAGGCAGATGAGTTAGCCAAAGCAGCAGCAAATCAAGAGGAGGAACCCGAAGGAACCTTCTACCAAGAATTGACATTACCAGCTACCACAAAAACAACAAAAGTATTTGCGCAGGTACTCCTAGTAGACACAGAGGACTGGAGGAAACCTATAATTGATTTTATCAATGGAGTCCATGTGACATCAGATGAAATAGTTGCATCAAGGCTGGCAATACAGGCAAGGAACTACACGATAATAAACGAAGTTCTATACAAGAAAGGAATAATCCAACCACTGCTCAAGTGCATCACAGAATCAGAAGGCAGAGACCTCTTACAAGACATCCACTCAGGAACATGTGGATCACACATTGGCCCCAGAGCACTTTCAGCGAAGGCAATTAGGCAAGGGTTCTACTGGCCAACGCATATCAAGGATGCATTGCACATAGTAAGAATTTGCAAAGCATGCCAGAGTTTCGCTCCACACCAGGCATCTTCGAGAGCACAAATACAGCTAATACCTCTGGTCTGGCCTCTTCAGCGATGGGGGATGGATCTCATAGGCCCATTACCTCCAGCCCAGGGTGGAAGCAAATATGCAGTGGTAGCAGTAGAATACTTCACAAGATGGATAGAAGCCAAACCGCTTGCAACAATCACCTCTGAAACAGTCAAAAAATTCTTCTAGCAAAATATAATTTGCAGATTTGGGGTTCCAAGGACGCTCATAGTCGACAATGAAAAGCAATTCAATTCAGACAAATTCAAAGAATTCTGCAATAGCATCAGCACACAAGTAGCATTTGCCTCAGTCTACCACCCAGAGAGTAACGGAGCAGTGAAAAGGTCAAATAGGATCATATTCTCAGCAATATCCAAGACATTGCTAGATCACAAAAAAGGCAAATGGGAAGAAGAGCTGCCAAAGGTTGTGTGGTCTCACAACACAAACGTATCGAGAGCCACCAGGTTCACTCCATTCAAACTACTCTATGGAGAGGAAGCAAAGATGCCAGAAGAGATCAAATACCAGAGCCTCCGCACATTAAAACAAAACCTCGCGAAGGATGAAGAGTACACCAAGGAGATGACCGAAGCATACAGGCTAGAGGCAATCGACAATATCAAGAAATACCAAGACCAAACCAGGAAATGGAGGGATGGAAAAGTGGTCACCAAAAACATTAAGGATGGCGACTGGGTAATGAGGCGGAGGCCAAACGCTCAGAATATTGGAAAGCTACAGCCAAAATGGTTAGGACCATTCATAGCCAGGCAAGGAGGGAGGAAAGGATCATTCTATCTGCAAGACACAGAAGGAAGAACATCAGCCCACTCCTGGAACATTGATAGCCTCTGGAAATACTACACATAGAATGTAAGGACTCCGTAGAATTATAAACGGAAG
Organism: Bothriochloa decipiens; assembly: GCA_023333625.1. Classification (NCBI taxonomy): domain Eukaryota; kingdom Viridiplantae; phylum Streptophyta; class Magnoliopsida; order Poales; family Poaceae; genus Bothriochloa; species Bothriochloa decipiens. The sequence goes on along the minus strand of CM041644.1, from coordinate 10,132,897 downwards.
TCCCTAGATTTAAATTCCCGCAATTTATTTTTCCTACAAAAACAGCTTGCACTCTTTTCCTCACAAAAGGGCTCCAAATCGGAGGTGTGGTTTTTAATGAGGCAAGACCGTATGTAATTAACCTCTGAATGTATAAAGAGGACCTCAAAGATTGATACACAAAAATAGTCGAAAGCAGCCAGCAACGCGGCTGCAATATTCGAAAACTATTCACGATCTCACAAGGTTACTTCATGCCACCATTAAGAAAAATGATAAGGCATGAAGCAACCTCCAAAATAGCCTATGCTAAAATGCCTAAAGCCCTCAAAAAAAGACCTGTCCTATCAGGCATCGAGGCAAGAAACAGCAACCATGCGTTGTTAAAAAATGAGAAGGCACGAAACAACCTCCGCAAGATGCCAAAAGCCCTCGAAAAAGCCCTGTCCTATCAGGCATTGAGGAAGGCAATAGCAACCATAGGTTGCAAACAAAGAAGGCATGAAATAGCCTTCGCTGAATGCCAAAAGCCCTCGAAAAAGCTCTGTCCTATCAGGCATCGAGGCAGGCAACAGCAACCATAGATCACGGATGAACAAAAAAGGCATGAACCAGCCTCCACTAAATACCAAAAAACCTCAAAAAAGTCCTGTCTTATCAGGCATCGAGGCAGGCAATTGCAACCATAAGTTGCGAAGCGAACCGAAAAAAGACCTATCAACTAGTTCAGGCACCGGTAGCTCAAAAAACGGGTAACATTACAATCACCAAAAGCAACCTCCGGAACGCAATATTAAAACAAGCTAAGGTAACACTCACACAGGTACAAGTTCACAGAACCAAGTAACCTCTGCGTCATACGCTTTCCAAAAGCAATACAATCACAAGAAACAGATATTCTGCACTCCGGAATGGAGGCAATATGTAAAACAAGTCTATTCATTCGATTTCATGCTTACAATAGTCAGGGCACATTGCGCCTTGCTTATAACAGAAACAATGTGCAAAATGCATGTATCTAGCTGCTAGACCAAAATACACAACCTCTGGGTCAAAATATTCGGCCACTCCACCTAGCTAACCTACTACCACAAGACATGGAAGTGGATCGGAGGTTGCTGGCGCTTGAACCTCCGGCACTAGCAATGACAGAGGCAAACCCTGGGAAACTGTAGAATATCCCCTATCACCTCCCGACTACATACCACCCTGTGCCTCTGGAAACCAGGTCACTTCAATCAAGTCCAATGCACGCTCGGTACAAAGAGAAGGAGGCGAACCTCCAACGCCACGGTGTGCATGGCGAATTCCAAGATCATCTATCAGCACACCACTTTGCACCTTCCAGTCGCAAGCAACCACGGCATCCAAAATCCTTACATCAGCAATGCTAAATAAGAATGCAGCCAACCGCCATCTCCGAGGCTGTTCCATTACGAGTCCTTACACAGTACCAACACAAAAAAGCTCATAGTAAGCACTATCAGTATAATGTACACAACAAAGCAGCCCAAATGATCAAGGAGGGAATAGATCCTTTTATAAGGACCTCCAAAGCACCATTAAACCAGCTACAGCTACCTATCATTAAAGGAAACAAGTACCAAACCAGTACCTGTGTTAACTAGCCTCTGCAAGCGAGGACGCTAAACAAATAAATACCAAAGATACACAAAGTACACAAGGGGTACTATAAAAGAAGTAGAGCTCAACGCCTGCATGCATGAGCAGCGGGAAAGGGCCAACCACAACCAGCTCCACGTAACCAAAACCCGCTTAAGGGAGATGGAGGCAGACGTCCGCATACAGACGACCAAAAATAACGAGATACCGCTCAAGAATTTGTAATAGTGTTGGCAAAAGAAATGTCCCAGAGGCAGCTGTGGCCTCTGGGACAATGCCAAAGAGGGAAGCCAGTAGAGCAAGCCAATCAGGATCATCATTTGAACGGAGACAAGGGGGATACCGCGTAAGAACTCGTAACGTCCTCCCGTCTCCGCTGAAATCAACCATAGATTATCTCCACAGAATAAGCGTCGGGACGCACGGACAAATTGCTGAAGACTGCAAAGTCAAACATAGCAAGACTGACAACAGCACTAGTCGAAGAGAAACAATGGTTGTAACATCCACCGTATGTTAACGATAAAGTTATTAATACACAAATGTGTCTCAAAGTGGATACAACCTCCGGGGAGAAAAACAGAAATCACCTCTGTAGGTAACACCTACAATAAGGCACGAAGGCCTCCGACTAATTAAAGTAGGCCTCCGTAGCATAGCGGAGGCCGAAATGAGCAACCATACAAATGACATGTCCATCACAACATCAAACCTCCGCGCAAACAAATATGATTACAAAGGTCTAGACGGACCACGCCATGCAAAAGAATGAATAAAACTAGGGCGTGCGTCATCCAAATCGCTAAGAACAAGATCGAACATGTCGTCCACCAAAAGCCTAGGAAACACTGACTTCCAATAAGTCCACAGCTCGTTGCTAATGTAAACATTGTTGCACATAAAGGTAATAGGCTCGACCTCCTGCACAGGCCCCAAACTGCAGACCTACGCAGGATGATTCGGCCATTAATATTTTACAAAACCAAGACTTAAATTGTTCTTTACATATGCACAATAGCACCAAGTCAGCAAAAGTGTGGCAGAACCTTCTAAAGCATATGGCCCACACGCATGATTATTGTCTAAACAGACTCCAAATAACCATGAATGTGTTTCATAAAACTTAAAGGGTCTGTCAGGTAAATCCTGAATCATCCACAATTCTTCGAGCAGGATCAATCATTACAAAGAGACATTACAGTATTATAACAGTTTTATACAAATTATATACATCAGAGTAAAAGAGCGAAAGGATTACAATAACATAATTTTACAAACTGTTTAGTTTCAACTTACAGATTATAAGTTGAATTATTACAAACCATAGTAGCAATGGAATAACAATATAACGTATTACATCAACCTTGATTATATGCTCTGCCCAAGAGCGAGATATCCTATTCGTCATCACTTTCCTCGACGACTGTCATGCAACAAAATGTGAAGCATTCCTGCCCATGAGGCTCACCTGCAACAAGGGTTCAACAAACCCTGAGTACAAAAGTACTCAACAAGACTGACCCGACAAAAAAGAGGGGTGAAGACTCAGGAAATGCAGGCTAGAGGGACAAGGTAAGGATTGCAGGAGATAAAAAATTTTGCAGAAAAGCTTGAAAGAAAGAAAAGCGATCTTGCTCAAGATCAAAATTACTAACCAACTTTCTCCTTAAACCTTACTCATTATTCAAGTTGTTACTACGATGATGAACACCGATCGAGTCTTCTTCTCCGAGAAGCAACGGCGATTCGAATCCATTTTTATATACCCAGCTGGGACCTAGGTCACTGATATACAGGAGACTCTAACTCCTAAGCATATCAGATGAACCGATATACCGAAATAACAACCGTAGCCATATATCACCACATGATACACGTGAGCACTTTTTTACCCAGTGTACCGATATACATGGGAACTTAAACCCACAGTATAACACACTATGACATATGTGGGGACTCTGGCCCACTATAAGTCACTCCATGACATACGTGGGGACTCTGGCCCACTGTATGACCGTTCATGCATGTGGATTTCTAGTTTCTCGATATCACCAGTTCACCATCGACACGGGACCTAGGGCATCAACAGACGGAAACACTACAGAGGGACTCCTTTCCCAATGCAAGTTAGCCGTCCGGACTCGATTTATTACTAAAAGCATGATTCCAACAGATAAAACCAATCTCATCTTTTTAATTATTTTACCTCTGAACACTTAATTAATTAAGCAGGGCTAAGCATTACTACGCGTTTTTTAGAACAGGTAACAAGGAATTATGGAAGTAAGACAGGTAATGCAGTTGGTGGGTTTTCACTCAACTCCTATTTCTTAATGCAACATATCATAAGTGAAGCGATAAAACTTTTATAAAATAGAATAGGGTTTGAATGCATTCGGGGCTTGCCTTGGTATTCGGGGTAGATGGTCTTGGGCTTTGGATCAATCCAATCTCCTGAGTATGCTCTTCCTTCGGATCTGGGGTGACAATATTAAACTCTCCGTTATCAGAAACTATACGATACAATGATATGCTTCAACATGATTGAATAGTAAACATGATGCTCGATGGATGCACAACCAGATTAAAGGCTTGAGTATAACTTTTCTTCACGATAAAGTTGCAAGCCAACTAAAACTTACTTACTAAGTTCATTAAGGTTAACTATATTATTTAAGAAAGTTATTAAACACATAAAATAACGTTAATTAAGCCCTAATGACATGATCCAGGTAAGCGTAAATAATTAATTAAAGTGCCAAAGGTCATTAGGGTTAATGATCCAAGGTCATCAATCAATCCCAAAGTCAAACAATTCCTATAATGATTAAACTTAATTAAACGGGATTAATTAATTATTTAAAAGCATAAAATAAAGGCATAAAAATTAAAGTTGTCTAATTAAGCTCAAAATTTTATTTTGAAAAGCTCTTGGTCTAATTAGATGGCAAAATAAATTTCAGAATTAAAAGCCAATTATTTTATTTATTAAAAATTATTGAATGTCCATTTTTCAATTAAAAGAGCTAATTTTAACTTATAGTTCAAATTTGAAATTTCATATTTTTCCAGATGACATCATAAAGAACATACACAAAAATTTTCAGAATTTTTGGAGCTATACATAAATTATTACGATTTTCCAAAGAAAAAACATTTTTAAACATTTTCTAAAAATAGAAAAAGAAAAGAGGAAACAGTGCTCCAGCGCTGACCAAGCCGGCCGACGCCGTTCACCGGCGATTTCTCACCGACGGTGAGGTCTCCGGCCATGGGGTTGGCACCTACATCATCACCTCGACACGGCGAGCAAACTGAGCTAGCTAACGTGGCGGCGGAGTGACGGCGACACCCACGCCAGCGGCCATGGCGGCACGGCGGAGCTCCGACGCGGCGGCAACTCTCACCGGAGCGATTTTCGACGACGGCGAGTGCACGGACCTGGGCTACACACTCTTGCGGTCACAATCATCAACAAGATGGAACCCAATTTGAACCCCAGCCGCAACGGCTACGCGCGCGGCGGAGCGGCAAGGTCACACCGGCGGCGACGCACGGTGACCGGCGATTACGGCGTTGAATAAAAGAAATTGAGGGCACCAACAGATGCAAGAGCTCACCATGGGCACGGTGCGCACGTTGATGAGGGCTCGGAGTTGCTGAGTCGAGCTATGGACGGCGGCGCTGAGGGCGTCGGCGGCGCTCCGGTGGCAAGGACGGCATCACGGCGTGTCCTGTGTACCAGAGAGCGAACCACGGTGCGCATAAGGAGCAGGATAGCACAGAGAGCATGATGAGAGGGTTAAAGGAAATATGTTTTCCACCTTGGCGGCGGTGGACGGCGAGGAAGCTCACGGCGGCTCGGCGACCGGTCGCGAGGAAGACGACGTCGTGCGGGCAGCTCAGACGACGAGAGCGGGCATGAACTGGCTCAGAGGAAGCACAAGGTAAAGGCGAAGCTTATGGCAAGAGCAATTGAGCAACGGTAGAGCAACGGTGGCGAATTAAAACGGCGGAGCGAGGTCGTCGGCGGCGGCGGCAGGGGGAAAAGAAGAAAAGAGGCGGCGGCCGACCTATTTATAGGGCAGGGGCGAGGTATGGATGGGCGACACGACGACGATGAAGCTTCGCGCATCCAGGAGCACGCTGGCTGCCGTGGCATGTGTGGCGGTGGACGGCGACGCGGCTTGAGAAGCCGGCGATGGCGGCCGACGATAGGTCTCGGTGCTATTCAAGCAAATTACAGAAATGGCACTCGTTTGAAATTACAAATTACTTCAAAATTTGTATTAGAACTTGAAAATCTCTAAAAATATCATTTGCATAACTTTTCAAAAGCTACACTTTTCATTTAACTGTCATCCTCAAATTCTGTTTGGATTTTGAAATATGAATTCAAATTCAAAAGGGGAATAAAACCCAAGAAACAAACATTTGAAATTACTTTTGATTTTTCAATAGAATTTGAAAATCTTCAAAACTATGAAATGTTTAACTTTTCAAACCAAACCTTTTTTATATACAAAGTTTTCCTAAATTATGCATAATTTTTGAATTATAGTTTTAAAATCAAAAGGGGTCAAATGCTAAAAAACTATATTTTCAAATTTATTTGAAATTCTTCTTAGAAACTTGAAAAACTTTATAAACCAACTTTGTATCTATTGTCAAGATCTACAAACTATCTTTTTAGAGTATCCCCAAATTCCTTATAGATTTTGAATTATAGAAAAGGGGATAAAACTAGGTTTTGAAATAAAGGGTTTTTAAAACCGAATTCAAACTCGATTTGGTTTCTAATTTAATTGGTTGGTTATTAGTGATCACATACATCATCCAAGGACATTTTTAGGTCAATGACCTAATAGTACCCTTGGTTGACCAAGTTGGCTTTTGAAAAACATTTTATAGCTTTCCAATTTGAATTTAAATTTGAATTGCAAGACTTGGGAATAAGCTTTGAAATCCAAATTCAACTTCAAATATGGAAATCATTTTTAGGGTTGGACTTAGATTTATACACTATACTTGACACTAGTGTAAACACGGTTTACACCTCAAGTACATAGAATATAAATCAAGCATTTGAGATGACATTCGAAAGTAGGGTTTTATTATTTCATGTGACAACACATTCCAGAAACACAATCAACCTATGAAATGTAAACTTGTTTTAGTTAATGCACATCAAGGTTGACCTAATCATGAATGCTTTGCAGTGCATATGATGACATGGCAGGTTTTAGTTAATATAACACCAGAGGTGTTACAAAAAGACAAAACATATACAACCACAAATGAAGATGAATTTCTACACCTCCTCGGCAGCAATCAAGTCCTGAGGCCCCACGCGAGCTCCCGGAGACGCTGCCGCTTCCTCCGCCATGCAATCAGTCCCAGCGCTAGCAGGAAGAATTTGGGGGGCAGAGGCGCCAGCGTCGGCAGATCCCTGGGTTCGTGCAGAAGTGCCGCCAGAACAAGTCGGCCCGTGACCGCTGCGGTTGCCATACTTCAGTTGCTGAAAAAGACAGAAAATAAGAGGAGAATCGCTAATGCAGCTCTCGCAAGAAAAATAAAGCACCAAAAACCAACCATACATACCGTTTCATGGGTAACATTGGCCATGGCAATGGTCTCCGACTGACCGAACTTGGACCAGAACTTCTCTATAAAGCTACGCACGGTGGTCTTAACAAAACGATCCGTTCTGCCAAGTTCAGCGGGATCTCCCAGCTCAGGGCAATCAAAATTCCCAATTTGGACAATGTCCTTGGACACAAAGAGCTTGCACAGATAGGTGGCAGAGGTCTTCGCACTAAAATCAGAAACTCCGATCATAAACTCAATAAGATTGGCGAGGTTTCCCTTGATCCAAGAAAAGACACCGGTGGTAGAGGCCTCACGATCGACCGGAGTCACCGTACCACCAAATGCCCGGACGGCAGAGACATAGGTTTCAGCCACCTCTAGCCTGATCAACCTCGTGGCGGTCAGCTCCTTCTCAAGCTCTTCAACCCTATCCTTAAGAGCTGCCACCAGCCGCCGCTCGGCATCCACTTCTTGCCATAGAAGATTAGAAATCTCAGCGGCTTTGTCCGCCCGCTGGTTGGCGGTAGCCTCCGCTTCTTTAGCAATGACCTCCGCTTCTTTGGCAGAAGCCTCCGCCTCTCTAGCAACAGCAAGAGACCTCTTTAGCTCATCAGATTCAACCTTAAAAGCTGATAGCCGCTTCTTTAAATCGGAGGACTTCAGAGCCATTCGCCCCTTCTCTTGGGTCTAAGAATCGACCTCCGCCTTGAAGACCCTGATAGCTTCATCCTTCTTGACCAGTTCAACACAACTACTGGTTTCAATGGCCATGGACAAGGCGGCGCTCTAGAGATAGCAATAAAACAATGCTCAAATCAGATACTTGACAGAGTACATAGCTAGAAACGGAAAAAATGAAACTAAACTTACAATAATATGATGATTAATATTGACGTCCATCAAAGTCTGAAACGACAACCTAGCCAGACGCCGGTATAGGTCTCCGTCCATTGAATCAGTCAGCTGGCCAATACCTTGAGCCTAGCTAAGGAGAGCACTTGTGCCCTCATCAGGGCAAGGGCCGGACGGGAGGAACCCAGAGCCAACCATGCCCATCGGAGGTCGCGAAGATGTAGGCTTTGCCTCAGCAACGGCCCCTCTGGGAAAAGGAACACCCAAAGCCAAAGGTGGCAGAGGGGCAGGCTGAGTGGCCTCAACAGTAAGGATATCTGAAAGTAGATATAAAAAACACAAGTCAAACAACAAAAACAAGAAAACACCAAATCTCAAGAAAAATATATATCATACACATGCTCTCCGAGCAAGGAAACTTCCCTGTCAGAGGCATAAGCACAAGAAACCTTCAAAGTTTGGAAATCCACATAGGTCATACTTCAAATAAGAACGTTACCTTGGCTCAAAGTATACGCATCCTCGGGGACCTCAACATGTTCCGCTCCGAGTGGGGCAGTCTCCGCAGGCTTCTCAGCGCGATGAGCCATGCCACCGGCCTCCTCCAACTCATCCTCATCAGAGCTGGCGTCTAGATATGCACTAGCAAAAGGCTTTACAGAAGGCTCAGCGGGCGGTGTCTCAACATGCGCAGACACAGGTTCGGCGGCCGACGAGACAGGCCTAACCGACGGTGAACTAGAGCCCGCAGCTGCTAAGGCATGAGACACCCCCGGGGAAGCAGCAGGCGATGGAGAATACCGAGACGGGCCCTCAGAACTGGGCAGCGCCAAAGCATCAGTTTCCATTAGAAACTCAATCCCCAAATCCGGATTGACAATAATGTCCCTATCTTTGTCATAGAGGTCCTCAAAAACGTCCTCAATCTCCGCAGATTCAGAGGAGGCTCCTCTCTGCTTTTTTGGGCCTCCGCGCGCCAAAGCGCCAGCTTTTCTTTTCTTTCCCTCGGCGGCCTTCGTAGCAGCACCGGCAGCAGTGGACTCTTTCTTCTCATTTTTCTTCTTCAGCTTCTCAGGGAGCTCACGCTCAGTGTAGTGGATGCCGAGTTCCTTGAACACCCTGTTGAGGCAAGGCATGGTACCGGCCTTAGACCTCCGGGCAAGATACTCCTTCTCAGAAACTTCTCCAAGCATCTCGATGGCCTTCTACTCGGTGGCATGGACAAAGTCCTCTTTGCTCTGACCCTCAGGGAGCTGTAGCCCAAAATACGGACATAAGATTCCACCAGCAACACCAAAAATAGGAAGGTCCAGTTTCTAAAGGACAAACTTCTTCCTATCCTTTCCGCCAAGCAGAGGTCAGAAATCGGAGGCAATCATCTCCTCCACAAGGTCTCCCCCTCCGGAATAACGGCAAGCATCAGCAAATACTCTAGAATAGGACTTCCTTTTCTCGGAGACGGTTGCCTCCGGCTTGATGCTGGTGTGCGGGTCCATCCGGGTCATAACGGAGGCGAAGGGAAAGGTAATGATCCTCTGACCATCTTCTCCGACCTCAGAAGCACCAGAAGTCTTCACATAAAACCAGAAGTCCATCCAGTCAGCGGGCTGCCACTTCCCTCGCTGACACCAAGAAATAGCAATCTTTTCCTTGCCCTTGCCAGGGTTCCTCTTGGCCATGAAGCTACATGATGTGAATTGCGCAAGCCTTGTTCCAACATACTTCTGCTGTTTTTGCAACTCGTAAAATTCTGCGAAGGTGTTTATGCTGATTCCCCCACCATACGATTCGACAGCCCAAAGAAACTTACTCATATTCAGAAACGCATGAGGGGTCATGTGATGAAGTTGCACGTCGAACCACTCAAGCACGTATTGAACGAAATTGCAGCAGGGGAAGCGAAGGCCGCAGGTAAAGAAATTCCTAAACACAACGGCCTCATATCGCTCAGGCAGCGAATAGTCTCTTCACTCGGAGCTCGCCCGCGGCCAACAAGGATGTAGCCCTTCTCCTCGAGGCCATCCACCATCGCCTGGGTCATCCGGCTATGACCAAAGTCGTAGCTGACCTCCGAGTCAGAAAAAGTAACCTTCGGAGGCATTAGATCGCTAGGGGAAGCCTCGACGTTAGAAAGTGACTCCTCGAGATCCCTGGCCTCCGCAGCCGCCAGCATGCACTGCTCAAAAAGGCCAAGGAAGCCTCCGACTCTGATGCCCTGGAACTAGGAATAGGGGCTGGAGAACGGGCGGCGACGCTCGTAGCAGGGGCGTTTAGGTGCCACGGTGGCAGGACGCCGGGGCAAAGGCAAGCGCGGAGGCAGCAAGCAAAAAGTAAACCTACGCGAATCAAAGCGGAGGCAGTAGCAAGCAGAGCAAGCTACGCGGAGGCAAGCAAAGGAGGGTACGGGTCGTTTTCACAGCCCACCCCCTTTATATAGGCAGTGATGAGGCGCCTCGAATTCTCAGCCCAACGGTCACGACGATTGACGAATCAAACGACAGCAGTTCAACGGACTCCAATCAACGCACAAGATTAAAAACCGGACAACGGTAAAAAGCAAAGCCTCCGGTCCAACGTTCAACGGGCCAGGGGGAGTCAGAGGTAATCATAGCCTCCATGGCTAGGGGCGTATTGATGGATAGACCGCCTCCGCTGGACCTAACCCTCAAGGGGGGAATGTTGGAGATGCGCCCTAGGACCGGCCCCAGGACCGGAGCAGCTTATTACCTCCGATTTCTATCTGGCTCACAGTTCCGACTGTGTTCAACCTAGCCCACGCTTGCAGGTTTTAGAGTCGTCACCGGGGGACAGATCTCCGGGCGGAGGTCTCCGGGAGACGCGTCGAACCGGTCGACGGCGGAGACCTGGCGGCGACCACCGTCGCTCAGGCGGAGGCTGCACCTCCGCTGGGAAGCACCCAGCGGAGGCTTCGAACCGGTCGACGGCGGAGACCCGGCGGCGACGACCCTCACTCAGGCGGAGGTTGTACCTCCGCTGGGTAGCCTCCAGTGGAGGCTTCGAACCGGTCAACGGAAGAGGCTCGGCGAAGATCACCGTTGCCGAGCGGAGGCTAGTCGACACAGCCTCGCTGGGCCCGGAGGCTTTGTGTGGAGGAGGTGATAACCTGAGGCTGCTTCTACCTGGGCGGTTCGCCGAAGCCAGCTGGGAGGCATAAGGACAGTTGGTGGGCTTGACGGGCCTCTTGCGAGTGGTGATGGACCACGGCCCATGGCCGTGGCCAGGAAATGGTGGCCCAACGTGCCCCTAAGGGACCCACGTGTAATAGAGTCAGTTTCTAGGGTTTGAAAACTTCCTTTGGGGGCACACATGTACTTTCAGCCTCGAGCTGAGGAGCCACTATATAAGGCCACGCCCCCTGTGTAATAAGGGGAGGACCTCCTGGTAGTTGTGGCATTACTTGCTGTCGGGCCCACATTGTAATCTTCATATTTAATACACAGAGAGAGGAACCGTCTGGGTTACTCATTCTATCTTCACTCTAACCTGCTGGGACTCGGTTCTAACAAATTTATACTGTCACAGCGACACTCAAACTGGGACAGAGGGAGTACTACTTACTCCTACCTAGGCCTTATTTAGATGCCTTCAAGATTTCAAGTTTTTTCACTCTCTGTCCATCACATCAATCTTTAGCCGCTTGGATTGAACATTAAATGTACATAAAAAATAACTAATTACAAAATCTTTTAAATCTAGTTAATCTATAATTAGATAATAATTATCAAATATAAACAGAAGTGCTACCGTGCTTAGGATTGCAAAAAGTTACAATCGGAACAAGCCCAGTGTACCTAATGCTCCTGACCGTGGGCCCGCAAGGCCGCAACCCGCATGACACGATGTTCTTCGTGGGAGGAGAAATGGAGAGAGGCGCTGGGCCAGCACGTTTTTTGGGCACGGTTCATGACTGGTTCATGTACTACTACGTGCAACAACGCAAACTCTATCGTACGCAAATTAAAGCCGCATGCAGGCTCTATCAGGCGGCACATGCCACACGGTCCACGGCGGGTGCCCCTCAGTGAAGCCTCGCGCAACCACACCTGGGGCCTCGCATGTCGCATCGAAGCCATTGATGGGGGCTGTATCATGTGGTGCTGGCTGCCGACGCACGCCGCCGTGTGCTCTCGCCTCTCGCCGTCTGACTCCTCTATCTACCCCGTAGCTGACGAAAGTGCGAAGCCATTGCCAGGGTAGGCACGCAGTCACGCACGGGGACAGAGGGGAGGGACTGCACTTGCGGTGGCAGAGGGCCGCTGGGCAGCATGGATGGAGTAAACAGCGCGGCAGCGATCGATTCCAAAGTGCCAGGCAGCATGGATGGAGCATGTGCCACGGCAGCGAACCGCGAGTCGCGGACAGCACGCAACGCCATGGCTGCAGCGAGCCGACTCGCGGATGGCACGGAACCATAAATGCTCATTGTCTTTGTGTGTCTGTTGCACACGCCAATTCAGTTTGCCGTCGCCAGTGTCCAGCGTCGAGACATGGCACCACAACCCTAGACCAGGGCCCTGACGCGACGCGCAACAGTAGTGGCGCGCGCGGCTCGTTGTTGGCTCGTTTAAATCCTGACTGACATCAAGCGTGGGGACCGCTGCATCTTCCATGGATGAGGATGAAGGGTTATTGAAGGCGTCAAGGCGATCTCTGTGCAGGTGTGCAGCTAGCGTGTACTCGGAGCATCAGGATTCACGGATCCAGTCATGGCGCTGGTGCACCTACATAACAGTGATGAGGCTAAACGAGTGGAGTACTGCACGTCTTGTGGTCTTGGAAGTTGAAATGTTGGTTCACCGTCGTTCAGCAAGGACGACGCACCGATAGGCTTCGGCCTCCGGACGCCGGTCACCGATGGGACTTCAAAGAAAATGATATATTTTATCCATCCTAAAATAAATATCATTTTAAGTTTTCATGCCACAAGTTTAACTCGATTTGTAATATGTGTAGTATTTATATTTTTAAATAAAAATATTAAAAACTAGACGAAAAGTTTTTTCCAACGATACTAATTACTTAATATAAATATTTATATATTTTAATATACAATTATCGGCATTTGTTTATTAAGAAGTGAAAATGACACTTATTCTCGGACGGAGGGAGTATGCAATTAAGCGACTACATGATGCAACACCCTCGTACATTACACACGGGCGAAAAAAACTACTAGTAACTGGTTCATGCATGGCTTGGAAACCGAAACAAACTACCGAAAAAGTGCGAGCAAGACTGCGCTGCGAAGGACAGATGGGCAAGGTAGCGCGCGGACTGCACACTTGCAATGGCACATGGGCGCTCCTCGCGGGCGCTCCATGGTCCCTGTCCCACACCGCGTGCTCAGGTCCTGGGTGTGCGCGAGGAGACCATGGACCATGGATTTTTTTTCGACTCTAGGAACTTCATTTTATAATCAATCTGGATTACAATCTTCAGTCAGCAGGTGGCCTATGTAGGTTGGGGCTAACTGCCACTCTCCCATCCTCTTATCACCTGAGACTTGTTTAGCTAGATTATGAGCAACTCTATTACAAGAACGACTTATGGAGACCACAGAAAAACTATCGAAACAAGAGCTAATCAAACAGATATCAATGATGATCGGCGCAATCTGGGAGCTATGGTTGACATCCTCCTTCCATAGCTTTGGAAAAACTTGTGACTCGGTCTCCAGAATAAGCTTTGTGACTCCCCTCTCTCTGGCTAGGACAACACCATCACGGCAGGTCATGGCCTCCAACGTTAGGGCGTCCAGTCCATGGGGGTACCACTTCGCCCACCCCCCAGCAAACGCACCAGAGGATGTGCGAAGGACTACTCCAGAAGCTCCCTCGCCTTTCCTTGGATCCAAGGCGCCATCTGTATTACATTTGAGCCATCCCTCCAGTGGTGGCCGCCATCGCTGCACGACTCTCCCTTGCTGCGCTGGGGGTTTTGGCTTATGTAAATTCCAAAGGTAGTAAGCTGTGTCCATAGACCATCGCACCGCAGTGCTGATTGGCTTACCAGACTCACCATGCCGACGTTGGTTCCGCTGCATCCAAAGAGCATACATGCCGATGATAAAAATTCCTCGCTCTTTGTCACTGCATATCTCTGAAGAAAGCAGGTCCCTTGCCCACGTTACAGGATAGAGCGTTGGTAGCTTTGCGCCTGTTATGGTCCTGACTTGCTTCCAGAACTTCTTTGCCACCGTACATTCCATGAAAACATGCATGATGGACTCCACATCTGCCCCCACATAATTCACAGAATGTTGTTGGCTCAATATGCTTTCCGTGGAGAATTTGTTTAGCTGGGAGGAACTCATGTAAACTCTCCACCAAAAGTATTCGCCACGAAACATCTCCCGATCCACCTGGTGACAACACTGCATTTCGCCCATTCGCCGCGTATAAAACACGGTAGGCTGACTTAACAGTGTAGTCACTATGCTTCTCCAAATCCCATGCCAATCGGTCTTCATCATGTTGCCGTATTGGTATCCGGAGTATGGCAAGCGCATCAACCAGGATGAAAGTTTCCTGTATAAGCGCTTCATTCCATTCCCCAGATTCAGTCATCAGCTCGGACACCATACTGAGCTCCTGTCCCTCTCCCAGAGTGAGTGGCTAGGCATCAAAGCGTGCCGGAATCCATCTATCCCTCCAGATACTGATACGGATGAGGATGAAAGCGAACTCCGGCAAAGGTACGGTATACTATCAAAGACTCTTGCAAGCCTGAAAAACAGTTCGAGCATCAAGGTAAATTAATGTTCACAGATCACAGGTGCTCACTATGTGGCGTGTACACGGGGGCGTCGGGGATTTCACTGATCCAGTCATGGCGCTGGTGCTCCTACAGTGATGACGCTAGACGAGTGAAGCACTGCACACGTACTACACTTTACTGCTACTCGTGCTAATCCAAGTACTTTTTAGATCTCGTACTGCTGCACTTCACTGCGCAGCAGTAGATCTGGAAAGGACAGAAAGGATCGAACGTACTGTATGTTCTTTCTTTCCAAAATTAAGACGAACCCTTGACCTAAACAAAAAAGACGAACCCTGATCCCAAAAGGTGGTTCTCTGCTCCATCGGCATAAAAGTAATAAAAAAAATTCGGCGCGACAAACAAGAACCCCACGACCCCACACTCGGTCGGTCTCTCTCCATCTGTGTGTATGATCACTCAAAAAACATACTTTAAGCAAATATATAAAAAAAACAAGGAATCTGCAGCCCAAGACACGACAGTAGTAGATATCCCTCTCAGTCATCGATGTACACGATGAAATTAATTAAGAACCACAGATCAGTTATAAAGGAATGTGGAAGTCTTTTTTAGCAAGACTAATCCAAAGAAGGCGGTCCAAGCGATCAACACTGACAACTACTTACATCATTTTCATGTTTACGTTGGAATATGATTCAAATTAGTAACATGAGTCTTGTGAGGACGTCTGGAGGGTCATGGTTTGATCATATTTATTAGCGGATTTGTTTCCGTATTTGACTGCAGTCAGTCCGTCCTATAAATACATCTTGTAAGCCGTACGGGAAGAGCTGACGACTCATTGTATTCCCTGCGTTCTGTAAACTCTCTCCATATAGTGAAGATAGCCGGTTGGCGCCCGTGGTTTTTCCCGCAAGGGTTTTCCACTAAAAAATCTGTGTCTCGTGTTCGATCTTGATTGCATTATTTGCTAACAAGTGGTATCAAAGCCAGACACGAGATTGAAGAAAATATTAGTGTTTCGTCCTTGTTCTTCATCGCGCCGCCGCCAGATCGTTTCCTTTCATGCTGGTGCAAATCGCCGACTCGACATCGTGTCAGAGTCCAAGGCGGAGTCTGATTCGTGAGCAAGTTCGACGCGTGGTCATCGGTGCAAAACCGTTCCACGCGGTTCCCGTCTGCTGGCTTGTTCATTTCGAAGAAAGCGTATTGACCGGCATCTACAAAAGCTGCTGGTTTTTCCTGGCTATGGTCGCGGAGACCAATTCATCTGCTGCCGCCGCTGTCCTGATCGTGGGGAGAAGAAATCAAGTCCACTATTGTTGTCGTGTCCGGATCGAGGCGTGTGCTGCTGTTCCAGGCGGAGGAATCAAATCCATCCGCTGTTGCCGCTGCGTAACTCGCCATCGAGTGCACACGGATCAAGGGTCTGCTGCTTGCCGTGCACTTGAATCAAAGTGCGTGTGTTGCTGTTCGTGAATCAAGTTGATTTGGTCAAGCTGCAAGTTGTGGCTGTTCATGAGAAAAAAAACAGATTTGGTGATTTCTGCTACGTGCACAAGTGAAGCGTACCAGAGGAGTCCTTCAACAATTGTTTTTGCTATTCGTACACATCAGGTGTACACAGGCTATAGGTTTTAGTTAGGGCTACCTAAATTTCTGCAGATTATTTTCTCTGGTTATTGCTATTATTTGTTCATCATGTCTTTAGAGAAATATGATCCTCAACTGGATCGTGACACAAGGTTCGCTCTGTGGCAAGTCAAGATGCGGGCTATTCTGACGCAGGCTGATGTTGATGATGCTCTTGATAGATTCAGTTACAAGGATTCTAAAACTTAGACCGATGATGAGAAAAAAAAGGATCGTAAGGCCTTAACTCAAATTCATCTTCATCTTTCAAATAATATTTTGCAAGATTGTCTGCAGGAGAAAACTACAGCTGCTTTGTGGCTCAAGTTAGAGTCAATTTGCATGTCTAAAGATTTGACAAGCAAGATGCATATGAAGATGAAGTTATATTCGCACAAGTTGCAAGAGGGTGGTTCTGTTATCAACCATCCGACAGTCTTTAAGAAGATTGTTTCTGACCTTCAGGCTATGAAGGTAGAATATGATGATAAGGATTTGGGTCTTATTCTTTTGTGCTCTTTGCCTAGTTCATTTTCAAACTTCAGAGATACTTTATTATATAGCCATGATACACTAACTCTTGATGAGGTCTGTGAGGCGTTGCATGCTAAAGAAAAGATAAAATTGATGGTGTCTTCTAAAGGTTCTACTTCCAAAGGAGAAACATTGGCTGTTCGTGGGAGGACAGAAAATAAATCAAACAATGGCAAGAGAGGCAAAAGTTCTAATCGTTACAAAGGCCGATCAAAGTCTCGAGGTAGAGGAGATAAATTCTACAAGTATTGCAAGAAGGATACTCGCTTTATCGAGGATTGCTTTAAATTGAAGAATAAAGAGAAGAGAACTGGCACATATAGAGAGAAAGGTAAAACCACTGATGAAGGTAATGCTTCTGTTGCTGCTTCTAAGGCAGATTATTCCGATTGTGATTCTCTAGTTGCTTTTGTTGGATGTGCTAATAATAGTGATGATGAATGGATTCTTGATTCCGCTGCTTCTTTTCATATATGCACTAATAGAGACTGGTTTGTCACCTATGATTCTCTCCAAGGTGGAGGTTCTGTTAGATTGGGTGATAATAGTGCACGTGATATTGTTGGCATTGGTTCCATTCAAATTAAGATGCATGATGGCATTGTCAGAACATTGGCTGACGTGAGATATATGCCTAGCATGAGCAAGAATCTTATTTCTCTCAGTACTTTTGATGTTAAAGGGTACAAGTACTCCGGTGGAGATGGAGTTTTAAAGGTGTCAAAAGGTTCTCTTATTGTGATAAAAGGTGAATTAAAATCTCCAAATCTGTACAGTCTTCGTGGTACTACAATTACATGTGATGCCGCTATAATTTCTAATTCATCTAATTCTGATGCTACTGATCTTTGGCATAAACGTCTTGGACATATGAGTGAGCAAGGCTTGCATGAATTGTGCAAGAGAGGACTTCTTGATGAACATAACATCAGTAAGTTGAAATTTTATGAGCATTGTGTGTTTGGCAAACATAAGAGGGTGTCTTTTAATATCTCTACTCATAAAAGTAAAGGTATTCTTGATTATGTGCATTCTGATTTATGGGGACCATCTCGTAAGCCTTCTTTTGGTGGTTCTCGTTATATGTTGACAATCATTGATGATTAATCTCGTAAGGTATGGCCTTATTTCTTGAAGCATAAATCAGAAGCATTTTTAGCATTTAAAGAGTGGAAGATTATGATTAAAAATCAAACTAAGAAGAAGGTTAAAAAGCTTCGCACTGATAATGGGATGGAATTATGTTCTAATGAGTTTAATGCATATTGCAAGTCTCAAGGCATTGTTAGGCACTACACTATTCCTTATACGCCTCAACAGAATGGTGTAGCTGAGCATATGAACAGAACTATCATCTCCAGGGCCCATTGTATGTTGTCTAATGCTGGCTTGAATAGGCATTTTTAGGCTGAAGCTGCTTCCACTGCTTGCTATCTTATTAATCATTCACCCTCTATTCCTCTTGATAAGAAAACTCCAATTGAGGTATGGTCTGGATCTCCAGCTGATTATTCACAATTGAGAGTTTTTGATTGTACTGCTTATGCTCACGTTGATAATGGTAAATTAGAGCCTAGAGCTGTTAAATGCATTTTCATTGTTTATCAACATGGTGTTAAAGGTTATAAATTATAGAATCTCCAGACTTAGAAGGTTATGCTTAGCAGGAATGTTATCTTTAATGAGGCTGTTATGTTTGTTGATAATACTTCTGTTGATGCTCCTGTTGAGGGAGAGAAAATAAGTGTCCAGGTGAAGCACTTAATTGATTCACCAGATGTTGATAATGTTGCTGTGAAAGATGCACCTATTGCTAAAAATTCTTCAATTGTTGATGATTCCCCTTCTGCTGTTGAGCATTCTTCTCCAGTTGTGCAGTCTCCACAATGTTCTATTGCTGCTGATAGGTCCAGAAGGCAGCCAAAGCCTGTTAAAAGGTATATTGAAGAATGTAATATTGCTTATGCTATGAGTGTTGCAGAAGAGATTGAAGGTAATTCAGAACCTTCTAATTATTCTGAGGCTATTACTTCTGCTGATCGCAACAATCGGATGATCTCTATGCAAGATGAGATGGAGCCACTTCAAAAGAATGGTACTTGGAATTTAGTGAAATTGCCCAAAAATAAAAAGTCTGTCCGTTGTAAATGGATTTATAAAAGAAAGGAGGGTCTTTCTCCTAGTGAGCCAGCAAGGTATAAAGCAAGGTTGGTTGCTAAAGGCTATAGCCAGATTCCAGGTTTTGATTATAATGATGTCTTTCCCCAGTTGTTAAGCATAGTTCTATTCGCATTATGCTTAGTATTGTTGCCATGCATGATTATGAACTTGAGCAATTTGATGTTAAAACTGCATTCTTACATGGGGAGTTAGAAGAAGATATTTATATGAACCAACCTGAAGGTTTGTTATTTCTGGAAAAGAAAACCTTGTTTGTAGACTAAAGAAGTCTCTTTATGGTTTGAAGCAATCTCCTAGGCAATGGTATAAGAGGTTTGACTCATTTATGCTCTCTCGTGGTTTTAAGCAGTCTAATTATGATAGTTGTGTTTATTTAAAGATTGTTAGTGGCTCAGCTATTTATTTGCTTTTTTATGTTGATGATATGTTGATTGCTGCTAAAGATAAATCAGAAATAGCTAAATTAAAGGCACAATTGAGTAAAGTTGAGATGAAGGACTTGGGTGCAGCTAAGAAAATTCTTGGTATGAAAATTACTAGAGATAGAAAATCTGATAAATTATACCTCAGTCAGCGAGGTTATATTGAGAAGGTTCTTTGTCGCTTCAACATGTATAATGCAAAACCAGTGAGTACTCCATTAGCTGCACATTTCAGATTATCATCAGATTTATGTCCAGAGTCAGATAGAGATATTGAGTATATGTCTAGAGTTCCATATTCCATTGCAGTTGGTTCTTTTATGTATGCCATGGTCTGTTCTCGTCCTGATTTATCTCATGCATTGAGTGTTGTCAGTAGATTCATGGCTAATCCTGGAAAGGAGCATTGGAGGGCTATTCAATGGATTTTTAGATATTTGTGAGGTACTTCTAATGCCTGTTTGTAGTTTAGAAAATCTAGAGATGGACTTGTTGGTTATGTTGATTCTGATTTTGCTGGTGATTTGGATAAGAGGAGGTCTCTCACGGGTTATGTTTTTACTATTGGTCGTTGTGTTATTAGTTGAAAAGCATGTTTGTAATCCACTGTTGCTCTGTCTACTACAGAAGCTGAATATATGGCTATTTCTAAATCTTGTAAAGAAGCTATTTGGTCGAGAGGTTTATACTATGAACTTTGCGGGGTTATTACTTGCACTACTATACATTGTGATAGCCAGAGTGCTATTTGTCTGACCAAGGATCAGATGTTTCATGAAAGGACCAAGCATATTGATGTGAGGTATCACTTCATTCGAGGTATTATTGCTGACGGTGATATTAAAGTGTGCAAGATAAGTACTCATGATAATCCTGCTGATATGTTGACAAAGCCAGTTCCTGGAGCTAAGTTTGGGCTATGCTCAAGCTTAGTTGGCATTACAAATTAAGTCCTAGTGACTTTTGACGCCGGTGATTATTTATTATTAAAGTGAGTTGATTGATGATACTTCATTCGCTACAAGATGGAATTCGTCTTAAGGTGGAGTTTGTTGAAATATGATCCGAATTAGTAACGTGAGTCTTGTGGGGACGCCTGGAGGGCCCATGGTTCGGTCATATTTATTAGCGGAATTTTTTCCGTATTTGACTGCAGTCAGTCTGTCCTATAAGTACATCTTGTAAGCCGCACAGGAAGAGCTGACGACTCATTGTATTCCCTGCGTTCTGTAAACTCTCTCCATACAGTGAAGATCACCGGTTGGCGTCCGTGGTTTTTTCCTGCAAGGGTTTTTTACGTAAAAAATCTGTGTCTCGTGTTCGATCTTGATTGCATTATTTGCTAACAAACTTAACAAAAAAAATTATTTCTAATCAAAGTTTCAAATGTTTTACTTAATTAAGACAACCTCAAAACGACATTCTTTCTTTACGAAATCGGATCGGAGAGAGTACGATGCTACTGCTATGGATGCCTTAATATGTGAGATAAAGTTCCTTTATGTCATCTTGCTTCATTCAGTTTTGATTGCTCTTTTAGGAGTTGATTTTGTAATCAAACGCAAGAACTGGCCAAAGCGCGCGGGTCATTTGTGTAATCATGGGGAAGGGCCGATCCTAAGCTCTATACAGGAGAAAGATTATGTAATTGTTGCTAACGATTCGTTAGCCGTTGAGTAATGAGATTACACCTAGTTTCACAAATAGAAAATTCATTCACTGCTGGCAATCTGGTATATATCGTAAATTGCATCATTTGGTGAGGAATCGGATCGAATCACTCCTCTCACAGTACACTATTCACTCAATGTGATGAAACACTAATCCCTATGCAAGCCCACTTAACGCCCTTTCAGTAAGCAAAGGACATCCAACTTCCTGTTCAGTTGTTTTCTTGAAAGTTAAAAGCTGCTGCAAGCTCTTGAGGGGACTCACACATTGATAGAAAAAAAAAAGGAAGATTCAGCTCTTGAGCACATTGGAAACTGGACTTAATCTTTAACAGAGATGAAGTAGACTAGTGGCGGTGTACATCACGAGACATACACTCATGTAAGCATGAGCACAACTAGAACAAAGGAAAACAACTAGTTACCGCGTGTTTTGATTCTAATGCGTCAAGTACGGTAGCATGGTTCCTCCTCCAGGCCTACTTACCTGCAAAACTGAGAACTCAACGCAAGGACGACCGCCGCCGGCTCGCCGGAGTGGTCCACATGCCGGTTCCCCAAGCCGGAGGATGGACCCACTGAATGCTCTACCTTATCTGCAACTGCAACATGCCAACATCTCCCTTTCTGGTAGTAGATCTCGGGCTTTATTTGCTTACTCACTCCATCTTTTTTTAATTGTCGCTTATGTTTTTAAAGAAATAATTACTAGCAATTATATATCAAAAAATATTAATATTTATACTACATAATTAGTATCATTAGAAAGATCTTTAAATCTAGTTTTTTAATAAATTTATTTGACGATACAAATATTACATATATTTCTTATAAATCAAGTCAAACTTATGATACGCACATAAAATAGGAAACTGAGGGAGTACATAGTACTAGTCCGATGTTGGACGGAGGGAGTACATTTTTTTCGATAAAGGATAAGTTACATTATCCGGCCTCTACATCCAGGGATGTACACAGCCAATTATTACAAGAAGAGAGAAAACCAAAAGAGAGAAAAGCCACAGTCTTATAGATAGATCAGGACACTAAAGCAAAAAATATAAATGCTTCCACCCTCTATTTGAAATCACAACGAGAGGGCGTCCTTGGCTTGCTCTTCACGCCGCAGCTGAGCCCCGAAAGCCGCAGTGCAGGGCATGGCTAGGAACGGTGTTCTTGTGTTGATGCCTTCAAGAAGGTAAATGACGCCCATAGACGCTATCATCAACGACTGAGGCACCAGGCTCGTAAGGGCTTACGCCCCGAGCCCTTCCTAGCAAATGCATCAAGGTCAGGAAGGCTTTCGCAAGGAAGAGGAAATTACAGCGATGCCTCCAAGGGGGAATATGGCGCCGATTGCGTCATCGCTGCCGGCCTAGAGCACAGCCAGGCAGGGTTTACACCCGTATTCCAAGATCCTGCAAAAGCACATCCAAGCCGAGCCTGCAGATGACGAGAAGCCGGAGATGATCGGCAGAGTCTTCACCAGCTGTAGCAAGGCAGCAGCACAGCAGGAGGCGGCCGGCAGGCGCTGTACCTAACCGCGGCCGCCGCAAGCAGTGTGGGGCATCTTGCCCGCCGGCCCCCGCGCCCCTTATGCATGTCGGGGTGAGGGTCGCCAGATCAAGGCACGGCGTCATTTGATGTGGACGTCGAAGCCGGCTTGCGGGCCGCCTGGGTGCGGCGTGGTCTCGAGCCGAGTGCCTGATGCAGGATTGATCCAGGCCACGACCTCGTGGGAGGACGGGTTGGACAGCTTGTCGAGATGGCCGGCGCCAACACCGCCATCCCCATCCGGTGCCCAGGGTTCCAAATCGTGACCCCCAGACGCCACCATCTGCCGCTGCAGTAGGGCCCGCTGGCCAACGCCGGGGAGAATGGGCCGGGCACCCCCGGCCGCCAGGGCCATGGATCCGGCCGGCAAGGGCCAAGATTCGGCCCCTTGCCACCTCCTGTCCCCATTGCAGATCATCGCCGGGGAAGAGGGCCGGGGAACGCGGCGACCAGATCCGGCCACCCGAGGCCCGGAGTCGACCCCAGCCGCCGCAGTTCGCCGCCGAAGAGGAGGTAGGGTTGGAGGTGGAGGGGGAGGTTGGGGAGGGAGGTGGGAGAAGGGGTGCTCGTGCCCGCACCTGGGCAGAGAGCCCGCCGCCGCCGTCATGGGGAGCCGCGCGAGTTTTCCGAGCAGTTCCCTCCGGCGGCAGCGAGGTGGGGAGCGGAGGTGTTGGAGACGGCCTACGGAGGGAGTACATAAAGTACGACGTTTAGTAATCTTTTCCTCTTTGGGCTATTCGGAGGTGGGGGATCGAGCCTGGATTCGGTCTTCGGTTTATTCCAGAGCTAAATCCAGCCCCAATCCCACGCATCCAACAACTAATTACTGCTTGTCTCGCCACTTACCAGCCACCAGCGGCGAGAAAGTAGAAGCGGAAGGCCCCGGTGAGGAGCGCGAGAAGTACGCAGAGAAAAAGAATGTATGTCGAAACGCCGCCCAGGCCACGGGCGTGCCCGCCGCCGGGGCGAGGTTGATGTAGATCAGAACGACACCGTCGAGGAAGGCCATAACAATGACGAAGCCGACCAAGAGGACGGCCGCGTCGAGGGTAGGGCCGCGAGCGGGGGATCCCTCCAGGAAGTGGAGGACAGGCTCGAGGATCTCGCGGCAGCCGACGGTGATGTACAGGGCCACCATGCCCGCCTCTTGGAGCTCGGCCGCCATGGCTTTGCCGTTGTCGGGAGGGAGGGGACAGCGCTCAGCTGTGAGCTGATGTTTGGTGGTGGTGCCCCTGTTTCTTTGGAGGGGAGCGCGACAATGATTGGGGGCCTAGTGGGCAACTGTGAGTGTTCTTGCCGGTGCAGGTGTTGCTGGGCCAACCGCATGCTTAAATAAAGGGACTGAAGCGGAGCATGTGGACACCGGTGGCCAGTAGTCCCACGAAGATCCTGGCCACACCCAGTGCGCCATCGGCATGCTGTGCAGAGCCCCAGCAACTGTAGGAGTATACAGCCCCAGATCTAGATAACAGCGCCCTCTGCAACTCTATAGATCCAGCAGTTGTATACAGCCACGAGCTCTCTGCAATGCATAGTAGTTTGTATTTGTACGTAACTGCATGAGAATATGAGATGCAAGCCATGAAAGAATGTGATGTCGATGCAAGCCATGAATGAATGTGATGTCTGCAGCTCATTATATGTGCAGCTCGTTCAATCTGCTGCATGTGAGGATCTGCTAGGCTTTTGCTTGCAGGCTCTGCCACTATACCGCAACATTTGACGAGGAATCAGAATCAGCTATTAGGGAATGTGGAAGCCTTCTTTGGGATCATTAGACGACCAATCAGAATCACTCATCTCGTTGTTTGAAAAAAAAACACTCTTCTCATAGTACTCCACTATTCAGAGTTTCAGACAACGCGATGAAAATGTTAGGATAATTGGGCCAAGCCCATTATTTATTCTAAATAATCAGTAAACCTCAAAGGCCCACAATTGTGTGATTAAGTGAAAAGATGATTAGTACCAACTTAACTAATTACCTAGAGGACAATCAACTTAAATAATGAGCATTGGGATGCCCACATAAACTGATTAAGGAGGAGAACCTGGGATCCACACGCGCTGGCCGCCGCCGCCGCCGAGCCGAGCCGAGCCAACCGCCCGCGCGCGCGCGGCGCCGGGCCGGGCCGGGCCGGGCCGAGGCCGAGGCCGAGGCCGTGGGCGTGGGCGTGGGCTGGGCTGGCTGGCCGCCTCCACTGTTCGAGCTTGAGCCGCTCCTGTGCACCTCCGGCCAGATCCCCTGCGAGCACAGGCGGCTCTGGTGAGCAGGCCTCCGGAACTTGTCCCGTCAAGCGTACCTGCTCGGGTAGGCGGGCAATCAAGTTTTTGGGGAGCGTCCACGGGCGCGACTGCTCCGACACGCTGCTGCTGCCTTTCCCGACTTCGTCTCCGTCCAGCAGCAAGATGGTGGCCACGAGGACGC
>CM041644.1:10080965-10107682 GCA_023333625.1 Bothriochloa decipiens | reverse complement strand
ACGAGGACGCGTGCTGGTGCGAGTGTGGGAGCCAGCGCTGATGCCGGTGACGCCGCCGCTGCTACTGGTGCGGCGAACTTCACCGCCATCCCTGCAGGCGACAATGGTGCTGTACTAGCCGCGGGTACCGGCAGTAGCACGCTAGGGTATAAACTGAGATCCATGTTTATGCTTCATTTCATTGCTGCTGTTATTTAGCTTGTGTTAATGAGTAGCAGTAGCAGTAGCGATTATAAGGCTGTCGCACGCATCATACTAACGTTAGTATTTTGTTTATCATATTTATGGATTAATTCATGGTGTAAAATAACCAAATATCCAACAGAAAATACTCCTCTGCTCCTATGCAAGAGCACCACTTGTCCATTCTTTAAGCACTAATCAAAGGACATCCCAACTTCTTGTTTTTTTAAAACGTTAAAAGCTGCTTCAAAGCTCTTGAGGGGCCGGATTGACACACCGACAAAAAGGGCAAGATTGAGCTCATGAAGCAGATTGGAAACTGGACTTAAATCTTTACTTAACAGAAATCAAGTAGTACTAGTGGTGCTGTACATCACGAGACATACACATGCATACGTAAAGATTGAGCACAAGTAAAAGAACAAAGGAAAACAATTCGTTACTTGCACTCATGCTTCAAGTACGGTACCTCTGTTCTTCCTCCAGGCCAAGTAGCAAAACTGGGAACCCAACGCAGCCTCGGACGACTGCCGGCGGCTCGCCGGAGTGGTTCACACGTCGGTTCCCCAAGCCGGAGGATGGGAGCCCACTGAACGGGACACTGAAGGCTTCGTAGCCTCATGCCATCTGCAACTGCAACTACAACATGCCAACATTTCCCTCTCTTGCAGAATGCACATCCAGATCGAGGAGGCATGGATGTGGATACGGACTTCAGAAGGACCGATGCCAATTTACTCTCTATAATTCCCGCCGGGCTCCTCCAAAGAACCACCATCCACCTCACCCTGAATTTTTACCATGGTCAGATTTAGAATTTACTCTCTATAATTCCCGCCGGGCTCCTCCAAAGAACCACCATCCACCTCACCCTGAATTTTTACCATGGTCAGATTTAGAATTGGATGGACAAGATTTACCACATGAGCTTGTATCCAAATCAGCTTCACATAGATTCTGTTTACCTTTAGCTTCTTGTCTTGTTTTTTTCTTAAAATTTTATTTCTTCGACTCCAACTGCCCTCCTCAGCTTCTGCCCGATCGAGAATCCTATCAGCATCTTAAAATCTTACCTTAATTAGCTTCGCTCACAGTGCTGATTCCCGTCCTCGTTTCCCATGTCAGGGGCTCAGGGCAACGGCGTGACCAACACGGGTTACAAATTAAAACCGACCTACCAGCAGCTCGATTCATTCTCCAGCTCAAGTAGAAATAATGGCTTCATCAGGGAGTGGCACATCGCCATGGCACGTCGGACGGACTCACCGGGATACTTCAAAAATGCTCCCTCCCACCCGCCCTCGAGACGAACGAGCACATCATCATCAGTCTACAGAGGCACTACCACTAGCCTTCAGAAAAACTACAACTACAAGCGAGCAAGTTTACTGGTACTATCTTGCTACTACAAGCTGCTAGTAATAGTTTGGTACATTTTGCCCCGGTGGCCCCCAGTTACGACTTACGAGCGGCGACCATGACGACATCGCAGATCAATGTAAAACACGAAGCTGAAGATAGGAAAAACGACGGAGATGTTGATGTCCAGGTTCCTGAGCCAGGGCAGCGCCGGCGACAGCGCAGCGGCGGCCTGCTCCATCTCCGGGGTGACGACGTTATTGCTGCGCTCGACGACGCGGCTGTAGCCGTCGCCGGCCAGACGGAGGTAGGCGAACGGGAGCAGGAGCGCGAGCACGACGACGGGCACGAGCACGAGGAGGACGGGGTCGTCGCGCCTATGCGTAGTGGCAAACTGCTCCAGGAAGCCGAGAACCGGCGCCAGGATGTGGGCGCAGCCGACGGCGACACTGATGACGAACCTGGATGCGTCCGCGAAGGCCATTGCACTAGTGTACTAGAGTGGTGAGGTGAAGCCGTGAAGGGGATAGCCAAATACTCCTCGATCTGGTTGCTCATTTTATAGTAGGCTTTGTCCATGGACAGAGGTGAAGCCGTGAAGGGGATAGCCAAATACACTGTACTACTCCTCGATCTGGGTGCCCGTTGCCGTCGAACAGCTATTGGCTCGACCGCCCGAGTACACCAGTCCCAGCTGCAGCTTCCCTGAAAAGCAAGCTATTTTTGCCCACTGAAAAGCTATTGCCGAGAACCGGCACCAGGGTGTGGGCGCAGCCGGCCGACGGCGACACTGATGACGAACCTGGATGGGTGCGCGAGAGGCATTGCACTTACCACTGCTGGGTAGCTAGCTGGCGTATGTACTGGTAGTGAGTATGGTGATGTGGTGAGGTGAAGTCGTGAAGGGGATACTAGGCGTCAGGCAAATAGAACGCCTCAATCCGGAGAGCCATTGCACTGATGACGTAAAGAATTATGCGTACCCAAAGTCCCCGAATAGCTTCCGGCCTCCGACTGCGCCGGCCGTTGCCTCGTGTTGCTCTGCGCCACCGCGACCACGCCTCGCGCAGCTCCACCGGCGACGAGCCAACATTTCCCTCTCGTGTCGCGCAGCTCCACCGGCGACGAGCCACCGCAGCCTCGCGTAGCATAACAATTACTCTCACGCCCCCAACTCTGTACTTCCTGCATCGTTCCATCTTGGAGAAATTAATGCCATTGCCCATGAGTCCCGGAGAAACGTTGCCGCCCACGAGAAAAAAGGGGAAACGAACAGCGCCGGCGTGGCCTGCCGTAGTCCCGCAGCTGCTCCGGTGCTCCACACTGCACTTCTTACCCCTACAGGTACTCCTATACTCCGTACTGCTGCCTGCTGCGTGCACGTGTTCTCCTTTCACACCGGCTCGCGTTCCTGCGCCACTCCGCATCGCCGCCGGCTCGCCGGTCGCCGCACTTCCCCTCCCCTTCTTGCTCCTACCGCCGCCAGCGTTGCCTGCACGTGCTGGAGGATGGATCTTTCTAGATGAAGCGGTGGAGAGCTTGGCATGATGTTCGATCTCGTCTGCACTAATGTGATGCAGATGCAGATGGATGGGTATCATTTTTCAGTGTGATGCAGTACACAGATCTTGATGGCTGTTGCTTCTGTGCTCTTCATCAGAAGCGAAGACCATGCCCACAGCCCACAACAGGGTTAATGTTGCAATCTGCTGCTATACGTTATTCTTTGCGGAACGGCGGCTATCACGACATATGCACGGACAGCAGAAGGAAAAGACAAGAAGAAGGCGTGAGATCGAACTCAATGGGACGCAATAGGTGCTTTGCTTGAGATCTCTGGTTGTTAACGATATATATGCCGTTGCATTACATCTACATTGAGTATTGTCAATGCATTGCATCTTGGTGGTTTTTGTCATTCCGCACGGCAAGCGGCAATCTATCCAAACAGACAACGTTTGAGCAGAATATTCCCAAACATGGATGCGTAACAGTACATGTATCTAATCTTCGCTATTCTGTCTGTTTGCCGACGCACTAACCGAACATACACCACTCCAGCAATGTTTCCTCGCCGGCAACATGACCTCGCCTCGCGTGATTTCCTTTGTTTTTTAATCATCCATCACGTAGCCAATAAACAACGACTCCAGGCTTGAATCACACGTGAACGCACATGCATGTGCAATCACGCATGCATGAGCGTGTTGCTAGTGCACAACGCCATGCTCAAGTCTTTTTCAATGTTTCAAACTAATTATCCCTTTTGCTATTCCATAATAATAAGCCTGTAATAGACATATACCCATGTATTAATTTTCTTATCAATGAGTGAAGTTCAATGCAATAGATTTGACTATCAAGCGAGTGATGCAGATGTGATGAGGAAGATAATATCCGTGCTAACTGCTAACCCATGACAAATATGCTTCCACCACCAACGTTCTCCATAATAAGAGAGACTTGAGCACCATGACTGTAACACCCTAAATTAGTTTTTACAATAAATTAAAATTTTTCCAAGATTAATTGCTTCTATTGCATAATTATTAGAGGAGGATAAAAAAATCTACAAATTTAAAAAATATATATATAATGAACATAACATTTTGTAGTATTCATGCTGTAATGCATTTATTTCATGTGTGTGAAATATTTTCAAAAGCGTTTAGTGCTACGCGTTATAAAAATTCGTTTCATCATTATTACAAAATGTTAAAATTGTACTATATAAGAATATGTATGCTTAGGCTAGCTCCAGCCCAACTCCCACCCATCCGCGTGGGCCAGGCCCAGCCCACTCGGCCTCCTCCCTCAGCCCACCATCGCCAAGGCCGTAGACCGATGGCTGCCCGCGGGAAACTGGGTAACGATCAGTCAAACCGATGTTTTATTTACGTGGGCTGATCACCATTGAGCCATCTTCGTGGGCTGCTATTGGGCCAATGAGGGCCGAGCCTACCTCACCGCTGTGTGCCCGTGCCGGGCCTCATTCGCATGTGCGGCGGTGCCGTCGGAAGCCCAGAACCATCGTTGCCAGCTGTACTCACTGTCACGTTGCACTCTCTGACAGTCTCTAGAGAGTAAACCGTCGACGAAAACTTGCTCTTTAGGCCAATCCCAACAGGATTTCATGTTTATCAAATAGTAGGATGCTATATCAGCATCTTTATTAAGGTAGTTTCACTTTGTAGCATATATATAGAAATAATAAAAGCACTAAAACAGAGAGGAAATGGGGTTTCATCTTGATAAAAGAGTAAAATACACCCCAGGTACCTAAACTATTGGCCTCTTCCTATCTAGGTACTCAAACTATGAAACCGACTATCTAGGGACCTGATCTATTGCCTATGCACACCACAAGTTTAAAACCTGCCACGTCATGGTCAATTTTTTTAAAAAATCCCTATCTGTTTTCTCTTTCTCGCCATTGACTCCCTCTCTGACTCTACCCCGCCGTTCGCAAGCAGCAGCCGCTAGTCCTGCGCCCCGCCGTCGTGCCCTCCCGCGGGCCCTGCCTCCGGCCACGCACCGCGCCGCGGCCGCGCGCCCTACCGCCCGCGAGCTCCGCCATGTCGTCGGCGGCGCGTCGTGCACCCGACCGCGCGCCAAGCCGCCAGCATCGCGTCCCGCCCCCGCCACGTGCCACGCCGCGACCGCAAGCGCCGCCACCCACAAGCTCCGCCACGCCATGAGGGTGCTATACATCGGCGCCAGTGGTCAGGGAGACGGACGGTGTCGCGGCCATGGAGTTGGCGCGGCCATGGAGCCAGTCGTGGCCTCACGGGCCCGGGCGCTCACGGCACACAACAACGGAGGGTGCCCACGGCCAGGCGCGCGCGGGGCTAGGGGCAGGGGCGAGGCGCGCAGCTGGGAGGCAGAGCTCCTGCCGCCGGCCTGGAGGTCCTCGGCGGCGAGCGCGTGGCGCCTCATGAACCAGTGGAGCTCCTTGTCGTCCGCGTCCAGCGTGCTGCCGGTCTCGTTCCCGACGCGCGCGTGGCCATCCAGTGTGTCGGCGGCGACACCCCGCTGACAGTGTGGGAGAGCAGCACCAACTGGTTCAGCGGCTTCTCCGTCCGCATGGAGGGATCCCCGGACATGAACCGCTGCACGGCGCACGTCGTCCAGGGAATGGGACACTGCGTCGGCGGCACCACGACGTCCCCCGGCGCGCCGCGGGAGCTCACGCTCGCCTTCCGCATATTGAGACTCGCGCTCTACACCCTGCTGCCGCTGCTCTCGCAGCCCGAGGAGGCCATGGACTTCTGCCCGGGGCATGACGCAGGCCAAGGCTCCTGCCGCCCGTCTGGCGCAAGCCACTAACGAATTTGCCACAGGAGCAGGCACACCAGCCAGACTGGAGCACCACTGAACTAACTGTTGCATGCATGGCACACACACAGCATGTGGGCGTCGCCGGAGCACCGCGGCCACGTAACTGCCGCGCGGAGGAGGAGGAGGAGTTCATGTGGTCCCTGGATTCTCTTCGACTCGAGCTGGACTGACAAGGGCTGGTTGTCCAAGCATCCACGTCGTCGGCATCGGCGTCCAGCTCGCCATCGGCCGCGCTCGCGTCGGCCGAGCGGAGGTGGAGCTGGGCGCACGTCGTGAGGACAGGGCAGAGACAGGGGAAGGACTTGGTTGCATGAAAGGGAAAAGGGACAGGGTCATTTTTAAAAAATTGACCATGACGTGGCAGGTTTTGAACTTGTTGTGTGCATAGGCAATAGATCAGGTAATCAGATAGTCGGTTTCATAGTTTGAGTACCTAGATGGGAAGAGACCAATAGTTTGGATACCTGGGGTGCATTTTACTCTTGATAAAGCTATCAAGATATCATTTTCAACACAAATAATCTTTATCTTGTTTTGTTTACGCATTATATAAGACAACAAAATGAAACAGCACACTGAATCCCTATGCACGTACTTTCGCATTTGAATTCAGGTAAGTGAAGCTTCGTTTTTCTTTTCACTTCCCTAGTGCTAGCTGCTAGTATGTAGATAAGTCAAAAGGCAAAACGATGATAGCAGTAACTTACTAATAAATACCGTTCTGTTAAAGATGTTGATACAACAAACTGAAGATTTTTTTTTTCTCTGTTTCCTTTTACCAGTACTGTCTCCCCTTTTCTATTTAACTGTTTACTTGTCATGCACTCCTATCTCTCTCATCTTTGATGTGCTGTAAGCTAAGACTAAATGCTCATAACGGGCATTCTTTCTGAGCATTTTACTAAGGTTCTCTCCACCTACAACAATGTTATGATAATGCTATAATATAGCTGCAGGAGTATGATCGAACTTGGTGGTCGGTGTGCTTTTTCTGAATCCCCAAAGATATCTCTCTTAAAAATACTCTTGGCTAACGCTTTCCACCTCAAACTCTCACTTCACTCTGCTCCTTTTCTCGCCTTCCCCCCTTGGCTGTCGTTCCTTAGTAAGTGGTGCTGCTTATCTCTGCTTATCTCTCATATTTTTCTTACTTTTTCTAAGTTTTCCTGTTATATGTAATTGTCCCAGTAACAGAGACAGGTGACAGATGGCACTATCACACAAATATATAATGCTTGGATGGAGAGACAGAGACATGTATCCTGGGGACGTGCATGTATAGAAGAGCAACCTTTCTCCTGAGTGCATGATTGGCTTGACAATAATGAGAAACAAACCTTACAGGATTCCGTCAGAAAGTGACTTACAGGATCCCATATTTTCCATCAAAAAGTACCAGCAGCGCAACGGCTCATGTGCCAGTACGTGATTTCGTGGGGATGGAAAGGTCGCACGCCGACGCAGCTCCTCCTCGGCTTCACGGCTCCACCACACTAGAAAAAACCGCCCTCACGGTGACTCGATGACACTTATGTTTCTGAAAGTGATAGATGTTCCCTTTTTCTCTTCGCACAAAGATGCTGGCCTTTAAGCATTGGTCAATTTAAACAAACAGGTCAAGCAAAGGCCGATGCATTTTTGTTTGTGCTGCGCATCCTCTCCTTTCTTTTCTTCTTTTTATGACAATGAGAATGCAACTAGCTCGTTATCAATTATCATGTGCATTTCTGAATTTGTAAGGGTTTGTTCGGATCACCTTTAGATTGTGATTGGAATTCTGATAATAATATGGATTATAAACCTATGATTTGGAGTTTGAGCTCATATAATCTCCCAAGTCATGTAATAGTCTACTAACTGCTTGGCTTCGATGCGCTTTTGGTTTCACCCTGCTTTGATCTGGCTTGCAACGAGGCTTGCATCTTTGCACTCCAAACCGCTAGCTTTGCTCAGTTACGGATTATCTTTGAACTTATTTGGCAGAGCTCCCAAAGCTGATTCTCTACTGAACCTATCAGGTGCCAAACTGTTTTCAAAGAGAAGTAATTCTCTGCTGATCATGTGAAGTGATTCTCTAAAATCAACTAAGAGACTAGGAGTTGAAAAAATAGCTTCTCTTGATTCTATGAAGTGATTATCCTAATTTTGAGAATTTATGCTAAAGAATCAATGAGAATCATTTTGAGCCATAGAATCTCTTTTTTTAGAGAATCAACTTCCATGGAGAATCACAGATGAAACTCTACCTAACATACCTTTTGTAACCGTTTTACACTCTCCCACTCCTCTTAACGAAATACACACAAGTTATTCGCAAAAGAAAGCATTGGCAACAAACTACAAGGCATGTTAACGGTCCGAAACAAGGGACAGACACAGTAAAATCGAAGCAACGGAACAATGACAAGCACAATGCTGTAAACCACACCACCGAGGCAACTGCCCTGAAGCACAATTCCTGTCTCATTCCTTCCAACAGCTCGTGAACCAATCTTTGCTGTTGTTCCATTAACCATTCTGTAAGTTTTGTTCCTTCAAATAAATATGAAAATGGGAAAAGAACTACAACCAAATCAAACTCTCTTATAAACTCCTTCCAGATTGCTTTTGATAAGAAAGCCACCAATCCACTAAGACCAAAAAGTAAAAGCAGTCCACTATACCTAACTACCCACCCGATTAACCATACCCGTCTAATAAAACAAGAAGACAAATGTGAATGAAATATGGAAAGAATAAACTACCCTTCTGGACACATAGCGATGACCGTATATATCCCTAAGGGTTGAAGCAGCGTGTGCCCCTCCACTCATCCCTCGACGATGCCTTGAAGGATGGTAAAACAAAGATTCAAAGAGGCGAAAGTTAGGAACATGCCGTGGTTGTAGTGCAAACGGCATAATGTGGTTGAGCACTCCATGGGTCCATGTACCCATCGACAACCATGGGAAGTTACAGCGACGGCATAATGGTTGAGCACCCGTTGACAACCGTGTGGTGTGAACTATAGCGAGTAGGGGAATGGACGGTACAAATATTGTGGCGCAGCCTTACACAATTAATGTTTAGAAGGGAGCTCCTTGAGAAACGGTGATGAAGGTTGATGGTGACATGGTGCCTAAAACCCAATGGTTTCCCTATAGGGAGAGATTGTTTCACTAGAATGAGACCCTTTTAGTAGTTTAGGTTGGGTTGTGTGTACTCAAACTTTAGTTTACCACTGCTTCATAAAATACATGCAATGCATGTTCTCGAATAAAAAGATATTTTAGATTGTAAGAAAAACCAGTTTCTTAGAGTGATATTTTATATATATATATATACACACACACGCGCGCGAATTGTGCTAGAGCTTTTTTACCGTCCTCGTAAGGTAAGCCAAAAGGTAGTACATACAGACATTCTTTACCTCTTGTTCGTAATCGGTGATCCATTTTGAACACTTATAGAAGTTCTCTAGAAGAGAGCTTTATGTATTTTGAAATTAACTTAAAAGCACCAGTTTTTTCGCAAGGAAAAAAGCACCAGTTTTTTCTCAAGGAAAAAAGCACCAGTTGTTGTACGACTGAAAGTTAACTCATAACAGAGATTTGGTTTTACGTACCTCTCAGTTAAATTCGTGGTACCTCTTCGAGGATGGTTAAAGAGCTCGAGTAAAGAGCCCTTCGAGTCTTTTGAAATCGATTTTCAAAGCAACTAGTGTGGTAGGACTGAACAGTAGCTCGCAACAAACAGATTTTTTTACTTGCATTGGACAACTTTATTACAATTTACAAACCTTACTCTTTTTTAGAAGATTACAACTTCACTTTATAACAACCAAGAAGAAACCTCTCACGGCCTTTGCTCTTTTGTCCTCCGGGTGGCCAGGCCAAGTAGGGAAGCTTCAAGCTTGTAAATAAGTTCAAACAAAGAAACTATATATAACTTACAACTGTGTGGAACCAGCCGGCCGCCTGTTCGCTGCAGCTCACCAAGAATGATCCACACGTCGGCTCAATATCGCCTCCAATCACAAAGCGAAATCTTGCACAGGCGACAGGCTATACCATAGCCTTTGTAAAACCAAGGCATGGCATACTCTTTATCTGCTTAGGTAGTAAGTACAAGCAACGGGTAACTATGTTTTTGCCCTTTTCAGCTAGTTTGTTTCGTGGAATTAAGCCAGGAGTTAGCTGGTTGTAAGCCATATATAGACCCGGCCCAGTCACTCACCAAAACAAGCATTCCCTTACGCATCATCGGCAGTGAGGAACAGAAAGGCGACGAGGGGCACAGTAATGAAGAGAAGCAGCAGCGCAAAGCCCAGAGCAACGGACCACCAGAAACCCGCTTGAGAGAAGGCTGCAGCTGGTGGCTGCAAAGTGACCTGGAGGGCGACGGGGAGGATGACGCCGACGACGAAGAGGTAGGCCGTCGGAAGGGTGAGGAGGATGGCGGCGACGGCCATGTCGAGGACAGGGCTGCGCGCGGTGGTGGCTGCGTCAAGGAAGTCAAGGACCGGCTTCAGGACTTCGCGGCAGCCGAGAGCGATGTACAAGGCCGCCATTGCCACCTCTGGGACTGGGAATGGGAGGTCGGCCGCCATGACACGGAAGGGAGCAAAGCGAGCTGCTGCTGTCACCTCCGAGCTGGCAGAGAGCTAGCTAGCTGGAGCAGTGATGGGAGGATAGTGAATGATTGGGAGCTGTACTGCTTGCTTAAATAGAAATGGCCGATGGAGACATCGGACGCTGCTTCGCTTAACTAGAATTATCAGATGGAGACAGGGTAGTCAGTGGTGTTACAAATGGCTGCTGTAAGAAACATGAACCTGTTTTTTTTAATAGATGTTAGGATGCGCCCTAGGACCGGAGGAGCTTATTATCTCTGATTTATGTCTGGCTAACAGTTTCGACTGTGTTTAACCTGGCCCATGCTTGCAGGCTTTGGAGTCGCCACCGGGGGACGGATCTCTGGGCGGAGGTCTCCGGGACAGGCTTTGAACCAGTCGACGGCGGAGACCCGGCGACGACGACCGTCACTCAGGCGGAGGTTGGACCTCCGCTGGGAAGCGTCCAGCAGAGGCTTCAAACCAGTCAACGGAGGAGACTTGGCGAAGATCACCGTTGCCGAGCCGAGGCTAGTCGAAACAGCCTCGCTGGGCCCGGAGGCTCTGCGTGAAGGAGGCGACAACCTGAGGCTGCTTCTACCTGGGCGGTGCGCCGAAGCCAGCTGGGAAGCATGAGGACAGTTGGTGGGCTTCATGGGCCTCTTGCGAATGGTGATGGGCGACGGCCCGCGGCCGTGGCCAGGAAATGGTGGCCCAGCCTGCCCCTAAGGGACCCATGTGTAATAGAGTCAGTGTCTAGGGTTTAGAAACTTCCTTTGGGGGCACACTTGTACTTTCAGCCTTGGACTAGGGAGCCACTATTTAAGGCCATGCCCCCTGTATAATAGAGGGAGGATCCCTTGGTAGGTGTAACACTACTTGCTGTCGGGCCCACTTTGTAATTTCTATATTTAATACAGAGAGAGAAGTACCGTCTAGGTCATCCCGTTTCACCTTCACTCTAACCTGCTGGGACCCGGTCCCAACAGTTGACGCCCACCGCTTGTCTGGCCGGAGATAACACCCACAGATGTCACCCAGAAGAAAGGCCCCCGTTAGGAGACGTACCGCCACCGAGGCGGAGCACAACCCTCAGCTCGCGGGAGGCCAAAGAGAAACATTCGAAGCACTTATGCTTCCACACCAGAGGACGGAGCTGATGAAGAGAACAACAACGCTGCGCAAAGGGGGGACCAGTCTGAGCAGCATCCGCCAGCCTAGAACCAAGAAGACGAGTTGGCCAGGCTGAGAGATGAAATGCGCCGCATGGAAGCCGAAAGAGACAGGTTAAGGGCGCAGCAAGCCGCCACACAAAGAACGATACAATCATCGTGTTAAGCAGACGAGATAAGGCAGCAAATGGCCATTCTGCAAGCGGAGATACAGAGCATGCAGCCTCTGAAAGCAAATCCATCAGAGGTCGCTCAACCAGTCACAGCAAGTCGTCCCCCAGCTATGAACGCGTAGGCTACGCACACCATAGTTCCAAGCCTACCCACACCTTCAAGAGTCTTTGACCCAAAATCACCGCTGTCCGAAGGCCTGCAAAGCTCACCATGGCCTCCAAGTTACAAACCCGTGTCCCTGCCGAGGTTCAACGACAATTCAGATCCGAGATAGTTTATAATGAGTTTCGAAGCTGCAGTAGCCTTCGCCAGAGGCAACGATCATGTAATGGCTAAATCATTTGTGATTGCAGCAGAAGGAGACGCACTAGCATGGTATTCAATGTTGAAACCAAGCACTGTATACACATGAAAAAACCTACGAGACCAGATACTAGCAAACTTCAAAGCTTACATGAACGAGTCGCTAACATCATCAGACTTGTTCAGCAACAAACACCTCAAGGGCGAACCCCTCAGAGACTACTACCAGAGATTTCTACACCTCCGGGCTAAAGTGCCAAACGTCCCTGATGGGGTAGCTATAGAAACAGTAATCAAAGGACTTAGAATCGGCCCGTTTGCTAGTCACTTAGTAAGGAAAAAGCCAGCCACAATGGCCCAGCTGCATGAGGAGTTTGAAAAATATCGTAGGTCCAAAAATGACCTCCGCAAAAAATTAGAAGAAGCAGACGGTCAAAGTAAACAGTCTTCAAGCAATGGCAACAGAAGAGAAAACAGGAATCAGCAAAGACAACAATACCAGAACCAACAGAAATAAGTTTTCAATTTACAGGCTAGCCAGCCACCGAATGCTCAGGACAAAAAAGAAAATTATGACCAAAGAAATCAAGAAAGACAAGGTTACAACAAAAGCAACAAGTCTAGGAACTGGAGCAAAAACCAAAAACCAAGGAAGCAATACTGCCTCTTCCACGGAGAGGACAAAGGGCACATCACACGGGACTGCCCGAAGACTTAAGAGACACTTGACAGGATGAAAACCAAACAGTCATAGCTACAGCCCCAGTAGCAAGGTAGTAGAGAGGTTAATCATGTTCATAGTTCACAACTCTATCAGCAATTCAACCCAAGCTTCCCAGGATACGTTCCAGAACCGTTACCGCAGCATAATTTGGCTCAATAGTACTATCCGACAGCACTACCAGCCTGGGGACCGGTCTATCAGCAAACATCACAGCACCAGGGCTAGTTTACATCAATCAAAGACCTCCGCACATAACGCTCATCGAATCAACACAAATGCAGACACCTCCGGTAGCACAACAAAGGTAGTATGAACCATTAACATCACCTCCGCAGTATACTCTAGCCCAACCATCAACCGCGAAGGCAGAGCCTCCGACGAAAAACCAGTTAAATCCGCATTTGGTACTACCAACCATTGGCATGATATTACCTATAGCCGGAGGTTCAGCACTAAAATTCAAAACCAAAAAGCAAAAGAAAGACCACCTCCGGCTCGTAAACAATGTGGCAGTCCAGGGAGCTTACAAATCAACAGAATGGTCCAAGATACTAATCCAATTTACGGAGCAAGACCTCCAAGTTGAAAGCTATCCACACACAGATGCCATGGTCATAAAGGCAAACATAGCAGCCTGGGAAGTAAGCAGGATACTAGTCGATTTCGAGAGTTCAGCGGACATCATCTTCGTGAACATATTCGACCAAATGAAACTTAGCAGGAGTCAGCTACAGCCACCGGACACCCCACTGATTGGATTCGGTGGAAAGAAGATCAACGCCCTAGGCAAGATATCACTACCAGTATCATTCAAAGACGGGGACTATGCCAGGACAGAATACATCACCTTTGATGTGGTCGACATCTACTACCAGTACAATGCAATACTGGGAAGAGGATTCGCAAACAAGTTCAATGTGGCAATACACATGGGCTACCTCTGCATTAAGATGCCAGCATTACATGGAATCATCACAGTGCAGGGAAGTCAAAAAGAAGCAAGGAACATAGAGAAAGCAATCTACAAAGCACATAGAAACATCAACACCGTAGAAGCAGAGGAGCCTCCGGACATGCCTGCGGGAAAAACCAACATGGCAAACCAAGATAACACAATAACATTAGCATTGGAAGAAGCAGTCCCTAACAGAAAAGTGACCATAGGTGCCAATCTATCGGAGGAAGAAAGACAAGACTTGTTAGAGCTGCTAGCAAAAAACAAGGACGTGTTTGCATGGTCAGCATCAGATTTGCAAGGAATCAGTCGGGATGTGATTGAACACACCCTCGACCTCAACCCAAATGTCAGATCCAAGAAGAAAAAACAGAGGAAGATGTTCGATGAACGCATAATTGCGGCGAAGGTGGAGGTGCAAAGATTATTAGATGCCAAGGTCATCAGAGAAGTCAAGTACTCAGATTGGCTAGCAAATGTTGTCTTAGTGCCAAAAAAGAACGGCAAAATGAGAATATGCATAGACTTCACAGACCTCAATAAGGCATGCAAAAAAATCCTTTCCCATTACCCAGGATAGATGCATCAGTTGATAAGGCAGCAGGATGCAAGCACTTCTCTCTGTTAGATTGTTTCTCAGGATACCACCAGATATGGCTAAGAAAGAAAGACGAAGAGAAAACAAACTTCACAACCCCCTTCGAAACCTACTGTTTTGTTAGAATGCCGGAGGGTCTAAAAAACGCAGGATCAACGTTCTCAAGAATGATTCAAACTGTATAGCAAGCTCAACTCTGGAGAAACATTATAGCCTATGTTGATGATCTAGCAGTAGTCAGCAAGCAGACCGGAGATCATTTGGACGACCTCCGGGAAACTTTCGCTAGTCTCAGAGAAGCAGGATTAAAACTGAACCCAGAAAAGTGTATCTTCGGAGTAAGCAGGGGAATGATGCTCGGGTACATTGTTGGTCCAGAAGGGCTAAGAGCAAATCCAGACAAAATGAAAGCAGTATTAACAATGAGAGAACCAGAAAACAAGAAAGAAGTACAGCGACTAACAGGCAGAATAGCAGCAATCAGCAGATTCATCTCAAAATCAGCAGAACAAAGTCTACCATTCTTTAGAACACTCAAGGTCTCGGACAAATTTGAATGGGGCAAAGAGCAATCGGAGGCATTCCAGCAGCTCAAAAACTACGTAATAAAAGACCTTATGGTCCTAGCACCAGATGCAGAGGCCTCCGTAGGAGCAATTGGCGCAGTGCTAGTTCAAGAAAAGGAAGTTGACAACAAAAGTGTATAGCACCCAGTATACTATGTATCAGAAGTGCTGCAGGGGGCAAAACTGAACTATTCGGAGGTCAAAAAAATAGCATACGCATTACTAACAGCATCAAGAAAGCTCAAACACTATTTCCAACAGCATGAAATTCTGGTACCAACAGCACAATCGCTAGCTGATATCCTAGGTAACAAGGAAGCATCAGGCAGAATCGGTAAATGGGCAAAAGAAATATCCCAGTTTAGCATCAAGTTCATCTCAAGAACAGCAGTCAAGTCACAAGCGCTAGCAGATTTTTTGGCAGAATGGACATCTTCGCAACACGCAGAAGACAAAGCGGAGGCTTCAATATGGATACTATACACAGATGGCGCATGGGGCATCCAAGGTGTGGGAGCCTCCACAGTACTAATATCATCATCGGGCATCAAAACAAGATACGCAGCAAGACTCTGCTTCAAAGCAACCAACACGTAGCCGAGTATGAAGCAGTGATCCTGGGGCTCAGCAAGTCCAAGGCACTTGGTGCCAAATACATCATGGTCAGAACAGATTCGAAGATAGTAACAGGACAAGTCGAGAAAGACTATGTCGCAAGAAACCCAGAATTGGCTACATACCTAGAAGTAGTCAAGGGTCTGGAAAAAAGATTCCAAGGCTTTACCCTAAAGCACATCCCAAGGGGGGACAACTCAGAGGCAGACAAGTTAGCCAAAGTAGCAGCAAATCAAACGGAGGTACCCGAAGAAACCTTCTACCAAGAATTGACACTACCAGCTACCGCAAAAACAACAAAGACATTTGCGGAGGTTCTCCTAGTAAACACGGAGGATTGGAGGAAACCTATAATGGATTATATCAATAGAGTCCATGTAACATCAGATGAATCAATTGCATCAAGGCTGGTCGTACGGGCAAGGAATTACATGATAATAGACGGAGTTCTATACAAGAAAGGAATAGTCCAACCATTGCTCAAGTGCATCACAGAATCAGAAGGCAGAAACCTCTTACAAGACATCCACTCAGGAACATGCGGATCACACATCGGCCCCAGAGCACTTTTAGCGAAGGCAATCAGGCAAGGGTTCTACTGGCCAACATATATCAAGGACGCATTGCACATAGTAAGAACTTGCAAAGCATGCCAGAGTTTTGCACCACATCAAGCATCTCTGGGAGCACAAACTCAGCTAATACCTCCGGTCTGGCCGCTTCAGCGATGGGGGATGGATCTTGTAGGCCCATTACCTCTGGCTCAGGGCGAAAGCAAATATGCAGTGGTAGCAGTAGAATACTTCACAAGATGGATAGAAGCCAAACCGCTCGCGACAATCACCTCCGAAACAGTTAAAAAATTCTTCTAGCAAAACATAATTTACAGATTTGGAGTTCCAAAGACACTCACAGTCGACAACGGAAAGCAATTCAATTCAGACAAATTCAAAGAATTCTGCAACAGCATCGGCACACAAGTAGCCTTCGCTTCAGTCTACCAACCAGAGAGTAACAGAGCAGTGGAAAGGTCAAACAGAATCATATTCTCAGCAATCTCCAAAACATTGCTAGATCACAAAAAGGGCAAATGGGTAGAAGACCTGCCGAAGGTTGTATGGTCTCACAACACAAACGTATCAAGAGCCACCGGGTTCACTCTATTCAAGTTACTGTACGGAGAAGAAGCAATGATGCCAGAGGAGATCAAATACCAGAGCCTGCGCACGATAAAACAAAACCTCGCAAAAGATGAAGAATATACCAAGGAGATGACCGAAGCATACAGGCTAGAGGCAATCGACAACATCAAGAAATACCAAGACCAAACCAGGAAATGGAGGGATGGAAAAGTGGTCACTAAAAACATAAAGGATGGTGACTGGGTAATGAGGCGAAGGCCAAACGCTCAAAACATAGGAAAGCTACAGCCAAAATGGGAAGGACCATTCATAGCCAAGCAAGGAGGAAGAAAAGGGTCATTCCATCTGCAAGACACAGAAGGAAGAACATCAATCCACTCCTGGAACATTGATAGCCTCCGAAAATACTATACATAGAATGTAAGGACTACGCAGAATTATAAGCGGATGTCCCTAGATTTAAATTTCCATAATTTACTTTTCCTGTAAAAATGGCTTGCACTCTTTTCCTCACAAAAAGGGCCCCAAATCAGAGATGAGGTTTTTAATGAGGCAAGACCGTATGTAATTAACCTCTGAATGTATAAAGAGGACCCCAAAAAGTAATACCTAGGACAGTCGAAAGCAGCCAGCACCGCGGCTGCAATATTCGACAACTATTCATGATTCACAAGGTTCCTTCATGCCACCATTAAGAAAAATGAGAAGGCATGAAGCAACCTCTGAAATAGCCTCTGCTAAAAGACAAAATCCCTCAAAAAAGCCCTGTCATTTCAGGCATCGAGGCAGGCAGTAGCAACCACAAGTTGCGAACAAAATGAGAAGGCATGAAGTAGCCTCCGCTAAAAGCCAAAAGCCCTCAAAAAACTGTCATTTCAGGCATCAAGGCAGGCAGTAGCAACCACAGGTTGCGAACAAAATGAGAAGGCATGAAGTAGCCTCTGCTAAAAGCCAAAAGCCCTCAAAAAAGCCCTGTCATTTCAGGCATTGAGGCAGGCAACAGCAACCACAGGTTGCGAACGAATGAGAAGGCATGAACTAACCTCCGCTAAATGCCAAAATACCTCGAAAAAGCCCTGTCATATCAGGCATCGAGGCAGGCAATCGCAACAAAAAGTTGCAAAGCGAACTAGGGGAAGACCTGTAAACCAACTCAGGCACCAGTACTGGAAAAAGAAAGAAACAACACACTAACCAATAGTGACCTCTAAAATAAGGTACTAAAGCAAGCGAAGGTACCATCTATGAGCTCACAGGTCATGTAACCTTCGCATTACACACCTTCCAAAGCAAAAACAATACGTAAAGCAGAATCATTTATTATTCAAACTTATGCTTACAACAGACAAGGCTCATCGCACTTGCTCATTTAACTACTAGACCAAAATGCACAACCTCTGGATTAGGAAATCTAGCCACTCCACCCAGTTAACCTGCTACCACAAGGCATGGAAGTGGCCCGGAGGTCGCCAACACTTCAACCTACAAAAAACCAAAGGGTACAGCCTCCGGAAATACATCCAAAGGCAAGCAGACTGAGACTTCCTGAAAAATAGGCGTTGGCGGAGGTATACCCTGTTCTATCATGGAATACTCCCTTTGGCCTCCTG
This sequence comes from Bothriochloa decipiens, assembly GCA_023333625.1. NCBI lineage: Eukaryota > Viridiplantae > Streptophyta > Magnoliopsida > Poales > Poaceae > Bothriochloa > Bothriochloa decipiens. Next base: position 10,089,352 of record CM041644.1, on the reverse strand, counting down.
GCTGCATACCACCCTGTGCCACTGGTAACCCAGCCACTTGAACCAAGTCCAATAGACGCTCGATACGAAGAGAAGGAGGTGAACCCCCAACACCAGCTTGTACATGATAAATTCCACAACCATCTGTCAGCACACCACTTTGCACCTTCCATCGGCAAGCAACCACCGCATCCAAAAGCCTTACATCAACCAAGCTAAGCAGCATCACAGCCGGCCGCCATCTCTGAGGATACAAAGGCAATACAGGTTGAGTATTGTTGACAAGCAGAAGCACTGCCATCTTTAACCACTGGCACCAGGCTCACTGATGTGGCTATTTCATTACGAGTCCTCACACAGTACCAACGCAAAGATAGCCGCTAAGAAACACCATTAGTACAGCGCACACAAAGAAGCAGCCTAAATGATCAAAGGGGGAATGCACCTTTTTATAAGGACCTCCAAAACATGAATAAACCAGTTGCAGCTACCTATCATTAAAGGAGGCAAGTACGAAATCAATACCCATACCATCACGTCCCAGGAGGTAAAAGTACAAAATAGTAAATAACAAAGATACGCAAAGTACACAAGGGGTGCTATAAAAAGAAGTATAGCTCAACGCCTGCACGCCTAAGCATTAGGAAATGGCTAACCACAAGCAACTCCACATAGCCAAAACCCGCTTAAGGGAGATGGAGGCAGATGTCTGCATACGGACGACCAAAAATAATGAGATACCGCGCAAGAATTCGTAACGAGATTGGCAAAAGAAACGCTCCGGAGACAACTATGGTCTCTGGGATAATGCAGAAGAAGTAAGGCAACAGAGCAAGCCAGTCAGGATCATCGCCTGAACAAGGTCAAGGGGGATACCGCGTAAGAACTCGTAACGTCCCCCCATCTCCGCTAATAGCTGATGACCACAAAGTCGAACACAGCAAAATCGACGCCAGCGCTGGTCGAAGAGAAACAACGGTTGTAATATCCACCGTATGCTAACAATAAAATTATTAATACACAAATGTATTTCAAAGTGGTTACAACCTTCGAGGAGAAAAACAGAAATCACCTCCGGAGATAACACCTGCAATAGGGCACGAAGGCCTCCGACTAATTAAAGCAGGCCTCCGTAGCACAGCGGAGGTCAAAATAAACAACCTCACAAATGACATGTCCATCACAACACTCAGCCTCTGCGCAAACAAAGATAATTACAGAGGTCTAGACGGACCACGCCATGCAAGAGAACGAATAAAACTAGGGCATGCATAATCCAAGTCGCTAAGAATGAAATCAAACATGTCGTCCACCGAGAGCCTAGGAAACACCGACTTCCAATAAGTCCATAGCTCGCCGCTAACGTAAACATCTTTGCACATAAAGGTAATAGGCTCGACCTCCTGCACAGGCCCCAAACTGCAGACCTGCGCAGGACGATTCGGCCATTAATATTTTACAAAACCAAGAGACTAAAATTGTTCTTTACATATGCACCACGGCACCAGGTCAGCAAAAGACAACATATACAACCACAAATGAAGACGAATTTCTACACCTCCTCGGCACCGGTCAAGTCCTGAGGCCCCATGTGAGCTCCCAGAGACGCTGCCACTTCCTCCGCCATGGAATCAGTCCCAGCGCTGGCAGGAAGAACTTGGGGACGGAGGCGCCAACATCAGCAGATCCCTGGGTTCGTGCAGAAGTGCCGCCAGAAGAAGTCGACCCGTGACCGGTGCGCTTGCCATACTTCAATTGCTGAAAAAGACAGAAAATAAGAGGGGAATCGCCAATGCAGCTCTCGCAAGCAAAATAAAGCACCAAAAGCCAACCATACATATCGTTTCATGGGTAACATTGGCCATGGCAATGGTCTTCAATCGACCGAACTTGGACCAGAACTTCTCCATAAAGCTGCGCACGGTGGTCTTAACAAAACGATCCGTTCTGCCAAGTTCAGCGGGATCTCCTAGCTCAGGGCAATCAAAATTTCCAATTTGGGCAATGTTCTTGGACACAAAGAGCTTGCACAGATAGATGGTGGAGGTTTTCATGCTGAAATTAGAAACTTCGGTCATAAACTCAATAAGATTGGCGAGGTTTCCCTTGATCCAGGAAAAGACACTAGAGGTAGAGGCCTCATGATCGACCGGAGTCACCGCACCACCAAATGCCCGGACGACGGAGACATAAGTTTCAGCCACTTCTAGCCCGATCAACCTCGTGGCGGTCAGGTCCTTCTCAAGCTCTTCAACCCTATCCCGAAGAGCCGTCGCCAACCACCGCTCGGCATCCACTTCTTGCTGTACGAGATTAGAAATCTCAGCGGCTTTGTCCGCCTGCTGGTTGGCGGTAGCCTCCATTGCTTTAGCAATGACCTCCGCTTCTTTGGCAGAAGCCTCCGCCTCTCTAGCGATAGCAAGAGACCTCTTTAGCTCATTAGATTCAACCTCAAAAGCTGATAGCCGCTTCTCCAAATCGGAGGCCTTCTGAGCCATTCGTCCCTTATCTTGGGTCTGAGAATCGACCTCCGCCTTCAAGACCCTGATAGCTTCATCCTTCTTGACCAGTTCAGCACAGCTACTGGTCTCAACGGCCATGGACAAGGCGGTGCTCTAGAGATAGCAATAAAACAATGCTCAAATCAGATACTCAACAGAGTATATAGCTAGAAACGGAAAGAATGAAACCAAACTTACAATAATATGATAATTAATATTGGCGTCCATCAAAGTCTGAAACGGCAACCCAGCCAGACGCCGGTACAAGTCTCCGTCCATTGAGTCAGTCAGCTGGCCAACACCTTGAGCCCAGCTAAGGAGAGCACTTGTGCCCTCATCAGGGCAAGGGCCGGACGAGAGAAACCCAGCGCCAACCATGCCACCAGAGGTCGCGAAGCTGTAGGCTCTGCCTCAGCAACGGTTCCTCCAGGAAAAGGAACACTCAAAGCTGAAAGTGGCGAAGGGGCAGACTGAGCGGCCTCAGCAGTAAGGATATCTGAAAGCATACACAAAAAATACAAGTCAAACAACGAGAACAAGAAAAACACCAAATCTCAGCGAAAAAATGTATATCATTCACATGCTCATCGAGCAAGGAAACTTCCCCGTTAGAGGCTCGACCACAAGAAACCTTCGAAGTCAAGAAATCCACATAGGTCATACTCCGAATAAGAACGTTACCTTGGCTCGAAGTATACGCATCCTCGGGGACCTCAACATGTTCCGCTCCGAGTGGGGCAGTCTCCGCAGGCTTCTCAGCGCAATGAGCCATAACACCAGCCTCCTCCAACTCATCCTCATCAGAGCTGGCATCCAAATATGCACTAGCAAAAGGCTTTACAGAAAGCTCAGTGGACGCTGTCTCAACATGCGCAGACACAGGTTCGGCAAGCGGCAAGACAGGCCTAACCGACAGCGAACCGGAGCCCGCAGCTGCTAAGGCATGAGACGCCTCTGGGGAAGCAGCAGGCGACGGAGACCGCTAAGACGGGCCCTCAGAACTGGGCAGTGCCAAAGCATCAGTTTTCATCAGAAACTCAGTCCCCACCTCCAGATTGACAGTAATGTCCCTATATTCATCATAGAGGTCTTCAAAAACATCCTCCATCTCCGCAGATTCAGCGGAGGCTCCTCTTTGCTTCTTTGGGCCTCCGCGTGCCAAAGCGCCAGCTTTTATTTTCTTTCTCTCAGCGGCCTTCATAGCAGCGCCGGCAGCAGTGAACTCTTTCTTCTCATTTTTCTTCTTCAGCTTCTCAGGGAGCTCGCGTTCAGCGTAGTAGATGCCGAGTTCCTCGAAGACCCTGTTGAGGCGAGGCATGGTACCAGACTCAGACCTCCGGGCAAGATACTCCTTCTCAGAAACTTCTCCAACTATCTCGACGGCCTTCTGCTCGGTGGCGTGGACAAAGTCCTCTTTGCTCTGACCCTCAGGGAGCTTTAGCCCAAAATGCGGACACAGGATTCCACCAGCGACACCAAAAATGGGAAGGTCCAGTTTCTACAGGACAAACTTCTTCCTATCCTTTCCGCCAAGCAGAGGCCAGAAATCAGAGGCAATCATCTCCTCCACAAGGTCCCTACCTCCAGAATAACGGCAAGCATCAGCGAATGCTCTGGAACAGGACTTCCTTTTCTCGGAGACGGTTGCCTCCGGCTTGATGCTGGTGTGCGGGTCCATTCGGGTCATAACGGAGGCGAAGGGAAAGGTAATGATCCTTCGACCATCTTCTCCGACCTCAGAAGCACCAGAAGTCTTCACATAAAACCAGAAGTCCATCTAGTCAGTAGGCTCCCACTTTCCCCGCTGACACCAAGAAATAGCAATCTTTTCCTTGCCCTTGCTAGGGTTCCTCTTGGCCATGAAGCTACACGATGCGAACTGCGAAAGCCTTATTCCAACATACTTCAGCTGTTTTTGCAACTCGTAAAATTCTGCGAAGGTGTTTATGCTGATTCCCCCACCATACGATTCGACAGCCCAAAGAAACTTACTCATATTCAGAAACGCATGAGGGGTCATGTGATGAAGTTGCACGTCGAACCACTCAAGCACGTACCGAACGAAATTGCAGCAGGGTAAGCGAAGGCCGCAGGTAAAGAAATCCCTAAACACAACGGCCTCATCTCGCTCAGGCAGCAGAACAGTCTCTTCACCCGGAGCTCGCCCGTGGCCAACAGGGATGTAGCCCTTCTCCTCGAGGCCATCCACCATCGCCTGGGTCATCCGGCTACGACCAAAGTCGTAGCTGACCTCCGAGTCAAACAAAGTAACCTTCGGAGGCATTAGATCGCTAGGGGAAGCCTCGACGTCAGAAAGTGACTCCTCGAGATCCCTAGCCTCCGCAGCCGCCAGCATGCACTGCTCAAAAAGGCCAAGGAAGCCTCCGACTCTGATGCCCTGAAGCTGGGAATAGGGGCCGGAGAACGGGCGACGACGCGCGCAGCAGGGGCATTTAGGTGCCACGGCGACAGGAGGCCGGGGCAAAGGCAAGCGCGGAGGCAGCAAGCAAAAAGGAAACCTACGTGAATCAAAGCGGAGGCAGTAACAAGCAGAGCAAGCCACGCGGAGGCAAGCAAAGGAGGGTACGGGCCGTTTTCACAGCCCACCCCCTTTATATAGGCAGCGATGCGGCGCCTCGAATTCTCAGCCCAACGGTCACAACGATTCACGAATCGAATGATAGCAGTTGAACAGACTCGAATCAACGCACAAGATTAAAAACCGGACAATGGTAAAAAGCAAAGCCTCCGGTCCAACGTTCAAAGGGCAAGGGGGGAGTTGAAGGTAATCACAGCCTCCACGGCTAGGGGCATATTGGTGGCTAGATCCGCCTCCGCTGGACCTAACCCTCAAGGGGGAAATGTTGGGGATGCGCCCCAGGACCGGAGGAGCTTATTACCTCCGATTTATGTCTGGCTAACAGTTTCGACTGTGTTCAACCTGGCCCATGCTTGCAGGTTTTGGAGTCGTCACCGGGGGACGGATCTCCGGGTGGAGGTATCCGGGAGAGGCTTCGAACCAATCGACGGCGGAGGCCCAGCGGCGACGACCGTCACTCAGGCGGAGGTTGGACCTCCCTGGGAAGCCTCCAGCGGAGGCTTCGAACCGGTCAATGGAGGAGGCTCGGCGAAGATCACCGTTGCCGAGCCGAGGCTAGTCGAAACAACCTCGCTGGGCCCGGAGGCTCTGCGTGAAGGAGGCGACAACCTGAGGCTGCTTCTACATGGGCGGTGCGCCGAAGCCAGCTGGGAAGCATGAGGACAGTTGGTGGGCTTCATGGGCCTCTTACGAATGGTGATGGGCCATGGCCAGGAAATGGTGGCCCAGCCTGCCCCTAAGGGACCCACGTGTAATAGAGTCAGTGTCTAGGGTTCAGAAACTCTCTTTGAGGGCACGCTTATACTTTCAGCCTTGGGCTGGGGAGCTACTATTTAAGGCCATGCCCCCTGTGTAATAGAGGGAGGACCCCCTGGTAGGTGTAACACTACTTGCTGTCGGGTCCACTTTGTAATTTTCTTATTTAATACAGAGAGAGAAGAACCGTCTAGATTATCCCGTTTCACCTTCACTCTAACCTGCTGGGACCTGGTCCTAGCAATAGATGAACCTGATTTTGTGATCGATTGACAACATAACTATTAGAATTGATATTTTTACTAATATATTCAAGCTACTTAGTCTTATGAATGCAAGAGGTGAACTTGTGCTAAACTTAGGTAAAGTTTGAGAGAAGTATCCAGGATCGTAGAAGACAAGTAAGGCATCAAGAAAAAAGAAAGCCCGGCAAATGGACCTACAGAAATGCACTTAGAGCAGCGACAGATAATTCCGGTGAGCACCTAAGTGCTCAAACAGCTTCTAACAGCTAGTTCAGTTAGTTGGGGAAGCTATAGTTGAGTTGACCATTGGAAGTGTGTCGGAGATTGTGGAAGCTATACTTGAGGCCTATTGCTTTATACTTGAACTAGCCACCATATGCAATTAAGAGAAGATTAGACGATTAACAAGTGATAGGATTAGTGCTTAGACTATGCGTTCAGACGGTCCTGTGGGAATCGCTCTGGAAGGGAGAGCCATGACAGGCCCATGCTGCCGTGGAAGAGATTCTCCACGCTGACTCAGAGAAGGCGCATAGACATCTCTGGAGAGTGGAGATGACAAGCTGAGACGTCGTTGGAGATGATGCTGCGTGAAGTGTACAACTGTCTCAATTGACCACCAGTGCTTCTGGCCATCACCAACTACAACGATCAGTTAATGTTACGGCGAAAGATCAAACATGAGATATAGTTCTCAAAAGCACTCAAAATCCCGTAACCTATGGAGAAGGAAGAAGATAACCATCCTGACATGCCAGAACAAATGATAAGGGGCAAAAAGGGGAAAAATTTGCAACTCGTGTAGCGCTAGATGTGCATTGTACATAAGTGATTATACTCGTACATCCGAACAAACAAATTCTGCATACCTAGCTACAGATGAACATCAGTGTATCTACCAACTGTTCCTATTCTAGCCTCCTATACACACTGGCAGGAACTATGAACCCAAACCCAGATCTTGTGTTAGGACGATCAACAATGGACATAGCGGAACCAACTCGACGTGTACCCGACGATCAACAATGCTAACCAACTGCTCCTACAGTGATGTTGTATTCCCTTGCTGGAGATTGAAGAACGTAAAGATAGAAAAAAAAAAGTTTCTATGCATGGAAAAATCACTGATTGCATTGCATATCAGTTACCCTCAACGATAAGAGAAGTCAGTTCATTTTCCTGTTGACTCCTCAATCTTGACAAAGTAGGGAGGCTCCTTTTGATTCTCTCAGGTAGGAACCTGGAAAATTTAGGAAATAAAATTCTTTATAGCTACACATTATTTTCTGAGTAGTGGAGTAAATAATGCATAGCAACAAAAAAAATACGGTTGTGATTAAGTTGCACATTAAAACTTACATGTCTATTCTTTCTGAAATAGCTCGGCGCACAGAAGAGTTTAGCCCATAAGCAATGGAATTGAATAGGCCCTAGATAAAACGGGAAACATCAAAATATCCACAAAAAAAAGAGAAGCAAACCATGGAATATAGTAGTGTGTCAATCAAACAAAACATTTACAGAAAAATAAATGGATGTGTGCATTTAAGTAGGGGTAGGCATGGAAGAATAAAGCAAAAAGGTGCACTAGAGTTATCATGGACTTATAATTGGTGCATTTGGAAGAAAGCTAGATGGCGGGTGAAGTATTGCTTATGATAATGAAGGGATGAAGGATTGAAGTCACAAATCTATTTCATGCACCCATTTCCATAAGAAAGCACAAGAGTGGTCAGACCTCCAGCCTTCCCATTCACTCATTCAGAGTTACTTACTTGCGGGGACAGGAGGAAAAAAAAAATGAAGCAACGCAGAGGCCTCTTACTCAGGCTCCTTTTTATGATAAATTATGCACACAATATGTAGGTAGCCTTAGTTTTTATTGAAAAGTTCATGGTACGCTATTTCAGTAGCATTTAGTATCAAAACACAAGCATTATGAGACTCACCATAAGTCCAGCGAACCCAACATCAAGAAATGAGAGCCAAAATATCTTGTGCCCTGGATTGGCAAAGTTATAAAGACGATTGATAGTTGCAAATGACCATGAACCGATTAGAATCAGAGGGTAATAACCCCATCGGTTAAATGCCTGCAAAAAACAATTAATCATGTATGGCTCAAATAAACTTTTATCCACTTATTTTTGCACAATATAATGAACAGTTGTATAGAGGTACAGGGACATGATAGAGAAAGTTGAGTACACTCGATAACACTTTCATCAAAAGAACTAGCATATTGTTTGTTCTGATTTTATCACAATCCCAGTCGTATAAAATTTACGAGAGCAAGCAAGTTTTTTT
>CM041644.1:10017863-10055965 GCA_023333625.1 Bothriochloa decipiens | reverse complement strand
TTGCCTATATTGTCTGCTTCGTTTGCTGTTTATGTGTATTCAATAGTATTTCGTTGAAGAGAAGGGGAAAAAAGCATAGTTGTGAATTTGGAGGGTGCAAACTAACACCATGCTGGGAAGAAAATGCTTCTTTTATGATGCAGTACCTTGCTGCATCTTCTTTTAGTAAAGGAGGCATGCATATTACTATATGGGTGACAGGAAACATCTGCTTTTGTCTCTTCTATGAATACGCCATCGGTTTCCGGAAAGAAAGCAACAATTCTTGGGTCTTTGGGTATTGCCAATTTGATCGATGCTGGTGGTGGCATAACGGCCTAAAACTGTGACTGGGGATACCAAGGAAAATTCTTTCTGAAGCAATAGCGATAAGGAGGCTCTGCTAAGAAAACCTTGGCCACGCTGTCGTATTTATTTATTTGTGGTTTTCATTATAGGAACCAGGAAGTCTATCCAAATAATGTAAAGATCTAACAAGATCCACACTATGCTTTGTGATAACCATTTAGGTTTGTCCTAAGTCAAACTTTGTCAACTTTGACCGTCAATAGTTTTGTATGTACATTGACAATAGGAGATAGATGTTATTAGAGTCACGTATAGAAATAATTTCATAATATATAGCACTTCTCATCTAAGATAATAATACACATTTATGTATATGGTTAGTCAAAGTAATGGCTTGACTTGGGACAAACATTGATGAACGTGTGAATAATAAATGGCTGTGGTCAGTCTATAAGTAGGGATCTCAATTTTGTAGACTACTGCATTTTTAAGAGTGTTTTACTGACAACCTTTCTATTTAGGCTACATTAATTACCCTAAAAATCTATACCTTTTATTATCTGTCCAAGGATTGGTAGCTCCACCATGCCTCTACATAACTCCTTTTTTCCTGTATCTTCGCAGGGCTTGGGTAAATCATTGTTGAACGCATCTCTCTTGTACATGTAACATTGCATGTAATTTCTGTTAAGATGAGTTCACTAAGTAAAGTTGTTTCAAATAGTGGAGATGCTTGTTCAGTGTTACCTAGTAAAGTCACGTCATTAAATCCCAATGCAGCGGAGTTCGTACCTTCATTTGTTAAACCATCTATTGGAGGTACTACAATTCCAGATGTGACTAAGTCAGATTTTAGGGGTTCTTCTGGAAAAACGATCCTAGATAGGTCTGAGTCATCAAAGTCTAATAACTCGGATGATGAGGCACACCAGTTTTGGCGTAAGCAGCTTCCTGATGACATTATTCCAGACTTCACTTCTTTTGAGAAAGTTGAACAAGGGCCTGAAGAACTGTCCCTTGCTGGACTATCCTTGAATGCACCCCCCTTCTATGGGACAACATCCAGTCGCTTCTCAAGAGAACATCACGAATTATCTTCTCCAGCTACCAAGGGCCTGGAACTGGAACATACTAATCTGCTGTATGAAGATAATTACCTGGGTTCAAGCAACTGGGAGCAAAATTATATTGGTGATCTTCAAATTGCTAATGGAAACCAGGACCTTCATTATGATTCTGAAACTGGTGTAAGATTTTCTGATAGTTTTGCTAATGAGTATGCTGCCGCATCGGATGGCCTTGTTGATCCCCTGGAGTACTTGGCATCTCAGTTCCCTGGATTTTCAGCAGAGAGCCTTGCAGAGCTGTACCACGCAAATGGGTGTGATTTCAACCATACTATTGAAATCCTCACACAGCTAGAGGTAATTCCTTCCTTCCTGCAACACTAGACTAAGTCTTCCAGATATCCACTCAGAATTAGCTTTACAAAAAAACGAAGTAATTAAATGTATGCTCTTTTGCTCAGATGTCAGATCAGTGTTCTTTATAATTATTATCAAAGTGGTTTGGAAACACACCCTCTGTTCCAAATTGTAAGATGTTCAGGTTGTTCTACATACATATCTTTTTCTATGCACCTAGATATACATTATATCTGGATACATAGTAAAAGCTATGTATCTAGAAAAGACAGAATGTCTTACAATTTGGAATAGAGGGAGCAATTATGATGCAGACTGGAATTGATCTTCCACCATTTCAATCAAAATGTTACTGGTTGCCACCTGTTAGACAAGAACTATGTACTAGCATAAGGATTTTCGTGGAGCTTATCAAGCATGCCATGGAGTGGTTGCACAACACCGCTACCATGTTGTTTAAGTGTACTCTTTACTAAAGCATTAGTGCTACATGAAGAGACAGTTTGAATCCTCACATCTTCAATTGCAATTCTGCATTGATTTCAAAAACGCTCGGTGTACATCCATAACATTTTCGCACTATTCATAATTATGTTTTTCCTGATTTTTTCAGATGCAAGTTGATGCTACACCCAATCACACACTGAACCTGGCCCACAACACACCAAACTTTAGCACTGGGGATTTCCCTGCACTTCCAACAGTCGAGGACCAAAATGGTTTCAATAAGGGTAATGTGGATGTACTTGGTATGTTCAATGGGCGTGGTTCATCTGCGATGCCTACTGGAGCTGGTGATTTTGTTTCAGCTGTTCGCAAACTTGCGTCGCAGAATTCTGGCCAGTGGAAGTTTAAAAAGGGTCCTGAATATGGTAATGGTGTTTCGGCTCTTTCTGTACCCAAACAGTACAGTTCTAGCACTAAACAATCATCTGGGAACAAGTTTCAAAGCATCAGCAGTGCAAGAGTTGCCCCATGGCTTGAGACTGGCGATGCAGTGGGTAATACTCATCTGATACTCTCAAGTCTTTCTGGTCAATATTGCACAGTTCCCTAATGTTTCATGTTTGGAACTTTGGATGAGGATTGCTCTTGCTTGTTTTCTTCATTTAGTGGATCAGGAATGGCAAGAAATCAGGGAGAATTATGCTACCTTTTGAGTTCTTTTACTGTTCCAATTATGCGCTGATTAATTTATCTCTGTATATGCAATCCACCAGCAAGTATGTACTCAGAATCAAGGGGAGAAGCTCGTGATTTTGCTAGGGTCCGAAATGCGTGCTTTGAGCAGGTAAGCACTATTGCATATGGATACTGAAGCCTACACTTGCAGTTTCTTCTGCCTGATTTTTTTATCATGAATAGAGTTCACTATAACATATTGTTTTTAAGTTTGGCATCTTACGAGTTGCCAAGTTATTCACATAAGGGTACACCTGACAGGCTAGACAGGCTTACTTGGTTGGCAACAAAGCTCTTGCGAAGGAACTCAGCATGAAGGGGCAGGCATACAATGTGCAAATGAAAGCAGCTCATGAGAAAGCTAGAGAAGCTATTTACCGACAAAGGTCTGACAGCTGTTTTACATGTTGACATTGAAGTCTAATTTAGTTACATACTTAACCTTTTCTGATGTGCAGGAATCCTGTTTCTTCCCAACGTGGGGGTGACCGCCTGATTGATTTACATGGCTTGCATGTGAACGAAGCAATCCATATCCTGAAGGGTGAGCTCACTGCCTTGAAGGGCGCAGCGAGGGCAGCAGGGGAGAGGATGCAGGTCATGGTCTGCGTTGGAACAGGCCACCACACCAAGGGCGCTCGCACTGCGAGGTTGCCTATCGCTGTGGAGCAGTTCCTCCTGGATGAAGGCCTCCAGTACACGCAGCCTCAAGCGGGTCTGCTGCGAGTGATGGTGTACTAACATCTCTTAGGTAAGACCAATCATGGAGAGAAAAAGGACAACCCAAAAAAAAAAGAGAAAAGATGAAAACACACAAAAAAAAGCGTCGTTGGAGCACGCACTGTAATTCCTTGTAGCTGTATATTAAAAGAGGCAGCAGGAGAATAGCCTGACAACAGAATACAGTGTAAAATATACATAGCTTCATTCAATTCACATTCCTTTTCCATCCATCCGGTGCTGTGCAAGGTAAGTGGCTTGACAGTTGTTTGTTGCTGAACACTAAGATGCATTTGGGGCAATTTGTTGCTACTGAACTCTACAGCTGGTGCATCTCCATTCCTTTTTGGATCGTATGAACCTGTTTGGGTTTCACTCCACCAAAACTACGTTCCAAATACACTATGGAGTAGCTCCAAAAAAACTAGAGTTTCTGAATTACCTAATCAGGTGCTCCTGAATTTGACCCTTAACTCCACCTTTTCTTTTGAAGCAAAGTTTGTGGAGCCGTCCCTAAGTAAAGATAGCAGCGGAGCTGAATGGAGAAGTCTGAAACCGCCCTTATATCGTTCATGTCGTGATCCTTAGCATTGCTAGGACCTACGTAGCTAGTGTTCTAGTTGTTTGGTTTGTTATCTCTCACTGAAACATTGACATTCATGCAAACGGGCGAGTCGGTCACCAAAGGCTTCAGTAGCACTGGTCTCAGGAAAAGGTCCTAGGTTCAAATTCCTCCGGAAGTAGATTCTTTAGGGATTTCTCTAAAATTTTTAGGGTACACATACGTGTACGCGTTCGGTGGTACTGTGCGTTTTCCGCGCAATAGAGGGTGCGATGGCTTTCAATCTCTTCTTAGCGTGTGTTCGGATGCGCACACATACGTGTGTGGTGTAAGTGTGAAGTGTATGGGTTGTGTGCGTCCAAATTATACCCTATAAAAAAAATATTAACATTCACGTCTTACTCTTGGTAAATTGTGGCAGCCACTGAAAATGTGGCGACCAAAGATGAGGTCATAATTTTGTGGCGTAGTTTGTTTAAAATGAGTCTGACCTGTGGGATAGTAATAAATCAAACACATGCCTAAGAATCTGTCACGTCTGACTTGCGGTATGGCTAGTTGTGTCATGAACCAAAGTACCAAACATGTCCTAAAATTTTAAAAGTTCGGCACTAGGATCATTATCTGTCCACGCTAGCGTCGATGGTTTTATTGATAGACTATATTAGTCTATATCAATGCAGTTCGTTCATATTTGATTGTCTGCATATTATGTTGGTTTGTACAATGCTCAAGGCGGAACAAAAATGAGGAAGAAAGACAATCTTATGAAGCATATAAGATGGCATTAGAGATTAATAGGGACGGGGACATAACAGGAAAACACTAATTAAACATCATAACTAGCTACTTGGATGTGCATTGTGTGAACCAATAGAATGTTGTGTATCAAAAAACCACAAGGTAATAACAAGAACAAATAGAGGGAGGGATAACATAAATATTAGTCATAAATTATATAAGGATTAACACAAAGAAGGGGAGACAAAACAAATAAAACACTATCATTTATTAAATAATTAAGGGTATTATATTATATAATGGAGCATTTAAGAGGTTGGGGGTGTTTGCCTCCCTAGTCCCTAGACCCCGTCCCTCCGGCCTCGCTTGTTTGCATCAAACCATGGGTGCCTTGGTGTAATTGCCAAGTCACATCATTAGTTGTGACTTACAATCCCTTTAAATCCAATATTTGTACTTGTCGACTATTTTGTTGCTTATCGCTCCATAAATTATTATATTTATATTTGTTGATTTGGATGTACCGTGTATTTCATAAGTGCCGTTATTGGTGATATAAAAAAATCATGTAAATATGACATACTTCATCTCAAAATAACTATCGGTTTCACTTCTTGAGAAATAACTTGACTAAATATGTTAAAAAATATTAATACTTATGTTGCATAATTAGTATTATCGGAAAAAAATTAATGCAGTTTTTTTATAATTTTATTTGAAGATGCAAATATTACGCATATTTTCTACAAATTAGGTCAAACTTATGGTACAAAAACCAGAAATGACAATTAATTTAAAACGGAGGGAGTATATGCAAATTAAATTCTAGATACATTACAAAAACAACATATCTATATAAGCCGGAACGACTTACTATTTGAAATGGAGGAAGCATATAATATCCTTGTTCTGAAAATATAAAGTATATTTTGATTAGGGAAAAGTCAATTAAAATGTATTTTAATCGTTAATTCTCTTACTATATATTGCCATTTGCTATAGTCTTAAAGGCACTTTCAATACAAACCTATCAATATACAAGTTTTAGGTCCTAAACTAAACATAGTCTTTTATCCTAAGAAAGTTAAGGTAGGCTAGAGATGAAATTCAGAATAGACAAGTCACAGAACAATATATAAAAGTCATGGTTTAGGCACATAGATGGCTAGTCTCCGAACACTCCTATCCATAGCTAAATGCTTGAAGATATTTCGCTTCTTGAGGTCATAAACTTAAATATATAGTTTAAATAACCCTTGGTAAACAAAAATTATAAGTTTTGTGTTTTCCCTATACAAAATTTGATGGTGCCGAAGATAATGTAAAGTCTGAGTGTCTATTCCGATCATGGTAAAATTTTCTATTTATACGTCTTTCTATAAAAACTGAACCGATTTCTATGTATAATTCGAGTAAAATTCTTGCATTTCGAGGTTTGATTTGCTTCCGGCAGTGTTACAATCACCAACTCAGACAACCCAAAGCGATATCTGCTTGTCCACTTATATGATTCTTGAAAGCACAATTGTACAAAAATTCAAATTCATACAGTTCATACATGGAGTATTTGGAGCCAAAGAGTTAGAAAAATCTGCTTGAAATATCTTCCTTATCGTCTCCATGCGCGCCATTCCTAATCCGCTTCCCTCTCCCATCATCCCGTGGACCGAAGCTCATGTCTCCGATGGCAGTCACCTCCTCCCCATTACCCTTCCTCTCCTCTTCGTCCTCCTTCACGTGCCATCTCCGCCGAGCGGGCACCGCCACCGCCACGGCAGCATCATCTGCTTCCGAAGACTTCGACTACCCTCTCGCCGACCCCTCCGTTCGATGGCCGCACCTCCGCTTCCCGCACCTCCCCGCGCCGCGCTTCCCCGCCGCCGTCACCGCGGCACCTCCGGTCCCCGCCAGACCACCACAGGAAGCGGAGGACCCCGCGGCGACCTCCTCCGCCTCCGCGCCTCCACTCGTGGAGCCGCTGGACGCGCGTGCGCATCGCGGGAGGGTGAAGAAGCTGAGCAAGCTCGCGCTGCGGCGGGCGCAGGACTGGCGCGCGCGCGTGGCCGGGCTCGCGGACGCCGTCCTCGCGCTGCCTCCCGGGGCACCCGTCGACGACGTGCTCGAGGGCGCTCGGGCGACGCCGGACGAGGTCGCCTTCGTTGTGCGCGCCGTCGGGGAGAGCTCCTGGCGCCGCGCGCTGGACGCCTTCGAGTGGCTCGCCAGGAGCAGCGCCCCGGCTTCGCGCGCCGTCGCCGTCGTCCTCGGTGTCCTCGGCCGCGCGCGCCAGGATTCGGTCGCGGAGGAGGTTTTCCTCCGCTTCGCCGGAGAGGGCGCCACTGTTCAGGTGTTCAACGCCATGATGGGCGTTTATGCGCGCTCTGGGCGATTCGATGATGCACGGCAGCTGCTTGACGCAATGCGCGATCGAGGGATCGATCCTGACCTCGTCAGCTTCAATACTCTAATCAATGCCAGGTCTAAGTCTGGGTGTTTGGCTGCTGGCGTCGCCCTTGACCTCCTGTCTGAAGTTCGACAATCTGGGCTGAGGCCGGATGTTATCACTTACAACACGCTCATCAGTGCTTGCTCACAGAGTTCTAACCTGGAAGATGCTGTGATGGTGTTTGAGGAGATGATAGCTTCAGAGTGCCGGCCGGATTTGTGGACATACAATGCAATGATGTCGGTGCATGGCCGGTGTGGGAAGGCTGAGGAGGCTGAGTGGCTATTGGTAGAGCTGGTGGAGAAGGGTTTTACGCCTGACGCGGTCACTTACAATTCTCTTCTCTATGCTTTCGCAAAGGAAGGAAATGTTGACAAGGTGGAGCACACTTGTGAGGAATTGGTTAAGGCTGGGTTCAAGAAGAATGAAATAACATACAACACCATGATTCATATGTATGGGAAAATGGGCAGGCTTGACTTTGCAGTGGGTCTGTATGATGAGATGAGGGCTGTGGGCTGTACTCCAGATGCTGTGACGTATACGGTCATGATTGATTCTTTGGGGAAGATGGATAGGATTGCTGAGGCAGGGAAGGTGCTGGAAGAAATGGTAGATGCGGAATTGAAGCCAACTTTAGTAGCTTTTAGTGCTCTGATCTGTGCATATGCCAAAGGTGGGAGGCGGGCTGACGCAGAGAAGACATTTGATTGCATGATTGCATCAGGTGTCAAACCTGATCGTTTAGCGTACTTGGTTATGCTGGATGTTTTTGCAAGGTCAGGTGAGACAGAAAAAATGTTGCGTCTGTATCGAACAATGATGAATGATAATTATAGACCAGATGATGACATGTACCAGGTCTTGCTTGTTGCACTTGCAAAGGAAGATATGTGTGAGGATATTGAAGAAATTATCCGAGACATGGAATTACTTTGTCAAATGAATCTGGGAGTAATATCAACAATACTTGTCAAGGCAAGGTGCATTTCCCAGGGCGCTAAACTATTAAAAAAGGCATGTCTCCAGGGATACAAGCCTGACGCTAAGAGCTTATGGTCCATTATGAATGCATATGTAATGACAGAAAAGCATGAGGAAGGTCTCTCTTTGCTTGAATGCATCCGGGAGCATGTTTCCTGCTCCCAGGGTTTGATATCAGAATGTTCCATCATGCTTCTATGCAGAAAACAGACGAGCATTTCTGCCTATGAACAGTACAGTCAAATGTTAATGTTAAAATACCCTGGTCAAAACTGTAACTTGTATGAGTACTTGATTACATGCCTCGTGGAAGCTGAGTTGTTTTCTGAAGCTTGTCAAGTGTTCTGCGACATGCAGTTTATTGGCATAGAAGCTTCTAAAAATACTTACGAGAGCATAATTTCCACATACTGTAAACTGGGATTCCCAGAAACAGCACACAGGTTGATGGATGATGCTTTGCAATCTGGTATTCCGCTAAACATTCTCTCTTGTAGAGTAAATATAATTGAAGCATATGGGAAGATAAAACTCTGGCAGAAAGCAGAAATCTTGGTGAAAGGGCTGAGGCAAGCATCAGGTATCGATAGAAGGATTTGGAATGCTTTGATACATGCATATGCAGAGAGTGGACTCTATGAGAAAGCAAGGGCAGTCTTTGATAATATGATCAAAACAGGTCCTCTGCCAACTGTTGATTCAGTTAATGGAATGATGAGGGCACTGATTGTTGATGGCAGATTGGATGAGTTGTATGTCGTTGTAGGAGAGCTTCAAGATATGGACTTCAAGATTAGCAAAAGTACGGTGCTCCTTATGCTTGATGCTTTCGCAAAAGCTGGGGATGTATTCGAGGTAATGAAAATCTATAATGGAATGAAGGCTGCAGGATACCTGCCAAGTATGCACCTCTACAGAAGTATGTGTTCCTTGCTCTGCCATCACAACCGATTCAGGGATGTCGAGTTGATGATTGCAGAGATGGAGGGAGCAGGGTTCAAGCCAGATCTTGCCATACTTAATGCTCTTCTTAATATGTACACCGCTGCTGGGAACTTTGATAGGACAACACAAGTATATCAAAGTATTCTGGAAGCTGGCTTAGATCCTGATGAAGATACATACAATACATTGATAGTCATGTACTGTAGAAGCTTGAGGCCAGAAGAAGGTTTTACGCTATTGAATGAAATGGGCAAACGAGGTCTGACACCAAAGTTGCAGTCCTACAAAAGCTTGCTTGCTGCATCTGCAAAAGCAGGACTGAGGGAACAAGCTGACCAGCTTTTTGAGGAAATGCGATCTAAGAGTTATCAATTGAATAGATCTATCTATCATATGATGATGAAAATTTACAGGAATGCTGGCAACTACTCCAAAGCTGAGAACTTGCTAGCAGTAATGAAAGAGGATGGCATAGAGCCAACAATTGCCACTATGCATATCCTCATGACTTCTTATGGTACTGGTGGGCAACCTCATGAAGCTGAGAATGTACTGAACAGCTTGAAATCTTCCAGTTTGGAAGTCAGCACATTACCATACAGTACTGTCTTTGATGCTTACCTGAAAAACGGTGACTACGATCTTGGAATCACAAAACTGCTGGAAATGAAAAGAGATGGTGTAGAACCAGATCATCAAGTTTGGACATGTTTCATTAGGGCAGCTAGTTTGTGTGAGCAAACTGCTGATGCTATTCTTCTTCTAAAGTCTCTACAGGATTGTGGATTTGACCTCCCCATTAGGTTAATACTTTACTTGATTATGTTAAAGAGATGGACTTCACATGACATTTTTCTTTTTTGGTTTGTTCATGTTTTGGTCTTTGGTTCTTGAATATTTTGCAGGCTCCTGACTGAAAAGACACCATCACTGTTAAGTGAAATCGCCAGTTATCTGGAAGAGATTGAAGCATTAGAAGATTCTGCTGCTTTGAACTTTATAAATGCAGTAGAAGATTTGTTGTGGGCATTTGAATGCCGAGCAACTGCTTCACGGATTTTCCAATTGGCAGTAGAGAGAGGCATATACCGCGATAATGTCTTTCGGTATCCATGGCAATCTCTATACCACAAAATTTCATTTGAAGTAGCGTAAAATTTCTTGGGGTTGAAATATGTCTTTTCATGTGCATATATAAAATTGCATCACTGGTTAGGCTTTGCCTTTTCAAGTTAAACATAGTAACTGTTGGAATATAAGTGAATTGCCCACCTCTTCCCATCAGCTTAAGCTATTGGGTTGACTTGGTTGGTGCATGCAACTCAATATGGTATCAGGGTCAGAGGTCTTGAGCTCGAATCCTGGTTGGTGCAATTAAAATAAATAATTGTTGCTCGCTCCTATTCCACGTCTGAGCCTCGCCCGTCGCTGAGATCTCTCGCCGGAGCCTCGACGTGAGGGGGAGTATTGGAATATAAGTGAATTGCCCACCCCTCTCCATTAGCTTAAGCTATTGGGTTAAACTGGTTGGTGCATGCAACTCAATATGGTATCGGAAGCAGAGGTCTCGAGTTCGAATCCTGGTTAGCGCAATTAAAATAAATTAATTGTTGCTCGCTCCTATTCCACGTCTGAGCCTTGTCCGTCGCTGAGATCTCTCGCCGGAGCCTCGACGTGAGGGGGAGTGTTGGAATATAAGTGAATTGCCCACCTCTCCTCATCAGCTTAAGCTATTGGGTTGAATTGGTTGGTGCATGCAACTCAATAGTAGCTTAGGCTCAAACAATCAATATATATATATATATATTTTGTAAAAACAAAGTGCTAAACTAATCACTGCTAAGGATGACTCTGTCAGAAGCACTATAAATATCTTTCCAAGAAATCTACATGACATGCAACATTCTGGTGATGTTTTAGAACTTTGATCTGTAAGAAAGAGAGCCAATCAACAAATACCTATGTTCCTTAATTTGTTCTTCCTTCAGCTGCCTATGAAAGGCCATTTGGTCCTAGGCTTCAAGGTCAAGTCAAAGATCTATTTGTGTGTAATAAAAGTTAAGGTATTTGAGTAACAATATTTGTCTATTTTTCTATTCATATCTGAAGATCATTATGACACACCATCTCATCTTGGCATTTTTTTTCTTGTTGTAGTATGTTCTACTTTTGGTTATGATATCTGCAAAGTATCAATATGGAACTAATCTACCATTTTAACTTTTTATTGATGAATGGCTCAGAGTGGCACAAAAGGACTGGGGTGCTGACTTCCGGAAGCTGTCTGCTGGGGCTGCACTTGTCGGTCTAACATTGTGGCTTGATCACATGCAAGTATGTGCTTAAATAATACCTTTTACATGATATTGCATGATAGACATACGAGTGTTAAAGAAACATCTTTTCTTTGCTCTTCAACAAATATTTGTTTACCATCAGTTTTAGGCATAATCACTGGAAATGGGGTTGAAGCCATCGACTCTCGACCCAGCCATGTAAAAACCGCTTGCAAGTAGCATACCACGTTCCTCAACCCTGTCGACCTGGGGAACTTTGTGACTATGATTTTAGGTTTATTGTCATGTTCTCATGTTCTCTGATATGTTGTCACAGTTATTGACAGTAAAGTAACTGGAACACTGAGAATCCGACAGTCATTGTATACACATCAGTTACATTACATAGTAAGAAGAATGATGTGAATGAAGTTAGGCTTAAAATGATGGTGGACATATGGTACTTAAGAGGTCTTCCCGGCCCCGCCCCCGCCGCCCCCACCCACCCCCCCCCCCCCCCCCCCCCCCGCAGGTCGATTTTTTTTGTTAGTTCAAGTTACACTATTACTGGCGATTTTCACCCTGCAATGATGTAATATTGCAAATTGCTGAAGGTAATAGATCAGTAATTACTGCAACATACATCTAGGAGATATAGTGGGCAGGAGCCTTTTCATTTGTTTGATAGTTTTCCATTTTGGTATATTCTTTTTCATTTTATGTGTCATTATAGGTTTTCTAGTCTATCAGCTTCTAACCCAAATATAATCGGAGGCATCAGTTAATAACATCTAAAAAAACTTTCTAAAGAATTTTTAAGAAAACAACTTTGAATTTTTGCAATAGGTTTATGAACTTATTGAGTTTTTCTTAGTCCTGCAATACCTATTCTTTTTTGTTTAAATAGACTTGAGTTTCATTTTTTATTTAAATGACACCTGACCTACTCTGGTTTTAATTCAGGATGCTTCACTCCAGGGTTCACCAGAATCTCCCAAATCTGTTGTACTGGTCACAGGGGAGGGGGAATATAACATGGTATCCCTGCGTAAAACAATCAGAGCCTACCTTTTGGAAATGGGCTCCCCGTTCTTGCCATGTAGAGCTCGGTCAGGTCGCTTTGTGGTAAAGGACTACTCTCTTAAGATGTGGCTGAAAGATTCTCCTTTCTGCATGGACCTTGAATTAAAAGATGCTCCAGCTCTTCCTAAACTAAACTCAATGAAGCTGATTGAAGGGTATTTCATGAGAGCTGGTCTTGTATCAGCATTTAAAGATATACATGAGAGACTTGGGGAAGTATGGCCAAAAAAGTTTTCCAGGTTGGCTCTGCTGTCAGAAGAATGTAGGGACGAGGTTATGAAGGCTGATATAAAAGGAAGGAAAGAAAAACTGGAGAGAATGAAGAAGAAGGGTATTGTTACAGCAAGAAAATCTAAAACAAGAACACGAAGAGGAAAATTTGTTAGGGAACAGGAACAAAACATGAAAGTAGTATTGGAGTAATCGTGGCTTTGCTTCAACATGGTATTTCCTCAAGCAGCACCTGGCATCTACATGACAATTTTCTGATAGGGGGTGGGGGGAATAAAGAAGGAACAATGGCATTGCTGCTATTTTAGCATTGGTTATGGTTGGTTCTGTACTGGAACAAATGATGTGGTTCATGTTCTCCAAGAGTTACTGAGCAGCGAGCACCACTGAGTAACCAACTCATTCTGGTAAAACTATTGTTCTATCATCTCTTCTTTGAAATTTATGACCTTCCCAATACATATCTTGTTTTATTTTCATTAAAGATGAACAAGCTTTGGATATTGTTTGGCAGGTGCACACCTGCGCAGTGTGCCTTGGGCTGTGCTCGAATGCTTTCATGGGGAGCACACTGGTGTGGCAGTACGGTGATTGCTGCAGCATGGCCTTTCCATGGAAGCTGTGAGCTTCTACAAACAAATGTGATGGCCGGTGAGAAGGAAAATGACCTCTGCTTCACGCCTTCACTAATGTGCTCAGCATTCAGTGCCCTTGTGAGTCTCAGCATGGCAAGATGGTTCACTGTCGCATCATGAAGTCTAGGTTTTATTTTGAAATGATGTACTTCAAGTGTGGCAGGCTGGTAGCTCAGTTAATACTCAAATTGTCTAGGACAGAATGATGAGAAAATAGGTATGTCTTCTATTGCACATGCACAATAAATTGTCATTTTCATTTGAATTTGTATAAGAGGAGTTTGCATCTCGATTTTTTCAACAAAAATGACATCTATGGATGCACTATGGGCGCGCGTTGTTTTAATTTTTCCAAGTGACCAAAAATGCATATTTTGGAACGCGTTTCCAAGCTTCCACTAAGAAATGTTTGTAATACCCCTGATGTCCAAAATAAGTGCACATCGATTATGGAGTCAAGCCATTTTAAGTTTGACCAAACATATACACAAAAGTACTAATATTCCTAAGTGTCATTGATATGCAACTCTAAGAGATCAATAGCAGGTTCGATAAATATGTTACCTTGCTTAATGTTTTTATTACTTTTCATCTTTTTTTTTTATTTGCTTCCTTCCATAATAGTTCATTTTATCCTTATGCCATTGGGGCTTGTGGCAGTTTTCATCAAGTTAATACAGACCTACTTGTTTGCATGGATGCTTTGGATCCTGTGAATTCATTTGCTTCTTATGACGAAGAAAGATTTTGCAAGTTGTATCCTCAAGATTTGAGAAGTACATATTTGGTCTCCAACTTTCTTTCTGAACAATCTTAGTGAGCTCTCTATCAAATTTATTTATAGAGACAAAGAAGCACAATCTCTTTAAACTTGTTTATTTGTTGCTGAAATTAGTCTTGATCCTTCATGTGGCTATTGCAAGTGATGAGAGTATTTTCAGCAATGAACCATGAAGTGTTGAGAGAGTATTTTCAGCAATGAACCATGTGAAGACCAAGCTGGCCGAATAAGATGGATGATCACTACTTAAATGGTTGTAAGGTCACGTTCATTAAAGCGTGACTTTTCGGATGTGTGAATATATCATTAAACTCTTACAAGCCATGTCAGAACGGCGTTTGGAGCTTTATTTTTAGGATTCATTGCTCAGCATCGTTTAAACTCGTACTATGGAAATAAACTCTACCTGCAGGACAGCAAAATCTGAAATTCTTCTGTACAATTCACTTCTGATTGCTAATTGAACATCGTTAAAGCTACATTCAGTATGATATGGATACAAACTGAACCCAAAGGGAGAAATGGTTGACTCACAAAATCTGACTGGCCAACTAGCTGCCCTGCATGTCGTCTCACGAGATGCCGTACCCGTACGAGGGGTCGTTGCTTCCTCGCCGCAACGACCGCTCGCCGACGCTTGCCATCCGCTGCATCGACCGCTCTCGCACGTACAAGGCGTGCGAGCTTCTGCTCGCCGAGTCAGCCGACGGCGCACTCGTCTCCTCATCCTGCGGCGGCCTCTCCCTCACCCTGGCTAAAGCCGTCGCCACCACCTCTTCCACCCTCGCCAAGGCCTCTTTCATCTCCGGCCGCTTCTCCAGGTCCGTCTCGACGCAGTCCACCGCCACCTCCATGAGCCGCGTCATGTCCGGCAGGGCGAACTTCCACGCCGCCATGATGGCCGGGTCGAACAGGTCCCGCTCGTAGCCGTCGGCCATCGCCGACGTCGCCCACATCACCAGGTCCGTGCCGCCCTTGGCGTTCTGGAGGTACTGCGACGGGAACTTGCCCGTGAGGAGCTCGAGGAGGACAACGCCGAGGCAGTAGACGTCGGCCATCGCGCTCACGGGGTGGCCGGCGACGCACTCGGGGGCGCGGTACGCGAACAGGGCGTTCGGGGACTGCATGTGGCTGATGAGGCCCGAGAAGCCGAAGTCGACGAGGAGCGGCTCGAAGTCCGGGGCCAGGAGAATGTTGGCCGACTTGAGGTTGCCGTGGGGCGCCTCGTGGCCGGCGAGCGCCGTGTGGAGGAACGCCGTGCCGCGGACCACGCCGACGGCCACCTTGAGCCGCGTCGGCCAGTCCAGCGCCGCGTAGTCCATGCCCCGGTCGCCATGGAGGACGTACAGCAGGCTGCCCTTGGGGATGTACTCGTACACCACCAGCTTCTCGTCCTTGCGGTAGTGGTAGGCCAGCGGCGGCAGCAGGTTGGCGTGCCGCATCGCGCCCAGCCGCTTCATCTCGGCCTCGAACCCGTCCTTGGTCGCCCGGTTCATGTCGCGGGAGCGCTTGACCACGACGGCCACGCCGTTGGCCATCACCGCCTTGTACACCGACCCGAGCCCGCCGCCGCTGCCGATCACCTCGGCCGCCGCCTTCATCAGGTCGGTGAGCCCGAACACGCCCTTGCTTTCGTTCACCATGACCAGATCCCCAGCAGATTTGGTGCTCAGATCGTCCACCTTGGCGGCGGCCGAAGCGGCCCGCCGGTGTCCAAACCCGCCAAGCGACGACCCTGTCCTCTTCCCGAGCCACGACGAGCTCCGTTTCTGCGGGGTCGACGATGCCTGCTGCTTGTTGACAGACATATCGAGCTTGCGGGGCATTCTTCTGCACAAGCGCAGGGCGATAACCATCACGACGGCCGACAGAAGCACCGTGGCGAGCACCATAACAGCCCGCCTGGACGAACTGTTCTCGACCTGCTCGCGCTTGCACGGCTTCACGCGGGTCGGCACAAAACAGAGGTACTCGTTGCCGTCGAACCTGCTGGCGTTGAACTTCCGGAACGCCTCCGGGACGACGCCCTCAAGATCATTGTCAGACACGTTGAGCGATTTGAGCGCCGGCGGCGGCACGGCGGGGAGCTCCCCCGTGAAGGCGTTGCTATCGAGGTGGAGCTCGAGGAGGGACGTGGCCTGCGAGATGGAAGCTGGGATGGAGCCCGAGAGCTGGTTGCCATTGAGCCAGAGCTTCTTGAGGTGGCTGAGGTTGGCGAAAAAGTCGTCGGGGATGCTGCCGGAGAACTGGTTGTCGGAGAGGAACATCGACTTGAGCGCCTTGATCTGGTGGAAGGCGGGCAGCGTGCCGGAGAAGTTGTTCCTGGCGAAGGAGATGGACCTGAGGCGCGGGAAGCTGGAGAGCGCGTCGACTTCGATGGTGCCGCCGAGCTCGAGGCCGCTGAGGCGGAGGCCGGTGACCACTCCGCGGGAGCACACCACGCCATGCCAGTGGTGCGAGCCCGGCGCGCAGGGAGACTTGCTGCCTTCCTTATCGGTGATGAGCCACGACGACAGCGACGACGAGTTGGTGAAGGACTTTTTGAGCTGCATCAGCGCCTCCACGTCGGTCATATTATTCTCCGCAGCGACGGCAGCTAGGAGCGCTGCGGCAATGGCGGCAGCGACGGCGAGGAAGAGGAGGCGGTGGCGTGACGGGGCCATGGCGTGAGGGGCCCGGAAAGGGGAGGCCGCCGTGTCGGGCGCGCGACCCTAAGGTTGAGAGGATGGTTGGGCGGGTGGTTTTGCTTTCTCGGGCTCAGTTCCTTCGGCTGCAGGCGAGGTTGCCCGGAATAGGCAGCCGAGGATGGCGGGAAGGCGCACGCGCGCGTCGGCGCGTGTGAGGACGCCAAGAGCATCAGAGCCAGCTCATCACACCAAGACACAACAAAACATCTTTAGCAGAGTTATTTGTGCTACCTACTGTATATAATATCATCTGCAGGATTACTAGGGGTGACACCAGACACCAATACTTTGTCCCAACACACGTGACCGCGCTTGCGCGCGTGTGAGGACATTAATTAAGAGCATCAGAGCCAGCTCAACAACAAAACATCTCAGCAGAGTTTTAGTTGTGCTATCCTAATATTATTTAAAACATCTAAGCAGAGTTTTAGTTGTGCTATCCTAAGCAGAGTTTTCCATCCTTTTTCTCACCGTTCTAGCATCTTCGAGATTCTCTATATATCATCCTGTAGTGGGCCTTGTTTGGATGAGCATATATTCATCTCAATCCACGTATGTTAGAATGGATTGACTTCAACATATATGTACTACAAACACGGCCTTAGAGATTTTGATAAAAAAGAAATGTCCAATTTTTTAATTAAATATCTAAATGTTGGCATCATCCATTTTCCTAATTTCTCAATAAACAAAGATGAAGAGCGGATTTGGCTCTTTAGAGTGCACATAAGATAAAGATTAACTGTTGGAGGATGAAAAGATATATCCAAAATATTTTTTTATTCAAATGACTCTTCAAATTAAGATTTAGATAATAACATTAGAAGAAAATACTATTGGAGATGTTTCTGTGCCGCTATTCCTCCCCTGCCGCCATATATCTGTTGGGATTTGACTTCGCCAGAAAAAGTAACCCAAAACTTTGGAGTTGGGAAGGATTTCAAGACTAACAAAGTTTGAGTGCATGAAAATTTTGGTACTCATTGGTACTCAAAACTCTGGAGTCACGAAGATTCTTTTGTAGTTAACAAAGTTATAGCGCAGGAAATAGTGAAGAGGAAATTTTGATTTCGTAGGGAAAATTTTGGCTTCCCCAAAGAAGAGAAGATTTTTCAAGATAAGCGATGTTGATAAATCGACTTCGCTGAGAAAAGAACCAAAGATGAAGCCTAAGAAATCTTACCTAAAGAATTCAAGAGGAAGAAAACAGAGCCAAAAGCATAGAAGAGAAAATGCACTCAAAGATAAGAAACAGAAGATTTTGAACTAGCGAAGGAAATACCATCCCCTCCCCCTCCCCTCTTTAGGACTAACGTGTAGGAAAGCCCAAGTGCAAAAATATCATATGTGAACTGTGAAGTTGGAGGCCCCTATAATACCCCCTCACATGTATTGTATGACCATGAAATGAATACACATGCAAGTTTGTGTTCTTTCTCAGTTTCAATGCTTGAGTAAATTTTCACCCAACAATATCACCTATTAGTCACCTCCACCCTCACTCACGTAGCCTCTGCCCTGTCTTTTCTATCTCCATCCACATATTCATCTCTCTTTGCACCACTCATCCATTTTGTACTTGCTTATCCATCCTAGAGCGTGTGAGTCAGCGGGAAGGAGGGGAAGGGCAGAAGGGGGAGTGTACCAATCGACTAGTGAGTTGGTGGTTTTCTGGCTCACCATCACACACTACTATTGTAGTGTCTAGTGAAATCACTCAATTTGGACATCAAGTCCTAGTATTATCGTTCTTCTAGGATCGGTGCATGTGTTGGGTTGAAAAACGAAGAGAAATGCTACATCTCACTCGAGTGTTGGAACATTGGAGGCTGGGGACGAGGATGGAGCTCGACCCTGACCCGCCCTGCCCCTCCGTCTACCTCTAGCCGCCACCCAGATCCGCTCCATCCCTAGCTCCTTCCCCCCATTAGCAACCGGATTTGCAATCTCCATCGCCTGATCTACACGATGGTGGGTGTCTCTCCAACATTCTCCAAGGCCCCTGCGAGCTCCAAGCCACCGATGCTTCCATCCTGCTGCTCACGCCAGCGAAGTTTCCCAAGCGCGGCTCACGTTTGCCGTGTGGACAGGCCGGCGTCGACTCCAGGCTCATCTGCCGCCCACCGTCGTCTGTTGTGGAGGGCTCCCGGCCGTCCGCATCTCCAGGGGGTGGGCTTGCCTCGCGGTCGCCGTCGTCATCGCTGCCCGTGGAGTTGGCCTCCCTCTCTCCGCTGCAGCAACCTACCTCAGAGGATGTGTAGGTGATGCCCTCGCCAGCGGGGGACGACACCCACGCGATTGAGTTGCTTGCGGCCAACATCTTGGCCTTCACGGGCGCGTCGATGGTGGCGCCCGGCTCATCACTGCTGGACTCCCGTCGGCCACAGGACTCCGCCGCCCCATCCCCGTCGACGATGATGTCGGGCTCCGCTTCCTCGGCACCAACACCGATGGACCCCCTCTGCCGCGGACCCCCTGGGGATGCACGTGGAGGCCGGGGCTACTGCAGGCACACATGCTGTCACCGTCGTAGCCACCACTGAGCTCCCGAATTCTGGCTCTAGGGCGCTACTACAAGTCCACTCTACACTCGCAGCGCCATCGACGCCGGGTGCTGTCGTCGTGGACACCTCCGCTGGGCCTAAGGCCGTCACCACTCCACTTATGCCTACCACTAGTGGATGGCCGGTGGACGTGGAGTCTGTCATAGTTGAAGATTTCCTGGAAGATGAGGATGAGGAGGAGGATGTCGTCCCCTTTTTGCAGGAGCTCTTCCCTGTCTCCTCTAGCCATACCGTTCTTCCCGGCAATGCAGTCCGCGGGCAGATCCAAAGCTCAGCGTTGGAGGGAGGACTCCAGTGACCCCGATCTCGACTGCACGTCCCCTGTGGTCCAACCATCGTCGCCATACCTTGAAGCTGCCCATCGTGTCGTTGAGGCAACGGCCTCGGCTAGGCCGCGTGATGGGGGTGACCTTGACTCAGGTTCGATCGTCATCCCCAAGAAGCAGCGCCGCCGCCACCACGCCAGGGCCAGAGAGGCCGCTGGTCCTCCAGTGGCCCCCCAACGGTTCGACCCCGAACTGGCCAAACATGTGCCCGTGCACCTGCACCTCCAGCGGCAGAGGGCGGCGCTAGGTGAACGCCTTCCCTGTACGGTTGCGCCCATCGACGATGATGGCTTCACGTTGGTTCACAGACGCCAGCGCAAGCGCCGTCATCCCCCGTCTCAGCCTCGTCGCCAGCGGCCGGTGCCACCTTCACTCGTCGGCCTTTGCTTCAATTGTTTGGCAGGGGACCACATAGCCTCCGAGTGCACCTTCCCGTCCCACTGCCTCTTCTGCCTTAGCACGAGGCATCGAGCGAGGAACTACAGTCACGGTCGCTCGCCCCAGCGCCTCTCTTCGGACCGGGTGCGAGGGTCTACACGGCGTCATCGAGAAGGCTCGCAACTGCGCCACCTCCGCCCTGATAGCCATGGTGTTGAGAATGGAGGCGACTTCCTTGTCGCCCCTAGTTTTGTTGATGATGGTGTCGGTGACCGCCAGGGTGCTGTTGACATGCAGCACCAAGTGCCACCCATCATCATTGGACGGATTCTTTGCCTGGCCCCTTCGTTGTGTGTGGCCAGTTGCTCACAGTCCTCCCCGCTTGCTCCACAAGACGGTGCTTCGCATGAGACTGTGAGGGGCGTCATTTGTGTCGGTCGTCGCCAGCGCCGGCACCGGAGAAAGCTACGGAGAAGGTCAACGTCGTCATCAACTACGCCGTCAACGCTGCCACCTCTATTGACCTGATCGAGCTTGTGTTGGGTGAGAACACGGAGCCTCCATATGGGTCAATGGAGCTCTTTGTGTTGCGCTCGCCTCCTCCGACAGCTGCCTCTTCGAAGGCCCAAACAGCGTCACCGCGACATATGGTCCACCTCAGCTTTGTGGACGAAGAGGCGCCAGGATTGGATGCTGAGGACGTTCTGGCTACTCCACCGTTGACCGCACCGGCTGCTGAGCCGCCGATCGCTCCCTCTGCTGGCGTGTCGACCGGCCAGGTGGTGATCGTCCACGATGCTCGCGTGCAGGACCACTTCATGCACGAGGACGCGGTCCGAGATGACACCGTTGTAGCCCGTGTCGAGGGCGCACGCCGGGAGGACGTGGTTGTCAACACCGAGGCGAGCCCGGAGCTAGCGGCAGCGGCATCAGATGCCCAGGGCACCGAGGCACACAAAACGGTGTCCATGGACAACTTCATAGCAGAGTTCAAGAAACCCCTAGAGGAACCGCTGCTCAACACTCCCATGCTGCGCGTCACCAAGGATGATTCGGCCGTCGTCGACATGGGTTGGCTGCCCAAGCGCAGTGCCTGCCTGGCCACGAAGAGAAAGTTTAGAGCTGACAAGCCGGAGGCACAGGCGTGCAAGGTACTCATGAAGAAGCTGGGATATGAAGTGGAGACGGAGCACCCAGACGAGGCGTCGTTCCAAGAATTCCATGATGCGGCCTTCCAGGTGGCAATGGCCGGGGAAGTGGAGCAGGCAATGCAGGTGTTCTTCCATGGGAGGACGGGTTCGCGCCGGTAGGAGAGTTGTTAGCTTTCTGGTCGCCAAATCAGTTTCCTATGTAATACACCCTAAGTTGGATCCAGTAGCTAGGTATGTGGACCTGTGTGTGCGATTAATCGGTGTGGGCATCTTGCCGTCACTGTGAAATCGTCTTGTTGTTTTTTACTTTTTATTCTCTTAATGAAAAACGGGTGAAGTCCTGGTCGTGAAAAAAAATGTTAGAACATCCAATTCTTTTCTCTTCTCTTCTCCATCTCCGGTAGCCTTAAAGAATTTTTTGGGAGGGTCTGTGACAAAGCAGAGGTGGTGACGCATCGCCGGAGCAAACAACGAAGGTGGTGGCAGCTAGGTTTGGATAGGGGCAACTATGGCCATGATTGGCAGGGGGGATGGAAAGGAGGTTACTACACTCTAGGTGGCGGTGGCGTGTCAGGTTTCAGGAAGAAGAGGACATGGGCTTGGGACGAGAGCTCAGTGCTAGACAAATCCAAAACAAATATTACATGGTTTTGGATCTAGGTTGCAAGCCCGATCCGGCCTCTAGATTTGCCCCCTATTTATCTCTAAATAATTTATTCTCTAAGATATTTTGCTATCTTGAGTGACAACTACAACTTGCACTTTAAGGAGATTCTTGAAAATTTGTGATGGTAATGAAATATATGAGGAACGGCTGCCCTTATTAGTGCAAATTCCACTCGTTACTTTAGACAATTACAAAAATCCTATTCCCTTTGGAAACTACATAAATGTAGACGGATTGAGAGATCATACAAAACTGTAGAACAAAAACGGAGGGAAAACTAAGTTGTTAGCACTTAGGACGAGCTAAGGATGCAGAAATATGGGCGCAAGTTTCTCGCTAAGTAGCTTGATGACATGAGAGGTCAAAAAGAGCCATGGGAAAATTCCAACCTGCACCAGCACAATGAGATATTACGCGTCAATATAACTGCAATTTGTCTGAAAAAAAATCCAGAGTTATTGTTGCAAAAGATATGCTTGACTTGTCACAGGATATATCATATAACAAAAAGATTCACCAGAATGATTCTGTCACATGACTCTCACAATGAATGCAGTCGCTACTAAGGCTTAGGTTCGAGCTTTGTTGTTAATCAAATTTGTTCACGGGTGAAATGTAATGCTTAAGGTTTCTTTGGAAGTCTTCTGTTCTATCCTTTTTTCCCCTTTTTAGGTCCACTTACGATCTTTTAATCAAACAGAGACAACTTCACAAACTCTGTTTTAGAAAAAAAAAATTTGAAGTTGAGGCCTTGGGGCCAATTACCATGGTGGAGTTGGTGAACCGGTTCTAAACAGACCTATAATAAAAGACTATATAAACATACTGTAACTATTTTCTCTCTTAATGCCCGTTGGCATCCAATTCTCCAGCATGTTTAAGAAAAAAAACAACCATTTGGAACTTATTATAGCTTACATTTAAGATATCGCCATGCCTAATTTGGCAACCTTAACCGTTTAACTTATACAGTAACTCTCAATTTGAATCAGAATAGGCGTTACTTTTAACAGAGGATAAAGCCAAGAACATTTAAACGCATGGGGCCCTTAAGCTAAAAGTTCAGTGGTACTTACCACAACCCGGCCTGTAGAAGCATCTACACCTCTCCAGGAAAACATCCACCCTAAGAATTCCAATTGAATTATTACTTGCAATGAATTATGATTGTATAGTATAAAAAATAGATTTAATGAACAAAAAGAGGATATATTTAACATCAGGTCAAATCAACAACAGTACTCCCTTAGTCCATAAATGATAAGCATATTCTGATCGAGGAAAAGTCATATAAATTAGACTTTGACCCTTAATTTCAGTTAGAAGATGTTTTCATTTGCTAAAGAACCAAAATAATCTTAAATGTACTTTGAATGCAAACTTAATGGAAGTTTTATGCTAAACTTGTGCATAGTTTGAATAACTTCTGGTCAAAATTTACAAAAGTTGACCTTTCCTTGTATGTAGAATATATTTATTATTTTAGAACGGAGAGCATAATATCCAACTAATTTCCAGTCTTCCAGCAAGAAATATGAATTGCATTACTCATTTTTCTATTGTTTGAAATCTAAGCATTTATTATCCAGAGGGAGTACAATATTGAGTCTTGATCTAAATAGTAAACATCATTATCTGAAGTGTATTCTTCTAATTACTAATTATGTTAGTCATATTAACGGCAAATTTAAGCTCATTGAGAATACATAAACTATAGAAAAGAGGAACGTGGTTTCATTGATATACATAAGTTACTTTTTGGGTTTATATTGTGAATGTTATAAAAACATTTTTTTTCCAATTTTGATAAACAAACTAATACAATGAAATGTCTGAACACCAGGAAATTAACAAGGCTTCAGAACAAGTTGCTAATGCTAGCTAAGGTGAAGGGCATTAACTTACCGAAGGGCTGGAGAAGGTGTTTAGGAACAGTAGTTACTGGAGTCCTCCAAAACCACAGAATGAGCACACCATAGATTAGAACCTATAGCATGCGGATTTGATGAGACTCCTCAAACTGTATTATGTAGCAAATAATTGAGAGCATAAACTACACAGAGCACGAAGCACCTTCGTGGCCAGCAGAACTTTTCCATATTGTTCATATAAAGACTGCTTCCCTTTGATGCTCAGCTCTTGCACTATAAAATGGACGAAAGAAAGAGTTCAGCAAGCCGGATCGGCTCAAACAAGAAAAGCAAGAACACAGGCACTGTCTGAGGAATTCAACACTTACATTTTGCCAGCTCCTTCTCTTCAGCACCAGCCATCCGCTTCAGTTTTGCGGCTTGCGCAAACGTTGAGGGCCTGCACGCAGCACAAAAAGGTTTCAATAACAGCTGGATATATATATATATATATATATATATATATATATATATATATATATATTATCAGAATTGCCAAATTCATAAGAGAATGAATAGTATCCAGACTGCCTACGTTGACAAAGCACTAGCCTCCTTGAGAAGTTCCGTGATCTGTACACG
Source organism: Bothriochloa decipiens (assembly GCA_023333625.1). Classification (NCBI taxonomy): domain Eukaryota; kingdom Viridiplantae; phylum Streptophyta; class Magnoliopsida; order Poales; family Poaceae; genus Bothriochloa; species Bothriochloa decipiens. Next base: position 10,031,405 of record CM041644.1, on the reverse strand, counting down.
CAGTTTGAGCTGTTCATCAGAAATGGATCCTCTCTGCAAACATCAACAGGTCAGGACAATATTAATGGAACAAAAAGAACGAGCTGAAAACAATGTCGGAATTGCAGTAGGTGGCAGGCAGATCCAATAATCAGGGAGGCAGATTTTTCCCACCGTGAAGATTCATTCTTAACCATCATCTCAATTCATCCAAAATCAAATATTTGTCCCCAAAAGAATAATCCTGAACAACAGAAAGAGAAGAACAGAGTTTTCTTGGCAGTTGGCACCGACCCGCTTCACGAGATCGAGGATGCACTCAAGCATATGCAGCGCAGAGACGAGGAGGAAGACGAAGATGGCAGAAGTGGACATTGTTGCCGGCGAGGTAGCGATGACCTAGGGCGGCGCGGTGGTGAAGGATTGGTCCGGTCGAGGGCCGGCGGTTCTTTTCTGGTCTCCCGCTGTGTGGGCTCATGCCTGCGTGCAGCGTGCGGCTTCGGTGGCCTGCCTCCCACGCCTACTGATTTTGTGCCTCTACATGGCTTGTTTGATCGTTTTTTTTTTTTTGAGAATCTTGTTCGATCTTGTTGACTGAATACATGACAACTATTCTTCTTCTTTTAATAAAAATTGGAGGGGTTTGCACCCTACAGTAAAAAGAACGAGCAAAAGTTACAGGTGCAAACTAAAAAACACAACAGCAAAAAGCAGAGGGGGCAGGACGGATTCAGGATACAAAGAGGCAAGGGAGGTAAAGAAAAAAAAAATTTAAGGTCCAACACTGAAGTGGACCGAGCTAAGCCAGACTGGTGATCCATTGATTAAACTCTGTCAAGTGTCTTCTTTTCAGCCTTAGGGAAAGAAAATGAAGTTCTTCCCTGAAAAAAGCCTTTGAAGTCTGCAGATTAGGAGTAATTTGTCTGAAAATCCAATCATTTCTTGTCGCCTCTATTCAGCACATAAATGATAATTTCCAAGAAAAAGGGCTCTTGGAGTTGGTCTTTAAACCGGATGGACAACAAGATGACCCTTCAGCTACTTGTCTTTTTTGACCGAGAAACGATTGGAGCTCCAAATACATAACCATTTGTCAGAGGAGGCATTCATTTGAGCCTGTTGGAGCAAGGATTCTCGCTGTAGCATCCGGGTATGTGCTAGATGAGATAGAGGCAGGTTGAACAGGCTAGAATTGGAGACTGTGCTATGCCTTCTCCAAAGACTATCCTTTTCTTTGCAATGAAAAGAGTTAGGGGAATTTGCATGACCTTAATTAATTTTCCTAGAGATCTTCCCCAAGATAACATGACTTTCCATTGTTGATATCCTTTGCCATTCCTTTATATTTATCCAATAGTTCCACTACATGCCATTATCATAATATTTTTCCCATATTTACGCATAGTTTTCTGAATTTGTCAATTTGAGTAATCATGGTCCGATGCAAGAGGAAGACATGCTCATACAAAAGGGTAGTGCTGAGAAAATTGAGTTTGTAACTTCCAATCTTCCTGCCTGGTAGGAGACACTGTGGATACGGTCTGTACCTAACTATTTTCGGCTATACATACACCCTACAGAACGAGATAGGTCATGTGCACACCTGGATAAATCGTGGCCGTTGGTTCTGCAATCTGCAGTCTCGTCGCAGCTCAACGGCTTAACGAAGCTAACTGTATAGTTATCGGACACCTAACCTGAGCTGAGCAGAAGTAGTACCAAACTACTCGAAGAAAAGAAGCCACCAGCCAAGATAATCCATGGCGCTCTCGACCGCGGAGGAGGAGAAGAAGACGGCGGCGGAGATCGTCTCCGCTTTGGATCTGCAGCGCCACCCCGATGGCGGGTTCTACCTGGAGACCTTCCGCGACCCCTCAATCGCACTCCCCACGTCCGCTCTCCCGCCCCGCTGTAAGCTTGGATACCTCTCCGCGACTTTTAAGCTTTTGATTTTGACTAGGTATCTTGGTTGATTTCAAGTTTCCTTTTGTTTAGATTAGATCTAGTTTTACCTGCACAAGTAGAGATTTACGAAGGATGGGAACCTGGTTATTTGTTGCAAGTAGTTGTAGCCGGTGGCTGTTTTGTGGATTGATTATTAGGGTGATGGTTGATTTGTTTTTAGAGTTTGTTTAGTTTTGATCAGAAGTGGGATAAATTTATTCGGATAAATGCATGATCTGATGATCATGAGCTGTTAGTGGCACATTCGGATCCTCAAAATGGTTAGTCCTTGGATGGCAGCCAAATCAGCCTTTTGTTTGGCTATGGCACCGCTGCAGATTCTTTAGGCATTTACTGTTGCGGTCAGTGATTCAGCTTCTCCCAACTGATTGGGAAATGCAATTGCTGCCATTAGCTTCAAGATGGTTCCTGACACTTGTCTTATCTGGAATAGTGCTTAATCGTAACCTCAAGGTTCAGTCATACCTTATTGTTACGGTGAAAATTGAGGTCTGAATTTTTATGCGCTTGCTGTTCTTTTCAACTAGAAGATATCCTATACATGCAGTATAGCTTATAGGGGCTGCCATGTATGATTTCCATGCCCCTAAATTGGATGGCCAAAGAAATTCATCGGATTGCGTCAACCATCAATAACATGTTGTTTGAACAATTTTTCATGTAACACTTGTCTTATCTGGAGTAATACTTCATCGTAACTTCAAAACTCAGTCATAACACCTTATTGTTACAGTGAAAATTGAGGTCTGAATTTTTATGGGCTTGTTGTTCTTTTCAACTAGAAGATATCCTGAATTTGCATACTTGCAATATAACTTATAGGAGCTACAGTGTATGATTTCCATGCCTCTAAATTGGATGGTTAAAGAAATTGATAGGATTGACGTCAACCATCTGTTACCTGTTGTTTGAACAAGTTTTTATGTAACCTTGGAGCTAATCCTGCTGATTTCTAAACTATAAATATGCTTGACTTGCTGAGCATATCTACTAGTACTAAACATTGATTGTACTCATTGTTAACCTGGATCTGTCAGCATTGTTTTTTTCCTAATTCACTAATGTCGTGTTTCAATCGTTGTAGATAATGTTGACCGAGCTGTGAGTAGCGCCATCTATTTTCTACTGCCTGCTGGGGAGATTGCTAGGTTGCACCGTATCCCTTGTGCTGAAACATGGCATTACTACCTAGGAGAACCTCTCACGGTCTGCAAACTTATCTGAAAAATGACGTATTGATTCTTTGAGAACACTGCTCAGATCATCCATTCATTCAGGTATTTGAGGTGCACGATGATGGGCAAATCAAGACGACTGTCGTTGGTCCTGATCTGCGACAGGGCCAGAGACCACAGTACACAGTTCCTCCAAACATATGGTTTGGGGCCTTCTTGACCTGCGACATTGAATCCTTTACTGAAGATGGAAGTGTCTTTATCAAGACTCCTGGAAGAGACCCTGAGCTGCATTATTCATTTGTTGGTGTAACCTGTGCTCCAGCTTTCCAGTTTGAGGACAATGAACTTGCAACACGTGAGGACATGAAGGCTTTGGCTCCTAAGGCAGAAGCTTTCATCAATTATCTCGTACCATCTTAGACTGCCCAGTGCAATTAGCTTGTTCTTCATGCTGCCCTGAGCATGTATTTCATCTAGAGGAGAGTTCATGATGAACTTCATGTGACAATTTGCTCAAGTAGCTGTTGAAAATCGCTGTATGGTATCCAGACAATTTGTACTCGCAGAATCAGTTTTGTATGGAAGTTGATGTTCCTTTTATAGTTTGCTATGAGGATTTCATTCACTGGGAATTTGGGCAGGAGGATGAAACACCATGTTTACCTATGCTTGTTTGGTGTTGACACGAAAGTGAGACAACACGATGGGGCAATTGAGGTAGCTTGTGTTGGGCTTGCTGCAGAGGACCGGAATGGAGAACAGCAATTGGTGTTGGAAGTTAAATGGATAAAAGGTAAAATGCATAAAAGTAAATTGATTTAATCAGTTATATGATGATATTTTAGTCTGCCATCGCCCTTCAATTTATTTCTATAGGGTAAAATTAGTTGCATGTTCCTTTGTAAGGATCCCTGTTAAGCCTCTATAGAAATAAATTTATGTGCCACCGTACTGTATTATCTAAGCCTCTGATCCAACTAATTATACTACAAACGGTTCACATTCCCAAATCATTGTCCAACAGCATCTCCACCAGATTGAGAATGACTGACCTTTTCATGTAACCAGTGATAAAGGGAACCGGATAGGGGGAAAAAGCTCCGACATCCCCTTTCGAAATCCCATTCTCTATTCTTTTTCCCATTTGAGAAAACTCCTCCCTCGATCCTTCAAAGAAAGGGGAGAGCAAATCAATCCCCTTTCCCTCCACACTCTAGGCCACCACATAGGATAGGTCGCCGTTTTGAAAGTTTAGGAATGAAACTGTGCCTTGAGTAATATCTATTTCTAGTACAAAGTAGTTATAGGACAAAATGAAGCGTAAAAGTAGAATTTGAGGACTAAAACAGCTGTTTTGAAAGTTTACGAATGAAACTAAGCCTTTAATAATAGTTTAGGGACCAAAACTACTATTGTCCACAAAGTATGAAAACTTATTGAGTTATTGCTTGTCCTTCAAGCTTTAATCCATCATTCCTTACTTCCACCCTCTCTTCTTCTATCACTCACTTGACTTCGACCCTTTCTCGCTTTCATGGTCATCCCTCACTCCCACCGCTCTTTTTCCGTCCATTGATTATTCATCATTTCTCATTTAGAGTTTGAAGCTATAAAACCTTCACTGGGATCGCGCCACACATGTGTTGGCTTGGCCGGCTGAACCCGAGGCCACGCACGCCAAGATTTAGCACGCACACGGCACACTCGTGGCCAAGCTTCACTTTTTTAACCACACAATAGATGTAGACAATACTAGTCAACTATTTAAACTGAGTTAGCGTCTCCACAGGAGCCCGTCCATCGTACATGGCCTTAATCTTCCATCCATTTTTCATATGTTAATCCTTTAATTTATTGCAGCTAGCTAGCATTTATTTTGAACATTTGGATTTAATTATAACAGGAATAAAAAGTGTGTCATATATCAGAATCGTTGACGAGGCGTCAGCATGGGAGGACAATGACAGATGTCCTTTCAGGTATAATAGTGCCAATCGATCCTTCAACGTCGTGACCATTATTGATGACGTTTACAAAAATTCTAGGCGTTTTGTCTGTTTTGCTGGTCCACGTGATCACAATCAGTCAATCACTTTCGAACTTCGGCGTCGTCGGAATCAAAACACCAAAGCCCAGGACAAGATCCACTTTCGTTCTCTTCCATATCGACGTCCGTCTCTGCCTTCTGTGACGCTGGCAGGTAATGGTTCTCCACCACCATGGTTGGCGAGTAGAGCGGCGGCGGATTGGCGAACCAGTCGAAGCTGTCGTCGGTGGACACCTCAAGCAGCAGGGACGGGGCCGACGATGGAACCGGCGCCGCAGTTTCCACTGGCGCACCGCCATGCGCCTGAGTGGACTGCGTGGGCTCGGACGACGGATCGGCTGCTGCGTCATCCCACGGCGCCACGGCGGCGGCGGCGGCTCGGTTAGCGTGGGACACTGCGGCCGCGTACACCTCCTGCGGGTCGCTGGTGCGGCGGCCGACGTCCGGCGGCGGCGAGTCCGGGAAGTTGAGCCCGTCTGCGCGGCCGGGGCCGCGGAGGCAGAGATACGCCGCGTCGAACGCCCGTGCTGCCTTCTCCGGCGTGCTGTAGGAGCCGAGCCATATCCGTTCGCGGCTGTTGGGCAGGCGGATCTCCGCCACCCACCGGCCCCACTTGCGCCGCCGCACGCCCTTGTACTTTCTCTCCCCTGACGACGACGACGGCAATGGCTGCGCGAACCGTCGTTGTAATTGCACTAATGATGGTAGGAACAGTACACGTCCGTAGGTAGTCACTGAGTAGATTGTGCGTTTCTTCTCTATCGCTGAGTGCATGGGAAACTGCGAAGTTGGAGGGCGCTTGCTTAAAAGGGTTCGGTTTGAGTCGTCTGACACGTCGGAGAGGAAGCTGGGACGCGGCTGCAGACCGAGTGGATGGTGACTATACGTACGGCCGGGCACGGGGACTGTGGTCTCGTTATAGCTAGATGTCCGCCCACGGTGTGTACACCGTACTGCTTGGACATAGTAACAACGTAGACTCACTTTTGACAGTACGTTCCAGCGAGTATAGCGCCAGTAGCGTTTACCTGTGTTGAAGAGACCTTTTCTCTCTGGGCGGTATGGTAGTGACAAAACCTTGTCGTATAATTCTGCATTTGGAACTTCTAGAACACCTAGTTGTGCCAGTTCGATCTAAGATGTGATTTAGCATATAATTATCAAATGATGATACTAATGGGACTGTCCACACAGTATCCTGGCGATTTTGAACATAATAAATAGCCGAATTTAACAGAATATTGCAAGAAACATGTCAGAACATCGCACAAACACACCCGAAAACCGGCTAGAAATAGCCGGTTATGATCTAGCAATTCCGAACATTGCAAGAAACACGCCAGAACATCGCGAGAAATACGCAGAGCACAAAACAGACCAGAAACCGGTTATTTTCAACCCAGAAAAAGCTGGCCATGATTTAGCATTCCCGTCCCCCTATATGTTCCCGCACAAACTAGAAAATGGATACATACTATATGTATCTAGTTGGAACCTGACTTCAATGTGGTAGCTCTTATATATTGCAACCCTTAGCTAGCTTGTCGCAATGTGATGAATCGGTTTTTGCTGTCAAAATAAATTTTGATCCTATTAGGTGCATGCCTTACATGCATCTAGTGATTCATATGAGGTTTATATGAATGAATGGCGACACTTTAATTTGTCTTGTTTGATTCTTGGCATCACACTATTTTTGTTTTGCCAAAGGGCGGAGTCTTGTGCGGCGCGCGATTATCAAAAGATGGAACTAGAGCCCTGATTGTCATAACTATCTCCTCCACTATGGTGGGCGTCTTTGGGACCGGCTCCATTTCACCGGTGGTCGGTTGTGTGCTGAATCTAAGTAACAAGCCCTAGAGTGGCGTGTTAGTGTCATGACTATACGACATTGTTTTGGCACGACAATGGTGGTTGGGTTCTTCTGCTAATTAACTGGGCACATGTGTAGTTTCTCATTGGGTAGCATGGCTACAACCATAGGGTGCTTTATTTTATGGCAGTGTGTTTCTATGGGTGGGTTGTAGGTGGGGTGTTGTGGAGATGTTAGTGCCAACTTTATTCGTACTATTTATCATCATTCCTCTCCATATCCATTGAAGTCTAACGGTGGTGGGTTCATGGATGATGAGCGAGCCCAACCCCTTGGGAAACGGTGGCTGTGACCCATCGATAGTCTTGCCCAATGAGTTGCAAAATAGCCCATTAGAGGCACCATTTCTCTTGAGCTCAAGGCGATTAATTGGCAAAACTCAGTGTAATTTCTTATCTCATGTTTTGGCCCGCTAGATGATCTTAGAACGTCAAGGGAGGTTCTTGCTTGGGTTTTGGCCGCTGGATGGAGGTGATAACAATAGCTCGGATGAGGGTGATGGGTAGGAGCTCTTAACCATCAAATGTCGAGTTTATGCTATGCAAGATACTTTGTGTGTACTCTTCACTATTAGAATACAGGCACTTGACTGTTGAGACCATGTTGTTGGATTTCTTCGGCAAGTTTGGGTGGCGAAGTCAAAATAACTGGATAAGGGACTTAACTTTTGTTCATTTGGTTCATGTCTTAATTTTGTTTCATCATATATGGTGAAGTCTCGTCTCAGTGTCATGGTTCTTTTTGTAATGGCTATACTCATCTCTTTGTGAACGTTGAAGGGCAGAATGATAAAAAAAAATATTCAATGGTTGGTTAAATGAGTGACCAAATTTATACAAAATTAAAAGAGCAATAATATTTATGATGTCAAATGAGCATAATTATATTTATTATGAGATATATTTTTATATTTTAATTATTTGATGTGTTAGATGTTAATATTCTTTGTTGTAGATTTGGTCAAAATTAAACTAAATTGACCTAAGACAAACTAAAATACGGTATATTAAATGACCGAGGGAGTATTAGTTATTATTACTATATATATGGCATTCAACATGTGAACTTTAGTTTGCTCCTTAACTATAGTTAAATCTTTGCTTACAGAGTTAGATCCACACTTTTCTGTGTACTCTTAAGGCAAGTTGGTGTAAATTATTATAATTAAAAATTGTTGAGGTCTTGGAATCCCTAATGACATTTTATTTTTTGTTAGTACAAAAGCTAGATCAAAACTTAACTACAAGCCACAAATTAGAAAATATAAAAGAAAATAATCCAATGAGATGTTCCTAGAGCACTCAAATGTTACGCTTACTGAAGGATCAGGAAGCCGAGGATCTCTCCAAAAGGCAAAAGTGACCACGTAGGTGCTGTGATAGCGAAATGTGTTGTAGGCTAGTAGCTCCTTTAACATGTGTATATGCCGAGATAGGACAAATGTAGACTAGACTTATGTTACTAGATATAGGACGTAGTTTGATACAATTGAATCTCTCACCGCAAGGTTACACGCCCTTTTACCTGTATGTACTGTTTTACACGGTAGTTTGATACTCCGTACCACTGAATCTCCTCACCGCACGTTTACACGCGCTTTTACCGGGTTATAGTAACATATGAATTGAACCGGTTCAAATCAAATCAACGTACGTATATTGGCTGACTACGATGGCACTTGGGACAGCTGGGATTCACAGCTGGCCGGTAGCGACGCCATTCCCCGCTTCTTTTTTGGGACGGAGGGGAGACAGGGAGTAGGAGCTCCCCTGTTCACCACCAAAGGATCGACTAGCAGACCGATCCCTAATTCACGCGGTTTGGTTGAAATTGAAACTCAACAGTGAAAGTGTTTTGCAATATCTGTCCGGACCAGATGCATATTGTTGCGGAAACTTTTTATCAATTGGTTGTTGTTACATTGGATACAAGGACTACATTGCATGTATCTGAGAGCAATGCAGAAATTTGATCGATTGCATCGTGTAGACTGTCTCAAATACTATACCGCATCCGCATATATAGATATATATGCAGGCTGGACAAACACTGTGAAACAACTGCAAAGTAGATATATACTGTAAACCTTAATTAGATATGTTTGCTTGGAAGAACAAATAAAGGCTTGACTACAAGTCTCCGAGTAAGCCGCAAATTCAAAGTCAACCAGTTAACAGGACTTCTAAAACAAGACGCCAATCTGCGACCCGCTTGGAATTACCTGCGGAGATCAACGATTCCAACGGAACGGTCATATATCCAGCAATCATCAAAGCAAACTCGAAATTTTGAACGACCACCTGAGTCTCAGGAAAGAAGTGGCAGGCAATTATTGGGACGATGTAACCCGTGACGTCAGGGTTAGTACGTCCATAGTTATTGGGAGCTTCATTTGGTATTATTTTTATATCCCTTAAATAAGGTATGAAATTGCAAGAGGGAAAAAAAGGAACGATATGTGCAGCCTAATGGGTAGCGATAAATAAATGGTTTCTACAGTTAAAACGAAACCGATAGAATCAGCACAAACTTAGAGGGTGTTGGATCCTAGGGTCAAATATTAATGTATCTTGTCATAATAGATAAATATATGGACTATCATAAACTAATAAGAGCTAACAGACTCTGCAAACTGCCAATCTATCTATCTCTAGCTAAAGATTTCACCGTCTTTCATCGCTCACAACCGTTTGATGAGGATTTGGACTCATTAAGCTAGAGTACCAAGTCAAGATAAACTTGATACAAAGACCGAGTACAAAATGAATTAGAATACAATGTGATTCCACACGGTCCACCGCTCTTCTTCCATACTTGTTGGAGTATTGTATGTTCATACGTGGTAGTCCTTTCCCAATGCAAAATGAATTGGAATGAAACACTATTGTTGATAAGATATCTAAGCCTCCCCTACCAAGGAGCACAGTCCCAAACACAATATGATGTTCAATTCTTAGACGAATTGAAATGCATGACGTGATCACTAGATATAAGTCGCCCATGTAACCACCCAAACGTGATCGCTATAAAGATCCAATCGTGTCTTAACAAGTAGAGGGCAGAGGTCTTCGACTGCCACCGCAAAGCAGAGCTCATTACAAGGCTTGCAACTATCACGTTGTTTCTTGCAACTATCACTACGTTCGGCGTCGCAAACGAGTACGGAACATAACTCCAGAATCCGATGAATGCAATAGTAAACGACGTCAAGGAAAGGGTGCCTTCATCACCCCTAAACATCCTTTGCAAAAATAACTGAGTGCTCTCACTATCAGATGCTGACGTTTATAACACCCAAACATGTAGCCCGTAACTCGTGTGCACACAAATTCTAGCGATCGTTTCGTACCACTTGACATCTATTGGCTGCAAACTACAGTAAGAGCCGGAAACGCAAGGCTCAAGACAGGACAGCCATCACATCCGACGCTCTCAACACAATGTAGCCCGTGCCATCAGCACCCTTGAACTCGCTCCCTGCATACTTGGAGTACAGCACCGTGCTGCCCGCCGGCACTGACAGCGGCTGCCTCTTGCCTTCCTCGTCCAGAGGACCCGGGCCAACGGCTACAACCTGCACCGAGGAAACAGAGCTTTAGCTCATGTATTCACCTTTTAACAGCCAGACCAGAATACTTCGCTAGTGTTCTCTCCTATACATATTATCTTGAGGTATCGAATCCTGCCAGCGGCAACTCGCACAAGCATAGAAGAGAAATTCTTATAGGCAAGCTGGTGGCAAGAACTCACCGTTCCGATGGACGGCTTCTCTTTAGTTGTTTCAGTGAGGATAAGGCCCCCAGGAGTTTTGTCTTCAGCCTCTGCAACCTGTCACAGCATGCCACGAGAAATGTAACTAAACGGTAGCTATGTTGTACAAGAGCAGAATATAGTAACAAGAACAAAGACAAAAGACAAGGAACAAAACTCAAGTTTTACAACCCAAAATATAAACATCTATGACAAAATTGTTACAACAAGAAAGAATTTATGAATACCTTGATGAGAACACGGTCATTGAGAGGCTTCATATCCTTCACATCATCTGTCTCAAGAATACCGATGATATCGTCTTCTTTGAGAATAAGATGCTTTGAATCATTGAATTCGACCTCAGTCCCAGCATACTTTGAGTATGCTACTTGTGCTCCAGTCTAAAAGACAAAAGGATACACATTAAGACCAAACATTTCATGGGCAACGAAAGAAAGAGTGCCACACAATAAGCACTTAGGCGGTAGTACACATGAAACATCATCCAACTTGTCTGCTAGTAAATTTAGACATACTTGCTACACTAAGGCAGTCAAGGCTCCAGGCAAGTTTAGTAAAAACAAATTTCCTACATAGGGTGAGCTCGGTTTATACTAAACTCATTCTGTTACCACAAGTCCATAACTTGAAAGCAAAGCAGAGCACAAGGGTTAAGGAACATATTTGTACAACTGGAAGTTCAATTCATAAGCAGCCAAATATCCATTTGTGCATGTTCAGGCCTGCACTAGACATTTCCCTCAGCCCCGCATAACACTACTCATCAGGAACTAATACAAAATCCAGTTGCAATTGTAATAGAACAGAATGCAAAGCTGTTTCTGTGCATCAATCAGCAGAGATAGTTTTGAGTTGTGCATCCCCAGTCCCAGAAGATATTCTGATTTTTCCAAGGCGTGATGAAAGGTAGTTGTGCATCCCCAGTCCCAGAAGATATTCTGATTTGTCCAAGGCGTGATGAAAGGTTCTTAATATGCAAATGAAAAATTGTCAGTCCTTTTCGAGAAAGGATGTTTTCAGTCGAACTCATCCTTATCCCCCACCCCAGCCCACAACACACACACAGAATTTTAGAGCTTCCAGTCCAAAGCATGGCCAAAAAATCGGGTTTCAAGCCAAAGTACAGAAAAAAGCTTGCATAACCCAAACTTGGTAGTACCAACACATGGCACATGCTATATTAGGATGGACTGGAGTCCAAAACAGCCGAAGTACCAAAACCAAATTTGGCCAAGAATTTTACCCATGTCCACATTTTGTCACGCTTAACTAGTAGAAAATTTGGCAGTTATTTTTAGAACCGTTTGTAGGACGACCAAAATGTAGCTTGCTCCTAAAGATTGTGGTAAGTTCTAGCTTGATGTGACAACTCAGTGCAGTTCTATCCATCCAATTCCTATGTGCAAAGCATATGTCTTTCAAAAAGTTTGGGTAGGCTATTCCATTCCACACACAATAAACGGTGTCACACCATAAAAATTTTGGCAAAGCGATGCAGACTGTACACAGAAATTGCTATGTAACTCAAGCTTAGCACAATTGAGATAGAGTAACTCCTGAGCTTCCATGCTAGTAACACTCACTTGAGCTTCTTGTGATAGGAACCATGATCTATAAATAGGAAAGAGCCTGACAATGGGATGGCTGATCTCCATGTCTCTACAGATAGACTAGGGATAACTACAGCTATAAATATGCTGATATGAGGGTTGCTAACCTGATTGCTAATCTAGCAGTCTAGCTAACTCAAACTCAGTTATACTAGCTTGCAGTTGCAGATACATCATGTACCCATACACCATGTGACGAATTAGCTATATCTTCTGCTCTGCACTTCCACAGACTAACTCAATCTCACAAGTATAACTTGTATGTAAGCAACATGTAGCAAATTAGCTATAAGAAGGAAAAGACTTTTCCACAGAACCACCTTTAACCTCTAATTCTGCCAGTCCCTTCGACAATTCAGCAATTAAATTCAACAGTGTGTTCTTGTTTGTGCAATATAAAGCCTACTAGTGAGTCAGCACATCACATTAAATTAAGTTATGGCTACCAGCATGGAGCCTCATCTAATCATACCCATATTTACCAACAATTACCACCAGCAATTCATAACAAAGGCATATGGAATAGACATTAAACGATACTAGTCCACCGCAAACAATAACTTACCGCTATATCAACCGCTACTTTCTTGTCCCCAATGGTCCTTCCCTCTCCAACAGCAACAACCTCACCTCCCTGCGGTTTAGTCTGCGCTGTAGTTGGAAGCAAGATGCCACCAACTGTCTTCTCCTCGGCGGCACTGAGCTTCACAAGCACCCTGTCTCCCAGAGGCTTCAGTGAAGTGTACTGCAACATGGCATCACATTAAACTCAGATGCTGCAAGCCATACACAAGCATAGCCACACTAAACGAAACTCTTGGAATTGAATCATGAGCATTCAGGCTAAAATTTGGCGCACAATGCAACCCAAAGCCACAGACTAACCAAGACTATGTATATACCTTTGGGGCGACGACGGTGGCAGCCTTCACGACCAGGCTACAGACGGAGCGCCTCGACGAGCAGACACGCAGCGCTGCGGGCTGAGAGACTAGGCCCTTGTTGGTGAAGGCCACAGCGGCGACTCCAGCACCAGAGAGCTGCACCGACGACATTCTCGTGTGCTCTCTAAACTGTGCAATTTGAGACAGAGTTTAAATTGGTCAAAAAAAAAAA
>CM041644.1:9984800-10001460 GCA_023333625.1 Bothriochloa decipiens | reverse complement strand
TAAACTGTGCAATTTGAGACAGAGTTTAAATTGGTCAAAAAAAAAAACAACCTATATCGAGGGCAATGTCACAAATACTCGTAGAGAAATTGAAAATGGACTGGATTAGTCAACCCATCCCCCTACCCCCATCACACCTAGAGCAGATTATAGTCCACTCGATCCACGCACATAAGAGAACTCCATTAAATCAAGCGCGCCTCTTGTAGTACCAAACACCAAACTGAATCTACACGCCCATGCACAAAACGAGAACAGAGGGACCCCAATCTGAATCGTATCGGAGTAGTACGTCAAACTGACCCCCAATCCCACTTCTAAACCCGCCAAATCCACCGCCGAACAAGCGAAAATCCCAGCGGATGGTACCTTACGGGTGGGGCTGCTTGGGGATCCGGCTGCCGTGTGCGAGAAGCGAGCTGGGGGGCGAAGGACGGGAGAGGATAAACCCTTGCTAGGATATGGAGAGGAGAGCAGCGGCAGGCAAGCGGCGTCGAGCAGCCCCCCACTTTTTTTATCTCCAGCGCCAGCGCGGGTCCGCTGCGCCGCCGCCGCCCGGTTACCGTGCTCCGATCTGGGCTTGCGCACGGGAGTTTGGATGGATTTATGGATCTGGGCGGGGGGTAAGCTGCTCCGGAGGGGCACGGTACCGGGATACCGGCCTACGAGTTGGCTTGGTTGGTGGTTGGTCGTGCGCAGCGACTGGAGTGTTCTAGAATCTAGAACGTGCTAGGGAGTCGGGACTGCATTTTGCCATGTTTGGCAGCAGACAAAACTCTATCAGGTTAAAAAGAATAAGAAAACCAATCTTATTTTTCTAAGAATATCCCAAGGAGTTTCCAAAACACACCTTCTAATCTTAATTTTTATAATAAGATAAAAAAATGGGTCTCCAACAACTCTTTTATCTTAACTCTAGTGTTTTCGCGCTTGGTAATAAAATCTGTATCAGTCGATCAATATAGACGTAGAAGGATGTGAAAAAGAAAAGAAGGGAGCGCCTACTACCATGAGCCTGAGCACTTGTCCTCTAATTTTGTACTGAATGGTAGTAGCGCTAGGTACCACTCACTAGTATGTGTGCTATGATATGTGCCGCCGGAGCTGAAGAAGATGGAGGCATCTACTACCATGTCCCTGTGCTCGAATTTTGTACCAAGTAGTGGTAGAGCCAGTTATCACCCCACTAGCGCGTGTGCTAAGATGCTTCTTTCTCTTGAATAGGGCTACACCTAGTAGATGCAGTGTCCGCTACTACAAGAATGTACAGAACTTGACGGTTGCTTGGATGCCCCGTCCTTTGTATGGTGTACCAGTTTGGATGAATGAATAGAAGCATCAAAGCAGTTGGAATGTAAGAGGCTTGAAGGACTCTGTGAAATGTGGCAACATTTTATCTGAACTTCTAGCTGCTAGCCCTGATGTCGTCCTCCTTCAGGAGACTAAGCTCCACGCCATCACCCCTCTTAAGCTGCGCACTTTTCTCCCTCGACGCCTTGACACCTTCTTCTATAACGCTGCTGTTGGGAGTGCGGGTGGCATACTCACTGCCTGGAATAGCTCTATCTTGACTGCCAATAACATTACCTCATCTGCGAACACCCTCACCTTCCATCTCAGTTCTACTTCCTCTAATCTTTCTATGATCATTACCAATGTATATGCCCCTTCCACCCCTGATCTGCGTCCCCCTTTCCTTGATGAAGTAAAATCCATTGCTCCCTCGCAAGCCATTCCTTGGATGATTTTCGGAGACTTCAATATGATTCGCTACCCTGATGAAAAGAACAGTGACAATTTCCGTCAGTCGGAGGCGGATGCTTTCAACGATTGTATCAATGACTTGTGCCTGATGGAGTTACCTCTAGTCAACAGACTCTTCACTTGGTCAAATAGGCGTATTGGGATGCCACGCTTCCAAACACCAACCTATTCTGTCATCACTCACTAGGCACACCTCCGATCATGTTCCTCTTCTTGTGGACGTCGCAACCCACACTCCAAAATCTAGAATTTTCCGTTTCGAGAACTATTGGGTGCAATGCTCTGGCTACAAAGGAGTGATCGACGCGGCCTGGCATTGTCGGACGCCCAACAGTGAACCAGCTGGGATAGTTGCTGCAAAACTGAAGGAGACTAGAAGGGCTCTGAAAGCCTGGAGAAAGCAACACTCTAACCTTCATCAACAAGAAAACGACTGCAGAATCGTCATTGACATTCTTGATCTAGTGGAGGAACATAGGACCCACGAAGCCAGCCTGCGTACTGTGATAGCGGCGGTCCTCGGCCGTGTGATTCACTCCAAGCTAACAATCTGGACACAAAGAGCCAAGATCAGAGCAGCACTCGAGGGTGACAAAAACACTCGTTTCTTTCATGCCTGTGCTAATCAGCGTCGCCGAAAAAATAATGTTCAGATTATTGAGCACAACGACACCGAGGTACACGACCATGAACAAAAAGCGGCCATCCTCCACTCCTTCTACATGGATCTGCTAGGAACCTCAAGCGCGACTGAATGGGAATTCAATCTGGGTGATCTGTATCCCGAAGGGAGCATACCTCTTGGCGAGTTGGATTCTGAATTTGGGACTGAAGAAATATACGCTGCTTTCAAACAAATGCACTCCAATGCAAGTCCAGGACCTGATGGCTTCGGTTCTTTGTTCTATAAAAACGCATGGACAATAGTTGCTTCTGATATATGCCATCTCTTTGCTGCTTTCCATGCTCATTCCGTTGATTTAGAGAGAATAAACAGGTCGCTCCTTGTGCTCCTACCCAAAAAAGATGGGGCACGTTGCCCACAAGACTTCAGGCCAATTGCATTGTAAAATGCGACTGTCAAAAGTATTTCCAGGGTCCTCATGGCCCGTTTACAACCCTCTATTCCCTCTCTCATTGCAGTGGATCAGACTGGTTTCGTTCATGGTAGATGCATCGCTGAGAACTTCGTATACGCTGCTGAACTTCTGCACTGCTGTTTCAAGAGAGGGCGCCCCACTGTGGTTCTCAAACTGGATTTTCATAAGGCTTTTGATTGTGTCGCTTGGGACAGCCTGACCAAGATCATGAGATGTCGAGGGTTCTCTGAAAAATGGTGCTGTTGGATCAACGACCTGTTGTCTACCGGAAAAACATCCATCCTTCTCAATGGGGTTCAAGGCAAATGGATCAACTGCCGCAGGGGCCTCCGCCAAGGCGACTCGTTGTCACCTTACTTGTTCATCATCGTTGCTGATGTCCTTCGCTGGCTTCTACAGAACCACCCTCTTGCTGCTGATATTCACCACCCCCTTCTCCCGCATGAGCCTTGTCCCGTTCTCCAATACGCCGACGACACCCTGATCTTCATGAGCTGCACGCCTGCTGCTGTTTCAGCAACCAAGCAGATGCTGCAGATGTTTGAACACGCCACGGGCCTCGCATCAACTATCATAAAACCACTTTCCTGCCCATTGTTGTTGCTGATGACCAAGCAGCTGCTCTAGCCACCTCCTTTGGCACCTCCATCTCCTCCTTTCCCCAAACTTACCTTGGCCTGCCGCTCACTCCTCACAAAATATCAGTGTCTGATTGCCTCCCCCTTATTTCCTCCTGTGATAAGTATTTGTCAGGATGGCGCGCTTCTTTGCTTAACCGTGCAGGAAGGCTCACCCTTTGCACCTCAGTTCTCAGCACCGTTCCACTGCAATATATGTCTGCACTCAATATCCCAAAAACTGTTGTCAAAGCTATTGACAAAAGACGCCGTGCCTTCTTCTGGACGGGCGAGGATAGTTGCCATGGCTCCAAATGTCTTGTTGCCTAGGATGCGGTCCAAGCTCCCAAGGACAAAGGCGGTCTCGGGATAAAGGACCTTGAGCTTCAGAACAGATGCCTGAAGTTCGTTAACAAACTTTTCTCCGGAGAACAAGCTAGCTGGAAAGAGTGGATTCTTCGCAGTGCCTCCTCCTTCAATACTCCGATCAATGGTACTACTAGTTTTCTCTGGAGAATCATCAATGACGAGCTCAACACCTACCGATCTATTACTATGGTCAGAATTAACAATGGAGCCGCTACCTCCTTCTGGTTGGACCATTGGTTGCCTGATGGTCCTCTCTTCTCCTCCCACCATGCCTTGTTCACTCACACTACTGTGCCTAATCTTTCGGTGCAGCATGTCTTCAGTAGCGGTTTCGATTTGCGTTTGCGCCCCCGCCTTACTAACGCTGCGAGACAGCAACTCGATAGCCTTCTTTCTTCACTGCAGGATGTCAGCCTTGGAGAAGGAGATGATGTGCGTGTACTCAAGCTCACGGGGCGCCCATACACAACCAGAGATGCATACGCCGCGCTCGATGATTCTGGGGACTCAGGAGACATATATGGCAGGAGGATCTGGGACACCAGGCTGCCCAACAAGGTGAAAGTCTTCGCTTGGCTGTACTTCAAGGATCGGCTTAGCACAAAGACCAACCTGCACGCCAAACACGTTGTTGACATCGAACGATGTGAGAGATGCTCACAGGCTGCGGAGGACAGGCGCCATGTCTTCTTCGGTTGCGAAGGCAGCCACTCGGTCTGGTCCAAGATCGACATGATCCATGTGGAAGCCCTGACAGACAACGAAAGCTGGTATGCAAGCACACCCGCCAACCTCGATGCATCGTTGTGGCCCTTCGTCTATCTAACCATCTTGTGGAGGATCTGGGATAGCCGTAATGGCCATGTTTTTCGTAACGAACAATTCTGTAACCATACTGTCCTAGCTAGAGTCTGTGACGACCTAGTTGTGTGGCGCAAACGCCTCCCGTCTGTGCTTGAAAACGGCCTTCTTGGCTGGTGTAACCACATCCGCGCATGTAACTTGTACTCTCCTGCTCCCCCGATATAACGGGCGGGTGCATTTGAAATGGAAAGGTGGGGAATACCTCCCCACGTTTAAATTTCAAAAAAAAAGAAAAAGAAAAGAAGGTAAGGCAGAGCGATTCATGCGTGGATCCAGCCTCCTTGGCTCCTCCCATTGCCACTAAGCCGGAGCACCACACTCACCGGCGGTTTCAGCGCCCCTTCTTCGTATTCCCCACCAATGAGCATGGATCCGATAGAGCGCCTCCACTACCGTCAAGCCGAAGCACCACGAGCACTGGACATTATAAGGAGCCTGCCTGATCTCCGTAGTTTCATTTGACACACTCATTATTAGAAACATATGTCAACAAAAACGTCGTCTCAAAGATGTCGTCTACCACTAGAAAACATGACATCGTTAAATCTTAGAATAAATTCAAGAAATATGTATACATGTGTCACATCAAGGATTTGAATCCAGATGTATATGTTTCACATGAAGGAACTTAACCAACAGATCTACGATCAATTTGCAACCATGACGGTACCCTTTTTTTAGAATTGAAAGAGATAAATATTTTTTTCTTTTGTATTGGTTCCAAACGTGGGCCGTTTGGAATTGGACAGTCCAATCGATTCGCACCATCACTAAGAATGAAATCAGCCCTTGCAAGTCCTCTGTATTTCGCCTACAACGGCTCCGTCGTAATCGTAATAGGTTTTCCCGCCACAAAACAGCTGCTCGACATCTGGCTGCGCCTGATGAAAACATATCCAGATTGTACGCTAGCGTTGTATTTCTGCCTACGTGACTACGGAGTGTAAATATGGTTCAATAGCACACGTTTTCAAGCGTTATTACGGACCCATCTAAACTGCCAAAAAAAGACTGTACTATATCCGATACTCAATCAAATTCTCTAGCTGTTTGGTTGCATCTGTGGTAACACAAAAGTGTATGGAACAAAGCTACGGAACCAAACAGCAGTTACAGATAATCAATACAATTTTCTAATTTTCTACTAGTACTTCAGTGGTGAAAGTAGCACACTGGAAGTCTGGAACAATTACAATGGGGATTGCGAGTTGCAAAATCAATAATTACAGTTATACAGCACATATATACACTGAGATAATTAAACAATTCTGTAGGATTACAATGAACGTAGGTCCCAAAAAGCAGAGCAGCTTCTCAGCTTCAAAGAAGTCTTATATCCCCCCACCCCCACTCAACATACAAAAAAAAAAGAGGAAACTAATATGATTATGTTGAGTAATTACCTGATTTCAGTAGAACAAAGCGTCAGCCGTCAAGACCTCTAAAATATGCTGAACAACTTCTGCCACAAGGATTTCATCGATTCTGTCAGTGAGTTGGCTCTAAGTAATAACCTCGTAACTAGTTAGACGTGTATTTCACTTCTTTAACCCTGACTCTCAGTATCATTTAAAAAATAGTAAGAAGCATATTAGTATTTACGTCAGGCCCTCCATGCATTTGCGTCATCAGAAGCGCTACAGGCTTGAGTTTGAGGAGGGATGCAACCAAGGTCACCATCCAAGCTCATCTGCTGTACTTCAACAGATGATAATATTTTAATACTCTTGACACAGCCTACAAACTCCCTGCAGGTCAGGATTTTTCAAATCATCAGAAATGGAACAGGTTAAGAAAACACCATGGCAAGGATGTAGTACCAAAGAGATGAAGGAAATAGAAGTAGGAACTTACTCCCAGGGGTCATCCCCGACAAGGAGGATGTCATTCTCATGATCAACATAGACCAGCTTCCAATCGGTTCTGTATGGGTCTTCAAGCTGCCCTTGAATACCAAACATGCATGCAAGATCATGCCGAAGATCTTCATAACCTCTGTATCGTGTTATATCAATTGATCTCCCAACAGATCCACGCTTTTGAACCTTCAAAATTGCACCACTGGGTATCAGTATGGCACATAGTAACAATTGAGTAATTGAGTAAATATAATGAGAGTATTCATCCCAAGACCAAAACAGGGTTAGTAGAGCGGTAATGCTATCACGAACCTTAGCATAGACACTTCAAAACTCTCACCAATGCTATTTGTATGGGAGTAAATAATAATTCATCGTCCAGCTTAGAGCTACATGCCTACATGCACCCTACATCAGGTCACAATTTATCCCATTTATGAAATGGTGGAATGGAAACTCCAAGGTGGCACGCAAATATATATGTTCCTCAGTGCCATCCAAATGACTTTCTAAACACTAAGTATTCAACTACTCATTTGCATGCTTCTTAATTCAACACAAAAGCTTAAGCTGATGACAAATGGTGGAGAACTCACTTATGCTTCAACACTACCCCTCAAATGGAGGCCCACTCTGGCCTCACACGTGAAATAGGAGTGGGAAACGGGTACCCAGTGCCGTAGGCTCCCGCACTGCGGGGTCTGGGGAAGGGAAAATAGCCAGCAACCATCCCTGCACAAATGTGCAGAGGCTGAGGCTTGAACCCTGGACCTCTTGGTCACAGACGGTAAAGCTCTACCGCTTGCACCAGGGCCGCCCTTCAGGAGTGGGCAACAATTATTTTTATTTAATTATGCTAGCCAGGATTGGAATTTGAGACCTTTAGCACTAATGCTTTATTGAGTAGCATGTACAAAAGGTTCAGACCTTTGACCCTGTGGTACCATATTGAATTGATGAGTCAATCAATTCAACCTAAAAACTTAATGATGGAGAGGGGTGGAGAATTTACTTATAATTAAACATTAATACTATACTGATATCCACACCTATTTATTAGTTGGTGAAGACAAGGTTTTCTCATGAATTTGCAGGAGAATTTTCAAATTATCATCTAGGTAAGCTTTTATAACTCCACCAGATGTACTTCTAAGAGAATATTAGACTATTAGAGTACTTCACGGTTTTGAGAGTGCGCACAGATTGACACAAACAGGTAGGCATAATAAATGCATTCTTGGGTAAGTGTTACCAAGTAACCAACCTTGGTGAATGTTCTCATCCGTTGTGTTTGACTATTCCACAATCCTTGGCTTGCCATTCCACCATCAGCAACAGCAACATCACTTGAACATCCAGGCTTAAAGGACATGTCAGGCACACCAAATGACTGGGAGCTGAATGCAGCAGAGGATAGCTCGTTATCCACATCCTTATGATCCCTTTGTCCAGAAGGTAGGTTGCATATACCCTTTCCAGACGACATACCTCTTGACAACAGGGCATCGGGCATTAATGTATCCACATTTTCCGCAATAAGAAAATTCTCTCTTGGATCAACTTGAACATTGTTATCCAAACAAACTGGAGGAAAGGAAAAGCCTTCTCGTGGGCTCTCATCTAAACAAAAGGAGGTAGCAGATGATGCATCAAGTTGATCTGAAGCTAGATGACGATTAGGTGCATGAACTGTTTCTTTACTACCTTGTATATCATTCTTGGTTCGATTATCTGATTTACTTTGAATTTCCTGAAGTAAATGCTCAATGTGCGGTGTTGATGGCATCTCAGGCAAATTTCTGCTTCCTTGGTGTGCTCTGCTTAATGAATTTATTGGGGAGATACGGCTGCCAGATGGAGCTGTTGAGCTGGATGGTTCTTCACCCTCAGCGAGTGCTGAGTGTGATCTTACAAGTTGCTGGGATGTTAGGGATCCCGTCGTATGATTCAAAGGTGTTTGCTGCAAATGTTTGAGCTGGCCCATGGCATCAGCACCACCCAACTGATGCTGAAGAGCTTGTTGCTGGAGAATTTCCTGGCTTTTCTGAGACAATTGTTGGATCAGCTGGGACTGATGTTGTGGGTTCAGTTGAGATAGCAGATTTTGTTGTTGAATCTTTTGAAGCAGCTGCAGCTGCAGTTCTGATTGTGATAGCTGTTGTAGTTGAGGTTGTTGACTTTGTAGGAGTGCCTGCTGGTATTCTGCTGTTTGTTGCAGCTGTGGAGTCTGAGTTAATTGTGATTGCTGCAAAGAACCCATCGTTGTTAGACCTGGTAACCCTGTGCGCTGGGTATGTAACTTGGGTAAACCCAACTGTTGTAGCTGAGAATGAGATGAAGATGGTTGCAAGATCTGGTTTAACAATTGTGCTTGTGAGACAGCTTGTCCACCTGAAGGCTGCTGCTCTTTCAGCTTGTGCTGGTCCGACGACTGAAGACATGCAGTAGCTTTCAACTGTTGCTGCGGCTGTGATTGTTGCCTTTGGATTTGTTCTTGCTGCTGCTGCAAATGAATGGCATTTTGCTGCAACAGCTGAGCTTGCTGTTGCTGTAGAATCGCAGAACTTTGCTGCAGTGGTTGGACCTGCTGTAGTTGCAATACATGGTGAGGCTGTTGCTGATGTTGAGCTAATGAGGTAATTGCAGGGTGGTCCACTTTTGAACAAGCCTGTAAATTAGGTAAGCCAATATTTTGGGCCTGCATACTCAATCTTTTTGATGGATCTTCACTGACACTGCCTATCCCATCCTGCATGCCCAGTGCATTAGAGGTCAAGTACTGTGACTGTACAGCAGGGGCAGCAGTTGCTAGCATCTGAGGATTTTGCTGCATAGCCATCCATTGAACTAGGTTCAGGCCTGGAAATAATGCATTTTGGACATCTTTCAGAGCAAAATCATCAGCAAGCCATGGCATAGCTCTTTTGAAAGCACTCTCAACCTCATCTTCATCATCTGCAAGATTCATTTGTAAAAGGAACAAGTATATCTTCAGAAAAATGAACAGTACAAATAACAGATGCATGAATGTTGAATTGTTGATCAAGAAATGACTCCAACACAAAGATGACAAGCAAGTAGGCCAGTATTCCTGCTCGTAGTTAAAAGTCTAGTTTATACATGAACAAGAAGCAATGTCATTTAGGAAAGGGAATCTCCATGTCTGTGCAACTTATTTGTGATTTTCAACAAGCAACTAACACTTCTTGCTGGTAGTTTATGTATCAAGGTTATAGACAAGAAAAGTAAGAACTAAGTTCATGAAATAAAATTTCGCCAACTTAAGTATTCAGGGCCACATGATAGTAAAAATTGGTTTAACAAATGCATGGTGAAACAGAACTGAGAAATACAATAAGGCCAAATTGTGTACTGCTTATTTTCTGTATGGTCACTTTTTTTACAGGCACGTATGTAATCCTTTCATCTGAGGTGTGTGTGTGCGCGCACGCAAGTGTGTTGTAACTCTCTTCTATTAATGCAACGATGCGCAGTCCCCTGCTGCCCGGCGTATTTGAGAAAAATATTTCATGTATGGTAGATACCATAATATTATTTGTACCTGGCATTCCTGGCTGCTTAGGAAGCTTAGGCCTGAAAAACGGTGGTGGGCATATATAAAATGGTGTAGCAACAGGTTCAATCTCCCATATCGAAACCCGGGTGCGCCTCTCAGATGCAGTTGATTCATCCCAACCAACCTGAAGTGGAAAAGACAGATGAAGCCAGATGAATCTGCTATCCTTTTATGCTACAGTCTTTGAAACGCATTTCCATACAGTTTAAGGTAAATCTTTTTTTTTCTCGAGTTAGGTAAATCTTATATAAAATACATATAACATCGGGGTTGACTCGTGTAACTCCAACTTCACTTCTTGACCCAGCTAATTTATTACTGGATGTAGCTGAATTTAATGGATATCACAGCAGATTAACATGAAAAGAAAGTTGAATGACATACCTGAAGGTTTCGCCAATGAGAATTCTTCCACCGCAGTGGATCTAAGTCGCCAATGCCTGTGATTGTGCCCATGTATCTTCTTACCCCTGAATCCTCTGTCTCAAAGAGCATTCTGAATCGCATTCCAAGGGACACTTGTGTATACAGCGCCTTATTGTATTTTGCCAAAGGGATGACAAATTCCGATGGGCTTGCCCTATCCGAAGAATAGTATGATTCATTAGCCTAAGTAGTAAATACTAGCAGAAAGTTCCAATAAGGTACAACTAAAATACCTTGGGTTATAGAAAATAGTAAATGGGCTACTATTTGCAGCAGCATGGGCCGCTGCTGCCAGGATTCCAATGTGCATGCTGTCACTTGATAAAACTGATGATGACAGAGCTGGTTGGGGTCTGCTAGCACGCCTTATACCTAAGAGAAGCTGAGATTTCTCATCCCTGGAAAAAATATGTAAGACCAATGTTTTCTGTAACTATCTAGATACACACAGTTTTTAATGACTGGAATTGATTATATTACCTTATAAAGAGAACTGAATCACCAGCTAACAGCCTTTTTGTACTGACGAAGACACTCCAACCAGTTGTCAAAAGATGCCTCTTCGGTTGACCTGCATATGCAGGTACAGTATAGCGATAAGTACAGAACACCTCTGACTTATCAGACATCATGTCCCAGTACAGATTTCCTTAAATGTTTCAGGAAAAATTGGAATTCTAATAGCTGCTAAAGGCCAAACATAATTAGTGTACCCAAAAAATTTCTGGCAGTCGCATAACAATTCACATCCATATACAGTACAAAGTTAATATACATGTATTATTTCAGTGCTTGGCAAATTTCAGTACCTCGATAGATATGTCGAAACTTCCATGAAATATCATGCAGATCCTTGGCAATGAGTTCTTGGGCGGGTGGTTGCATCGTAAAGTCCTATCGAACATGTTACCCTGGTAAGGGAGGTATTTATTGCATCTGATAAATTCACAGATCCATTAAATTTATTCCAATGTTATGCAGAAATGGTGCATACTAGCGGTGGAAATATCTTCTCAGCTGCACGGCGTGGCACTGAGAATCCCCCATGCGTACTTGTGTCGCTTGCTGTCAACGTCTTGCAAAAGAATTCTGTTGGTTGTTTGTTTTGCTTCAGACCCAGCTCAGATGCCAGCATCGCGTCTCGATCATACTAGTTGCATTGAGGAAAAAAAAACATATTTCATTTCCACTCAAGAAATCAACAACGAAAATAAATTTCTCAAAAAGAATGCTCACATACTTTGTTCACAGGCTGAAGCGTCATCTGGGCATAAACTTCATCGGTTTCAGAATCTGCCTGCACAAGAAATATGTTTCGTGTGCCCAATTAGTAAAACATACTGCTCGTGGCCAAAATTGGCACTTCCCAGGCTGTCTGGAAGAACCGGGTAGGGTGGTTTTAAAAACAAGATGCAGCACAAGAGGATAAAACTAGCATTGACATACATGTAACGTGAGACTTAGGAGCTTGCAGATCAACTTAGAAGGCAGGGATGGGTAGCTGGGGATGGTGTCCAGCTCCTTATGCATTGAAGCAGCAACCTGCAGAATTACCAGAACAAGAAATTTTTGTCAGAAAATATATTTCCTGAATCAACCCATTCCTGCTGCACACTGATAAATGCTGCACCTGTTCGCTATGGCCCTGCGGGAAGTACACGACGAGACTGCCCACCGGGGGCAACGACACCAGGGGCCCGGCACAAGCGTGCCACAACTCCGAGTTGATGGGTTTCTTCTCCCCTGGTTTTCAAATAATAAAATAAAATAAAATAAAAAGGGAGCCAATTATTACACTGCATCCCAGATCAGGTAAAGAAGATTCATGAATCAATTTCCTCGCAATGAACCACAAGCAACAACAAGAAGTAACTGTGATTACAGACGGGGGTAGCTAAGCGCTGACGATCATGAACCATGACAAGATCACATGATGCTGAACTGATAAATGTATAATAAGGTAAGGCGCTGAAATCCACGAGAAATTGGACGAGCAAAGCAAAGTAAAAGCTCACCTTCTGCGGGGCTGGGAGTGACGCCGCCCGATCCTTGATCCTTCATCTTGCCGAGATCCTGAACCAAATCCCGCGTCCGGATACGCGAATATTCACCCCCACCTTCTCCTCCCGCCACCACCACCACCTTTTACGAACTGCTAGTAGCTGACGGCCTGCTTTCCGACGAAAGTGCGGGCGCGAGGCAATTCAGAGTATAAAACTCGGATCAGCAGAGGAGCAAGGCCTGAACTCAGGCGCGGTGAGAATCCGGACAATGAATCTTCGCCGCGCACCAGCACAGCACACCCGCCGCCGTGCCGAGGCGCCAGCTCATCCGCAGCGCCTAACTTCAGGCGCTCTCGGAAGCTTCCGCCGCCGCCTCTCCCAAGCCAGGCCCGCGCGTTACTCCGGGCGGCTCAACACGCCGTCGGCCGTGGCGCGGCGGTGGTCGGTCGTGCGAGCGCGCGTGGGGTGGAGCTGCGCGAGTTGGGACAGGGAAGCAACTGGGAAGGGAGAGAAGGCGGAGGAGGGAGACAAGCGGGGTTTAAAAAATGGGGAAGCGACGAGGGCCGCGGGGCGCGGAACCGGGTGGTGGGGCGGGGCTGGCGCTGTGCCGCCGGGCAGCGGGCACGGCAGGGGCGGAGTAAAGAAATGGCCGCGACGCGCGCGAGGTGGGGGGAAGCCAGCAGGACTAGCTCGTGGGCGCTGGCGTGCCGCACGCAGCGGCTGGCGGCCTCCGGTGCGGTGGTTAAAAAATACACTACTACCGGCTACTAGTGGCGCCCGCCGTGGCTGGTAGCTCGCGGGCGGGCGGGCGGGCGCCGGCGCCGGGGCCCGTGAGGGAGGACGCGCGTGACCGACCGTGAGACGCCACGACCGGGACGGCGACGGGTGTGGGCAAGTGCCGGGCGCCTGTGCGGCCGTGTCGGGCCCGTGCCGCGCCGAGGAGGGGGGCGGACGGCGACGGGCGGTTTTGTTGGCTCGTGCCGGTGCGAGGGGCAGCGAGAGCGACTCGTGCGTGCGCGTCGAGTCACACGGGCGGCACGGCGAAAGCGTGAGGAGGCCAGGCCAGGATCCGGACCGTGCGCTAGCGGTGCACGGGACGGGCGTGTCGATCTGTCGCGCTCAGAGCACACGCACAGAGGCGCAGGATGCGGCGTGTCTGGATTATGCGTGTCGGTATGTCCAACCTGCAGAGTTTTGGAAGCGGAGAAAGAAGCCCGGAGGCATTACAGGCACAGGTACAGATGCGATGCGACATGGATGAGGAGGGAGAGGCTATGAGCATTTGACCAACTAACATTATGCGCTGCGGTTACGGCACTGCTAGGATTAATCGTGAACTGAACTGAGTGCTGCCTTGATTCCCCCGATACAAGGTACTCCACTAGCTAGTAGGAGTAACTTCAGATGCACTAATGCTGTGTGATGCAGTAGAACGAAAGGTATCTGTCCTTTGGATTGGATCCGCCCCTGGGCTCGGTCGGTGAGAGCACGAGCACCAG
This sequence comes from Bothriochloa decipiens, assembly GCA_023333625.1. Taxonomy (NCBI): domain Eukaryota; kingdom Viridiplantae; phylum Streptophyta; class Magnoliopsida; order Poales; family Poaceae; genus Bothriochloa; species Bothriochloa decipiens. Next base: position 9,987,382 of record CM041644.1, on the reverse strand, counting down.
CGCGTATCTCCGTACGGCGCGCCCGGGCCCGTGCCGCTCCTCGTGGACTTCCCAAGTCAACGTGCACCGCACCTGCGCCTGCGCCCGCCTCGTCATCAACACACACACGCCATGGCGTGCCGGCTGCCGTGTGCCGTCCCGTGCGCACCGGAACACGCGAACGCATGGCGGCGCCCCGTGCGAACGCAGCACGGCACCGTTGCCGACGTCGCTCCCGTCCAGAGCGTAGCTCGGGTGGTTGGCGCTCCTGGTGCGGAGTGGAGCCACAATGGCAGAGTGACGTGTCTGTTGCCTGCGAAATCACACTACTACAAATTTGATTAAACGTGACGTTGTCCAGATGGTCTCCGTGACTGGTACTTTTTTTTCCGCTGCGGTAAATCTTATGATCTACCGTGGCGGATATTTTTATTTACCGCAGTGAACACTTTGGTCTGATGTAAATCGATTTACCGCAGCGAGCATCATAAGGTCCCCATCACGAAAAATATCCATGACGGGTATGATAAAGTATCCGCTACGGTAAATCTATTTACCGCAGCGAGCAACGTTAAAAGCCCATCACGAAAAATGCCTAGCCCATTAGGCCCAGCTCAAAGCCCATCCATCGGTCTTGTATAAAACAGAGGAGTTAGGGTTCCCCCTCACTCACTCTTCCTCCCTCCCGTTCCACTTCACGAGCCGACAGGCGCGGCTCTCCCTCCCGCGACCCTCACGCGCCGACGCACGGCCTTCCTCTCCGTCTCCCAGTCTGGCCTCCCCTCTCCCCACTCGCCTGCCTTCCTTCGTCTCCCAGTCCGGCCTCCCCTCTCTCATGGCGTGGATCCAGGCAGAGCTCAAGAGCTGGATCTGGCGACGGCGTCCTCGCCCCTCACGGATCCGGTGGCGGCGTCCCTCACGGATCCGGCGTCGGCACCCTCCTCCACGGCTACGTCGGCGGCGCCCTCCTCCTGCACGGCTACATCGGCGGCGCCCTCGTCCACGGCTCGGGCGGCGCCCTCGTCCACGGTTCCGACGGCGCCCTTCTCCACGGCTCCGGTATGGCTCTCCCTATCTTCCCTTTACTTCCTCATCTTCCTCTTCATCTAATGCTTCTCTCTGCAGATCTAGGGGGGTTGCGGCGGATCTGGGCGGACGACGCGGCCTCCACCACCACGGCAAGCTTCCTCCCTCCCTCTTCGCGGTGGCGGTAGCGTGGCCGGGGAGGTCAGTTCCGGTGGCGGCCGCAGCCGGGGAGGCCAAATACGACCGAGCTCCTCCTCTCAACCATGGCGGCGGCCCTGGCGATGTAGCAGCGTGGCAGCACAGGCACGGCGATGCAGCGGCGGATGGGCTCGACGACGGGCCTGGATGGGCTCGCGTTGGGCTCGCTTTTTTATTTTTTACTTTCGTTACCGGAAGCGGGCACCTGGAGTCCGTTGTAGAAAATCAATATTTTCCGTGACCTTGCGTTCGTGGCAGGCGGGATTGCCCGCTGCCGAAAACATTTTCGCTCGTTGTGGAAAAAGAATTGTGTACTACTGTCAGTGGATTTCGGTGATCTCAAGAAGGACGTGATCTTTAGATCTGAGTGTAGTTATATGTTTATTTACACAGGGTGATATGAGTATATGAGTGATGTACATGTGTATGAACCGATACTGTACAGCTGCACCCAGATAACGAGAGACGTTAAAAAAAACCCGCGCATGTCGGGGCAGGAGCCGGAACCAACGCAACAGCCACCTCCTCTCGGATGCGTGAGCCTGCCACGCGAAACCACTCGTGCACGTGACTGTGCCGTGAGCCCGTGACCGGGCCGTGAGCCCGTGACCCAACTACGACCTACTGGCCTATTTGTAGCTAGCTCCTCAGTCCTCACGATTTTTTACTAGTAATAATAATTTCAGCTCTTTCTCAACATCCAAAGATAGCTTTGACTTATCCACTATTTACTAGAAAACAGTTAATCTCTGCACAAATTAAAAGACTTAAAAAAAGTATCGATTTCTCTCTTCCTTATCCTTCTATTTCTTCTTCTATACTCTTCCTCTCTGGTAGACAAGCCTACACAATACATAGCGTGGGCTTGAGCGCAAAGGCCATGTGACATGAGCACTAAACTCGCGAGTGCTGGTAGATGTTGACCGAACTAGGACAAATATGCATTCTAAACATGCAACCATAGACGTATGTTTGCAACCTTAATTTCATTTCAATTTGTTTTGTTCATGCCCTCAAGGTTTGTGTGGTCATCTACAAACTCATGCCGCGTGTGACACCTTAAGCAATGGTAATATAACAAAGGCTGACGGCTTCTCTAAGGTTTGTCTTGCCATTTTTGGAGTTGGCACTCCTGATGTCTGGCTCTATTAATCTAAGAGTTATCTTTCGAAGTCCTATTTGTAAATAGAAGAATGTTAATTACCCCTCTGTTCATGCCATGCAAAATCGAGCTACTCCAACCTAGTTTCCCGTGATATTAACTGAACTAGGATAAAAATGTTGGATATTTAGTCATTTTACACCATGTATTAATCTATAAATGTGATAAGGAAAATACTAACGCTAGTATGATGCGTGCGACAGCCTCATAATCGCTA
>CM041644.1:9971209-9984700 GCA_023333625.1 Bothriochloa decipiens | reverse complement strand
ATGGGTGCCTCGGCTCCCTACAGCCTACTCGTAGGGAGAAAAATATGTCATTTGGCCTGACAGCCCGCCAAAACACAGAGTTGGCAGCTAGCGTCACGAAAGACGGAAACAGGTAGCCCCGAAACCGAATTCGTTCAGCTCCGATGTCCGATCCCAACACACGAAGCATGGGGCTCACCGATGCAGGTGCCAGTGACCATGCAGACAAGCGTCTCAGTTCGTGGCGGGCAGCTCGTCCCCGCCGAGCATGTCTTGTCCCCTGCACCGCGATCGCCATGGCACTACCTAGTAGGTCAGTAGGAGACACGAGACAGATTACTACCTTCGTTCAGCGGCAACGCCACGCCGGCACAACAGCAAATTTACCAGGAGATCGCCGTGCGCGGTTGCTACTGTAAATCGGAACAGCAGCAAGAAACGCCCGGACGGGGCCATCCATCGCGATCGACGGACACGGTCAGTCAATCGATGAATCGTCGTCCCACCTGGAATACCGAGCTCACGCCGCCGGTCAGTCGGACGGGACATGTGGCGCTTCATGGCTGAGACAAGCTGCCAGTGCCACTATAATTTAATGAATGAACGCGCAGGAGGAGAGTTCAGACTTCTGGAAGCCTGCAAAGGTAGGTGAGGGTGAAGCACGCATCGAGGCGCGTGATGCGGCCCTTCTCGTCCGTCTCGGCTCGCTGTGTCTGTGCTCATGCTGCTCCACTCCAGGCCAAGCAGAAAGAAAAACATGGGGCATTCAATGTGATGTCGTTCCAAGGTACCAGAAAATTAATGAGATCGATCGAGACTAGAGAGCGTATGAGTAGCAATTAGCATGCAGGTAAATGTGATCGAGAATGCGGAATCCATCCATCCATATTTACATGTTGGTACAGGCCTACTAGCTGCATGGAGCAGTGAACAAACAACTGCGGAATCTTATCGCTCTCTATCCTTTTCCGCTCACCAAAAGTGCCAAATTTTATTTGCTCGTTTGGGCTTCGGATGTTTCACAACTCAGAAGGCCGAGACGGCGCCGCCGAAGACAACTCGGCCCCTCAGCCGCGGGCTCGCCGCCGTCGGCGTCAACCCGCCTCCCCCGGCGCCCTGATCCCACAGCTGCACCACGCTGCCGCCGCCGAGCGCCGTCGCCGTCGGGCTCCTCCGGTACCGCCGCGCCGTCGGGCTGAGAGGCAGCGTTAGCGACCTCACCACCTCCCCCCACCCGAAAGGATCCGCCGCCCCGTCCGCAACGAACACGTCGCGGTCACCGCCGTCCTCGTGTTCCTCCGCAACGTCATGGTCATCCTCCTCGTTTAAGTCGCCGTCTTCGTCGCTGCCCACGTCGCAGCACCCGACGCACCCGGCGTCGCGGTAGTACGCCGCGTACCTCTCCTTGGGCGACGAGGGCGCCGTCGTCGTCGTCGTCGTCGACGCCGCGGCCGGCTCTGGCTCTGGCGACCGCTGCGACGGCCTGGACGGCTCCGGCGACGACACCTTCGCCGCGCGAGACGGATCCAGCTCCAAGGGTTTCGTCGGGCCCGAGATGGTGGCGGTAGTGGACGAGCGCAGGCGCCAGAGGCCCACGGCGGCGGCGGCGGCGGCGGCCAGTACGGCGGCGAGGCAGGTCCACGCGGCGGCGCCTGTGGCCGCGGAGGCCGCCGCCTCCGGGATCGGGAGCGAGTAGAGGCGGAACGCGACGGCCTCCAACGGGTGCTCCAGGAGGTCCATGGATCGAACCGCTTCTCTCGGTCGGTTGCTTTGGACGGACACTTGTCTGCTGTGTCTGGCTGGGTTTGGTGAGTGGAGTGGAGAGCGAGAGGAAGGGGACGACGAGGTATTTAATGGCGGAGAGGCGTGGGAGGGGGCGGGGCGTTGATTGAATCTGGGCCGTTGGATGCTGAGATCGCGAGAGCATCAAAGCGGGAACATTCTGGGTATCGGAAGGGGAAAACCCGGGAGATGCTGCGATGGATGCCGGATATGCATTTTGTTTTTCAATGTCTTTATTCTTCTTCATCCCGTGCTACGAGAACTGGATCTCCCTTCTCCTTCCATAGGGCATAAATATTTCTTTTCACGCCATGAATTGTTTGAAAAAAAATTGTTTGTATTATTGAAAGACTTATTTGTACTTATAGTACTATTGTATAAACTCTAAAAAGGATTTACAAAACAGCCCTTGAATCTCCCTTTCTCCGGTATGTTTTTTTTCTTGTCAATCTCCGTTTTCTATATGCAAATTTTCTTGTCAACTCATGACTTTTTTTTCGAAACATGTACTCCATCAAACCACGTTATGCAATAGTACATGCTAAGCAATGCTTAGGTCACATTACTTTGTGTTTTGAAATTACATCCACAGTTGCGCGTGGAAGCACGTGCCCCGCCACTAGTCATATATATGGTGCTGAGGCAAAGACAAGCAAAAGCAATATCTCGAATTTTAATCCTTAACACTACATTTGTATTTTGAGGGGGGTATATGCGCCCACAACTACATATGTCATTTTCATTCAGTCTACATGCAAATATATACGGCAAACACTAACTATAAATCTCACTATCATGAGAAACATAGGGCATGGGACTTTGCATCTCATTGTCCCTCTTCAACTCATCATTAGAAACAAAGGGCCTCTTGAACTCATTATCAGAAAAAGAGGGCATGGAGATGTTGTCTTGTCCATTCCACAAATAAAACGAAACCCTCTTGTCATCTTTGTTGGTAACACTATCACTGTAAATTATTATTTAAAAATGGATACAAAAATTGATGATTATATATATATATATATATATATATATATATATCATAAAGAACTAAAGAAATCATGCATACAATGGCCTGAGAAGAGTGATTTTATAATGGAAAAGAAGGTGTATATAATTATATAAAATATTATTCCTTTTCTCACAACCTACAAAGAGATGCTACCGAAAGCAATTCACCATGGACTAAGAATTGAATCTCCCTTCTTCTATAATATTTCTTTTCATGCCATGGATTGTTTGAAAAAGTTGTTTGTACTATTGAAAGACTTATTTAAACTTGTAGCACAATTGTATAAACTTTGAAAAGATTTACAAAACAGCCCTAGAATCTCCCTTTCTCCCATGTTTATTTTTTCTTGTCAATCTCCATTTTCTCTATGCACATTTTCTTGTCAACTCATGACTTTTTCTAAACATGTAGAGATCTTGGTGAAAAATACTCTTCACAACAACCTTTTGAATTATATATCCAAATACATACACCCTCTATTTCTGATTTCTCATTAGCCAAAGATGGAGGGTACAAAGATATGGAAGATGACTTTTACTCGACTAAAATGATTTTACAATAAGCGCGCACCCCACAAAGGTCTCTAGTTTATCCTACTACTCGCTGACTAAATAACCGAGGCACATGGCTGTATCCATAGCTAGCTCAAGCCCGCTCATCTTTTGCGTGATTGAGAGAAAAAAAAACTCGACTGAAATGATGATTTAGACAACAGATTTTGGAAAGGCTCTTGGAGACACACGTAGCCGGATAACTCCTTTTTTTTATTGATATAGTTGGGACTTGGACACTGCTTCCTCCGTCATGAATTCCACTACGGTTTATGGCTGAAATTCACCGACCTCATAGCCTAGTTTGATCGACGAGAGGTGGTTTTTTTACCTGGACTCACAAATATTGCCTACTAAAACAACTTCAAATTATTTGATTTTTTTAAAAATAGAAAATGACATTATTTTTTTGACGAAAATTGTATTATTATATTGGACACTAAATTGACAACTTTAGAGTCGACTCCATCAAAAAGAAAACGTGGAAAGCGGTTTGGAGTTCAGAGTTCAGATCCTCGGAGATTAGGCCTTATTACCCTTATATGATGCTCTTTATTTGAGTCAAGGTGTCCCTATCGATTTTGGGAGCCACCGTCAAGTCGGTGCGGTCCGGTCCGGATGGTTATATCTTTCGGTTTCGGCCTAGTATTTTCTTGCGGCGGCGAGGCGAGAATGGCGAGATGAGGGTGGCGGGGACGAGTACGACTTGCAAGTGACGGGCCAACTGAAACATGCGCACGGACGGTTGGTTGTGTGGTCGGAAGCAGGCTTTACCTCGACAGATGGATGTGCCGACCGTGTAGCACAATTATTCTGATTGCTGGATAACAGCATTTCACTCGACATTTTCCAGGGGGCGTGTGAAGATAGAAAACAGTAACAGTATGTATATAGGGGGTAGTAAGTTTCAGTTTCAAACGTGCCGCGTGCCTTGTAAACTGCTTTCCATCGTTCCGTGGCGTGTCCGTCAGGAGGATTCGCTGAATTCGGCCTGCAGTGTCGAGGTCAGAAGTGTCAAACTCCCGTGCGTGGCGTCCGATTGATTCAGAAATATGCCCCGCATACACGCACGTTTTGGCACGAACTAGTACCTTGTCTTTTTTTTTTTTTTTTTTACTTACAACGGAGGATATTGCACGTGTAGTCTGCCACCTGAATATACAGAGAAATGGTTGGGTTCAACGAGCTACAACAACATCTGAGACTGCCGATCACACAAGCGGTACAGCTGAAGCTGACCATGACAAAGAGGACTGAGGCTGGTCCATCAAACGAGACAGGGTCGTCTGATAAGATAGAATGAAGGATCGAACAAATTGTCGGCTCTTATACATTAGTACACTATAAACCCGGTACTGATACAGACACGGATGCAGAATCCCATGTGCTGCCGGCCGGCGTGTCGCGAAGCTGCTGACGAAGCGCGGAGGAGAGCTCATCAGATCAGAGGCTCTGCAGGATCTTGAGCGTCTCGCCGATGTGCTTCTCGGGCTGGAACTGGTTGTTGTAGATGTACTGCACGACGCCCTGCTTGTCCAGCACGTACGTCTGCCTCCCCGGCAGCGTCCCGAACAGGTCCGAGGGGACGCCCCACTCCTTGCGCACGCGGTTCCCTTCGTCGGCCAGCAGCGTGAACGGCAGCCGGTACTTCTGCGCGAACGCCTTGTGCGACGCCGCGTCGTCGCCGCTGATGCCGATCACCTCCGCCCCGGCCTTCTTGAACTTCTCGTACGAGTCCCGGAACGCGCACGCCTGCAGTGCAGTGCAGTGCATTGCAAACATACAAGAGTCAATCTCAGGCAATTTGCCAACTGCTACTTGCATACATGATATCAGTTTCAGGGTGCCTTTGGTTGGGCTTTTGGGAGCTTTTTTTTTTTCTTCCAAAAAGCCAACAGCCAACAAACCAGAAGCTGCTTTTTCAGATGCAGCTACCTTTTGGGTCAATCTTCCATTCTACAAATTGACATGCTTTTGCCTTTGCAAGAAACAGATATCGATTATAAGAGTACTACGCTGCATTACTTGCCGCGCGCGGTGGAATGGGTTCAGAGTTTCTTGCTATTTCTCGGAGGCAACAAAACCACGGTTTCAGAGTTTGTCGCTAGCTATTTCTTGGAAGCAACCAACAAAGCAGATGCATGGTTTCAAAGTTTCAGCGAGTGTCTGCAGGCATTTGCGCAGGAAGGAAGGAATGAAGGAAGCTGACCTGCTTTGTGCATCCCGGCGTCTCGTCGGCCGGGTAGAAGTAGACGACGACGGGCTTGCCCTTGAACTTGTTCAGCGACACGGGCTTGCCGTTCTGGTCCTTGAGAGTGAAGTTGGGTGGCACGCTGCCCTTGCTCACCTGCAACCAAACCGCGACTATCAAGTATCAATCGGCAGGAAATACGAATCCACCACCGGCGGACGTCACGGATGCCCGCACCCCACGCACACCATTTCAGCAGGGGTACCTTGCCGCAGACGATGCCCGTGGACGCCGCCGGGCGGCGCCAGCGCGGCGCTGCGGATGCGGGTGCCCGGAGGCCGTGGAACGCGGACGTGGAGGGCGTGCAGAGGAGCGCCGCCTGCGCGCGGGACGACGACGCTCGCGGCGCCAGCGCCAGTGAAGGCTTGCAGCAGGCTGTGGCGGGCGTGAATGCCATGGCGGATGGAGCTTCAGGTGAGGCCTCTGCTGCTGCTGCTCTAGCTATGGCCTTCTTGGCTTCTCCTTTCTCGTGCAGCCGCTGGAAACAAACATCTTGCGATGGTTGGCTGATAGGGGATAGTGTAAGAATTCAGGATGAGATGTGAGGGGGGGTTTTGCGCCGACGTGGCACACCTTGCGGCCCTTTGCTGCTGCTCGTGAAGTTCTTTGTTGTCCTGACCTTGTGGCTAGTGCCATGGCATCCAACCCCTTCTTCTAATAACCCATCGTCAAAGATCTAATGAAATAAATCAACAACCTGGTTAAGAATTATTGTGCGTGGTTGAAGTGTATACGTTGTTCCGTGTAATCTAAAAAAAATGAATAAAGCTCTGAACCCAAACTTTTCAAAAAAAATAAAAATAAATAAAGGCGTCACATTTAATTCACAGATTCACAATAAGAACATCGATACCTCAAAAAGAGATTATCTATTTAAATGACAAGTGGCTCCTCAAAAGATACACCTTAGAAATATGAATACTTTTATACATATTTTTTAAGCAACTTTGATATATATTTAGCCAAAGACTTATTGGGCCCTCAAAAGATGAGAATGACACTTTCTCAGAGACGGTGGTGGTACTATTTAGTGGAGGTAGTACTATTTAGAGTTTCAAAAAAAAGGTAGTACTATTTAGTGTATACTAAATTTGAGACACCCCCTCAATTCTGAAATACTTGACCTTATAGGATTCAAATTGTGTCCTGACTCCCGAAATATTCTCACTTCTCAATCCATCTTTCTCCTCTTCCAGCACACTTGTCTTCCAATTTATCTCAATCCATATTTTTTTCTATCCTTGTTTTCAATACACCACACCTTTTCACTTCTAACTTCCCGTGTCCAAAACTAAAACATCAAATATTTTAGAAAGACAGGTGTGACATGAACTATGAATTTTGCTTAATTAGGTGCTACACGAGTCATTCTTTGTTGCTAAGATGAAACTATATGTACCAAATTTTGAATTATACTTTATTGAGGTGCATGCACGAGTACAAAATCTTACCAGTAAGCCTTCACAAGTACAAGAGTTGGGGTACAAAATCTTACCCCTAAGCCTTCGCAGGTACAGGTAAAGTCATTATGCAGGTAAATACTCTACCCTCACATTACCTGACCTGCTACCATCCCTGGAAAAGCCAATTGGAGTTGCTCTAAGATACATCCAACAATTAGAATGACGTCAAAAATTGCCATCAAAAGACCTAAACAGATCTACATGAGGTTAAAAGAGCATCGTAGATATGATTAAATCAAATAAACAAAACATGACGATGATCTGAATAATTACTCGCTAGAAACAGGAATAGCTAAATGAAGCTTCATCTTTCCAAAAACAAAAAGAAAATATGAAGTCTCGATAACTGGGGCCCCTGGACTCGAGAAATTCTGCTCCATTGTATGTCTGCGTCTCCTGGTAGGCCACATACAAGCTCCATCACGCAACACTGAAAGACCCAACCAGCAGGGCAGCAACAAAGCACAGTGCTGTATTGTAACTGCACCACACCAATCTGCAGTCTCAAAAAAGACATTGATACATAAAGGAAAATGTTGTTAACTATTCAATCTGCACAGCGCATGCAAATGGGCCACCCTTTTGAAATTTCAACTTTCATATTCAGCAAAGCCAACGGAATCATTTACATCCTTCACCTCGTTGACTTCTTAACAAATGAATTAGATCTGAGGGGTGACTGCTTCCCACCTAACAACTTAGGGCAAACAGCTGTCCCTGTTCTAGCATCAATTTTGCTGTACACGCAAAAGGGATGCATCATAAAAGAGAAAAAAAAGAAACAATCTCTACCATTTACCATTCTGTTTAAAATGACACTGCTATGCAATTTACAGCTGCTTCCACCACCAAATGCATTAACAAGACCCTTCATCTTCAGCCAATCCAAGGCAAACCATTCTCAACCCACAGAATGGTGGTTCCGAAAAAGAAGGTAACTGGAGTATTTACATCATGCAGGAACACCTCCTTCAAACTGATAGCTGGTTCCAAGGAACTGTTACTTCATTCGGAAATCACGTCTAAATGCTGTCAGGTTTTGAGTGAATCTGTCGCGATTCTTAGGTTCCAAGTTCCTGTTGACATCCGTCATCAGCTTATCGAAGCACTGTGAAAGGCGTTGTTGCTGGTCCACAGTCTGTAAATTAAATTTGCATTAGATCTCTTAAAACAAGAAAGAAAGGTTCCAACAAATCCATGAAGATTGCTAAATTCTAAATGGTGCAAAAAAGTAGCCGCTCCCACTCAATATGTTCTTTTATATAAAGCGTACACGCTGAAGGTGATCTACGATATTATGACACAAGCCTAATTTGTATAGGAGCAAAACTAAGAACCAAGCAAATTATGAGGTCCTGAAAAAAAAAGTGCACCAAAGGCTCTAATGGAATATGGAACATCAATCAGAGGACTGCTCTAACCTGTGATGCTAATATGTGCGCTCTGAGTTCACTGAACATCTGTACAAAAAGAAAAAACAAATCAAACTAATAAATAAGCTCAAAGCATAAAGTAGAAAAAAAGTATTATTAGAATAAAAAATAAATGAAGGCACCTGTTCACTGGTCATTATCAGGCTCAATATTGGTCGACTCAGACTCCACTGATTACCAGCATCCTCAAAGAGCATGATCTCGAAAAGTGTCTTCAGTATCTACATAACAACAAAAAAAAGCCTTCAAGTCCCAAGCAAATTCAGTATCTATCACAAATAATATATTATTGTATTACTTTGAAACATTATAGAATATGGTAAACAGGATTTAGCAATAAAACCTGAGGAAACAAATTGGGACACTCTCCAATATGCCGTGCAAGATTTACTGAAGCTGGTGATGGAGGTGAGTCACCAGATGTAATGTTGTTGAAGTAAAAGGCTGCCAGGCTGTCGATGGCAGAAGCGCACTGCCCAAAGGAGATAAACGTGACATGAATCATCCCAAATAATATAATCGCAGTACAGTTTCAGCCTATCTACTTCACTCAACACATACTATATAACATTGCATCATCACTCAAGATGGAATATTTGAGTCCAACCTGTGTTGATATCCCTGTATCTAGACCTTTTAAGCCAGATTCGAGTGAGCTGACAATATGTATAAATGTGTGTGTGTCCAAATTGAGAATGAACTTGATATGGTTGTTGAACAGAACTTCCATATACCCAAAGTACGCCTTCGACAGCTGAAAACAATAACTCATTCTCACTAAGGTCAACAACTGAAAACAATAATTTCTCACTAAGGCTACATAAGTACAAATGAAACCGAAAAATATACAAGTGTCTAGGTGAACAAAAGAATTGCGGGTTGACATAAGCTCTGGCTCATATTGTTCAGATTGCAGGTTACTATGTGACCAAGATTCTGGAATCATAAGACTTGGACCAAGCAAAAATTATCTTGCATAGAGGTATCAGATGGTAGTTTCCTAGTCCTCGGTTTAGCTAACTAATAAATAAATTCTTAAAAGAAATTGAGCTATAAATCCATGATAATTAGCACTCTCAAAAAATGCATAGAAATACAAACATAAGGTACTTCATACAATTATGATATTTGCTTATGTTTCAAGAACCATAGCTTGAACTCCAGCTTGCACCAATGGTATGACTGATGCACTAACATAACCCTCCTTATGCATGGGGCCCCGCAAGAAAATTCGTCAAACACTAAACTCAATGGTAAGAGCAAAACCAATTGACCATTTCTGAATAGTGAGCAATTATCTCCTAAATTGATTTGCTTGCATGTTCCTGACCATGTTCTATGTGAGAGAACTTCGATGCAAGGAACCAAGTGTTAGACGGCCATATGTGGCTGGTCTGGTTCTGGGCCTTGCGGCTAGCCCTTGTAGTTGCCCTGCATTGGATTCCTTGTCCAGCAAGGGTGTGGTTGAGTTGTATATCGTAGGGATACTGGAGGTCGGTTCTGTTTCCATCAGCCACTCCTAACTCTACCTATATATATGCATGTATCATGTAATCCCGTAATCATTATACTATTATACACTGCATACTTTCTTTCACTAAGCACTAGTATTAAGACATAGATTAAAATTGAATTGATATGAATACCTTTCTGAATGCCAATATATCAGATAATGGAACTGAGAGGGTCATCTTCAGAGATATATCAAGGGCATCAGCAAGCGCTCTGTCACCATACAGCTCAAATACACCAAAATTGACATAGTTCCCACACAAAGCTGGAAGTTCCCGGTAAAATGGCAGTCAAAAGAACAATACATAATCACAGTAAGATTACAAAATCTTAAGCCCACAAGAAATAATATATGGTACAACTATTGTAGTATTGTGAGAAAACAGGTCATAGTAGACTCTTAAAAATGCGAACAAATCTAAGTATCAAAAAGTAGCCAACATTTACAAGCTAAGGACCAAGATATATCCCAGTGTGCAACAATTCCTTGGAAACCATCCAAGAACTTGTGATTCACAAAATTAGTTTAAATTCTTTGGAATTTGTTACTCATTGCATAAGAAATCAAAAGCCCTTTTCAACAGTTTTTCGAAGCACAAACCCTAATAAAACAGCCAGCAAGTTTGCAGTTCAAAATGATAATTCAGCAATAGTAACATCTTCTGTTTTTGGGTGGGGTGAGGGGGTTGAACATAAGATGAACCATGTGCAAGTGGGTCTGGCTCTCTGGCTCTTCGATTGGATGCATGTGACTATGTGATATGTTGACATACAAGAAATGTCAACCCAGAGTGTTTTAATGTTATTATAGCAGAGGCATTTTTAGCATTTTTTTTAATTAGTGGCTCTTGGGCAGATTAGATCAAATTGTTAGTTTGTTAGGGTTATCAGTTAGACTTGACGACTATAAACACCTAGACATATCATTAGTTGTAATCAAGAGGAACCCTAAAAAGTAATCAGAGCCTCAGAGGATGAGATTATTCTTCCTGCTATTAGTGCTATATTCCATCTTGCCCCAACTAAATCCATTCATTGAACTTGGGATAGAACACCACAGTTGATTACATGAAAGTCTATTACAAAAGCCCCAGAAAATAATCATGTTTCACATTCATGTAATCAGTGATATAGAGCCTTCTGAAATATAGTAGTCAAATCACTTGTAGTATATCAAATTAACAGGTCAAATGACATAATATTTACTCACCCCTTGAAAGAACAGTCAGTGAGATCCATATGCCTTTGTATTTACTTCCATAAATGTCTGTGCCATTGGGAAGCAATAGAATTCGCGACCCGTAAGCCACAATTATCTTGCTAACCTCTCGGAACAAAAGGATCCCATTTGGTGATGATGAATCAAATGTCAGTCTTTGAGCTTTGTTCAAAACAAATTCATACATGAATTTGAGCAAGGGTGTTGTGACCTGCATGAGGTGATATTTAGGGTGACTGAAGACAAATTAAGAAACCTAAGGTTATGAGTAGCTAAGATAGGCGTAGGCGGCTTATTTGAACAAAAACATGCAATAGGAGCACACGGATATAAAGCTGTTTCTAAAAACAAAGGCTTATTCATAATAAACTTAGGAAGATATGAAGCGAAAAAATACAATACGTGCAGAGAACAAATTGGGAACAGATGGCAACCTCTGGTTCATCTGTGCAGAGTGAGATGGCTCTCAACAGAAGTGGCATGCGAGATGGATACAACCAGTCAAATAAGAGGCCATATGTCTTGCGGCTGGATCACATCAGTTGCAATATGGGTAAAGTTAGTTTCAAAATAATAGGAGCTGTAATACCCTCATAATGAACATGATCAGATAACACACCTGTTGGTTGCCATCGCTATGCCACGTAGATCTCTCATCAAACCAATAAATGCATGTTTAGCGACATTAGTCTGAAAAGAAGCATCAGGAGTTGCCTCCAGGTTAAATGCAACCTGCCATGTAAAGAGAATAAAAACCACATCAAATTTTAAAATTTACCAATGTTTCCCTCAAAAGGATTATCTACACACCTGCTGAAGTGGTTCCATAAAAGTCCTGAATTTCACAGGGCTATCTTCCATGAAGACTAAGGAGCCAAGGATGTAATAGAACGTAGTTCTACTACGTGAACATTTGTATTCAGCAAGAAATGGGAAATTCTCCGGCTGCAAGAATATAATAAAAACAATTATCTCTAAACTGAGTGCAAGGATGCAAAATAAATAACAGCTAGTGGGAAGACTTTACAGAATGATTTGCAATGATGAACTTTACGCTCTCCAGCTTAAGCAGCAGCTTTCCAGTCATATAGCTGATTTGGCAAGAAAAAAAATGAACTGTCATCACGCGATAAATGAGAAAAAGAAAACAGAAAAAACATAGTCACAAATTTACCCAGTTGCCAGATCAAGAAACAGGGACAGAGTATGATCAATAACATCCTCACTCTGTAACCACAGCAAAGGTCAGCAAAGCTCAAAGGTACTGAGTAAAGCTTAAGACAAAATCAGTAAATGAATAGTCACCTCAGCATAGCACTTCAGATTTGTAGCAATTTTCCCAACAATCACATTGAGAAGAATTAAATGGTCATTAAGTCCTAGAAGTTCAGACAATCTTCCATACAACTGCTGCACAGCAAAGAAGAACTGGTTTATGGAATCAAACAAGCAGGTACATCTGCCACACTTGTCCAAATATTACAGGGAATAAACAGAGGCATAGGCTTGCAAAAATTTTTGCAGGGCTGGTTCCGGCATAAACCAAAAGAAGCCCATCAAAAGAGAAAATAAAAGAATAGTTGTTTATTAACCTTTGAAGAATGCATGGCTTGGTCTCCTACATATGACCTTCTTAAACTTTGTACAAAGACGAGAATAGCTCGGTCAAGCCTTTGCTTACTTAATTCTTGATATCTCTGCAAAGACAATAAAGTCAGTTGTTCACACAATGAACCTGCAACAAGACTACAAATTTCCAGCGGTTTCTCTGCAAGCAAAGATTCGTAGTATTTTTGGTCAAGTATCTATCCTAATTTTGAGCAATTAGTCTGTTAGGAATAATGCTACTGGTAATCTGTTATATAAGAGTAACATATAGCAAAATACCAGTGTGCTCCCAAAACTTTGAGGGGGTCATCTAGGTCCCTAAACTATTAATATGCATTTTTTTACTCTCAACTTGTTAAATGATCCGCCTTATGTTCAGAACCAGTGCTAAATTCTCTGCCGGTGACGTGGAAGGCTAACAAGACGAACTATGATGATGTGGGCACTAAGGGTGTATTTGCTTGTGACCCTGGAAAACCTGCCAGGCACAGGCAGGTGCTCCCAGGCACACTATTTTCTGAAACTGGGGTTTCAATTGCTACCTGGCTGCTCAGCTGCCTGGCAGGCAAATCCCAACAGGCCGTAACGAAGCTTGGGTGAACCATTTTTAGGGGCATAGAAACGGCTAATTGATCGAGGGTCTATACCAACGTTTGAGTACGAAGGAAGGAGAGAAGGACA
>CM041644.1:9955648-9965670 GCA_023333625.1 Bothriochloa decipiens | reverse complement strand
TGTGTTTGTAAGGGCTCTTACCCCTTTGACGTGTATAAATAAAAAAAGGCTACCAAGCAACACAAAAGAAGACACAAATACTTTGTTGGTCTATTACCTATCACATGCTAAAACGGAAACAGATAATCATTAGGAAAAAACGAAAGCAGATAAAGAGAATATTTGTTGCCAAAACACCAATAAACCAAGTAGGGTCATTCTTGATTCAAGTGACAGGATTGCAACTTATACGAGTCCTTATAAAAAAACTAAAAGTATTTTTTAAATCTCTAAATGTCATAACTTCACTGCTACGAAATAATGAAATTCAAGCTATTTCCATAGAAAAAAAAAGGAACAGGATTGCAACCTGGTAATTCAATTTGAAACGTCCCAAAAGGCGGCAGAACTCATGGTAATTGTCATGATCAGCAAGTCCTGGAAATTGGAAATCAATAAATTGCATAACTATTTTGCCTGCATCAGTGCATCAAGAAACTTATCTACTTGGTAAGAGTAGCAACTGTAAGTATATCAAATCAAAAGAAACTTATCTGCTAACAAGTTTGCATTCTCTTACAATACACAATGTGGTTGTGGCAGTCAATTTATTCAATTAACAGAAAACAAGATTATTACTTCATGTACAATGTCATCAATAGAGACCATTATGCTTTTATTTTAGCAAAAAAGACTTATTCTCATTAATCTTTGAAAATTGTGAGAGGAACAAAACCAGCATCAAATACAAATTCGCAATGAAAGATCTTTTGTGTAGCAAACCTTGGCCAGTTAGAAGTATCTCCTTGGTGCCTAGCATCAGATGAGAAAGAAACTGGGACCTTGCAGGATCCTCCACATAAATACTGCGCCTGACAGAAGCAAGTCGCACCAGACACTCCAAAGCCTGGAAAAATTAAAGGGCTTGCACATATAATTAAAGAAGGAAAAGCAAGATAGAATATATGAAAGGTTAAATGCAGATATAACTTAAGGCACTAGCCAGAATAAATTTCTGAAGCAGAGAGTAGTCGATGTTAAATTTACTACAAGGGACAAAAGAACATATTTCTAAGAGAATAGGGCAAAAAAATCTTGCAGCTGCATGTCGCAGCAAAAAATTACAATTCTTGAGCAAGGAAACCCCACTAAGAATACTAAATTAGTACGCTTCCAGGTTGCATTAATGACCAGGCCACCTCATAAGAAGGTAGTGATTCATCTTTCAAAAAGGTAATATAGTGATCGGTCTCCAACAGGATACTAGAAATACACTGAACCAACCATAAATAGAAGATTATACTTTAATAACTTCGCTAACATGCTAGATAAAATGTGTGGTTCCGGAATCCATTCTTCGCAGGTTTATGGAGGGCATAAAACACTTGGAACAAATCAAGGTAACTCTTTTCAAACACTTGGAACAAAACAAAACTCTCTTGAGTTATTAATGAATTGCCCAAATCACCATGTCAGTGTATACCTCTTTTGAAACTCGGATGTCATTAACTTTGTAGTAATCAAAGAAGATTTGGAGTGTGCAAGGATCTTGAAGAAGAGGCCTCCAAGATGCAGGAAGCTGCACCAAAATAAAATATTCAATTATTGAATAAAAGGAAGAGATTAAATGTGTACAATGACAGGTTAATCAAACATAAGAAGTTAATGATCATGTAACTGATATACCTGCACTGTTCCAAATTCTTCAGAGCTTTCGTCCACCGGAGAACCAACAAAGTCAAATGATAAGCACTTTAATGCAAGGTCAAGAGGAATATGTCCAAATTCATCCGGAGCTGAAGTTCAAGGGAAAAATATTAAGAATTGCAATAATCTACTGGGGAAAAATGCCAACTAGACATCTTGCGCATACCTTCACTCTTCAGTTGCTTAAGTGAGGTTAATGAAATTTGGAAGATCTGCAGAAGAAATTGCTCCTTGAATGAACTCGCAATTTTCCTATGAAGCGTCACAGGCATCGCAGGGTTTGGCTATATGATAAATCAACAAATAAACATCAAATTAAAATGGGTATGACAATTCAAATGTAGTAAAAAATGAAGTCGGAAATAAATACTTGATTGGAGTTGAAGTTAATTCTATGAACCAAAAAAACACAAGGTCAGTCTGTAAATGTATACACTAGTACATTACATACTAAGAAAACTCTTCAAGAGGTGTTCCTTTAGAGAGAGAGAAAGAGAGTGAGAGATAGCAAGTATGGACACTGCTACAGTCTATTTACCCCCATATTAACCAAGCAACATGTGTTACTCTGCATGTTAAGTAGGAAACAAGCATATTGGAACTGTCTCGAGCAGCAACAGACACATAAGGTCTTCACAACAGACACAATTACATACGACAAAACAGAAGTACACACAGAAACAGAGAAAACTCTTTTGTGTGTCCATTTGTATACATGTTAATAAGCCAATCACACGTAGACATATTTAATATCCCTGCTTCTTAGTACTAACATTAAGATTATACATGTTCATTTGCACGGTTCTAGGCGCAACTGGTTTTGCATGAATTCAATCCACAAGATAGTGGATCAGTTGTGCTTGTGCATAGTCAGCATTATGTATGGTGGTAGAACAAACCATTTCATTTTTTTCCTGACAGTATGCCCACACAACATGAGCAAACAACACAATTTGGAGCCGGGTAGAACCAACCAATCAACATTATTTTTGAAGCAACGCTGAGTTAAACATTAATCTATCCATGTTTGAATTAAAATAAGACCAACCGTATCTTTTGTTTTTCTATGACAGTATGCCCACGCAACATGAGCAAACAACACAATTCGCAGCCTGGTAGAAGTACAACCAACCAATCAACATTGTCTTTGAAGCAACGCTGAGTTAAACAAATCTATCCATGTTTAAATCAAAATAGGACCCAAAATAGAAAGGGAACTATAACCTATGGAGCATATACTGGCTTCACATATAATTGTGTCTCACCTGATTCATTTCTGTAACGAGATTGTTTAGTATCTTCAAGCCTATGAAATAATGATCCTGCGATGCCTGAAATGATGTAGGCACAACCAACAAAGATAAGCAAAATGCATCACGTTGCATGCAAAAGAACTTGGAACCAAAAATATACCACATCCAATCACAAAGACTTGTCACTTTGAACACATGATCTCCAAAATTGTATTTACAAGACCAATACAACAACAACAACATAGCCTTGTTGTTGTATTGGTCTTGTAAATACAATTGTAACATTATTATTATGTAAGTTATTCCCATGACAAACCTAAACATACGATATGCATGGTCCCAAGTACAAATATTTAAGAAATTAAAATATACAGACAATTGATGCCTAGTCAATGCAGATCAAGGTTCATGGCAGGTGCCATCTAGTCAATGCCTAGGAAATATAGTGCAACTAGAACCTTGTAGTGTTCTGTCACGCCACCACACCAGGGGTACACCTGTACACTCAATTGTTGCCTCAGAAATCATGCAAATTATGTTTAATAGACAGAACAGTTCATTTACAAGTAATGTTCTCCTGTTATGAACTGTGAATTACTTAGTGGGATTTATCTTTATAGGAGATATAGATTAACTCGTCCCTTAACTATAGACTTACAAACTGGTGGAAGAAAAAAAAGTTAAACAAATTTAGAGAACAGTACAAGAGATATTTGTTGGTGTAC
The DNA here is from genome assembly GCA_023333625.1 of Bothriochloa decipiens. Lineage (NCBI taxonomy): Eukaryota > Viridiplantae > Streptophyta > Magnoliopsida > Poales > Poaceae > Bothriochloa > Bothriochloa decipiens. The sequence continues at coordinate 9,962,006 of CM041644.1, read as the reverse complement.
GATAACATAGCACGCATTATTTTATTATGCGCATGTGAGATAAAAAAACATTTATGGAAAAACAGTGGGGGTCAATTTAAAAGATGACAAAAGAGATGCAAAAGGTATAGATGTATATAGTCAGCAGTGTGGCTGTTGTAAAAAGTTTACAATAACCTCAGAAAAACTGAAAGGAAATATTTTTCTTTCCCGTGAGATGAGGGTTCCATCAGAAAACAAGAAGCCTAGTTTGAATAGTTATGGCAACAGTAAATCACCAATTGGATCAAGTAACTCCATAAAGTATTTATAACCTAAATAAATAGCATAGAAAAAATTCCTATCTAAGTTTCAACTGAAATAGCAACTTCCAAATTTTACTGGCATATTTCGCACAGGATCTTACAACCTGCTTCCCATATGGATCTAAGACCATTAAAATATATATCTTTTCCACAACGGTAAAACCGAATTTCATTACCGAAGTCACGAAATTACAGATAGGTTCAGTTTAAATGCTAAGATAACAAAAGCGACTCCTAAACATGAAACGGATTCATGCAAGTGAGCACACAGGGAACAAATGATGAATCAAAAGCTGCTGACAAGCCCACCAGCGATGGGACCTCACATCGCACCAAAACAGCCCCGTACAGCAACAGGGTCACCCCTCAGGAAGAACAAAAGAACCTCACAGAGGCTAGCCACATTAAAATGGATATCACCAGGAATACAAAATTGAAACAACAGATTCTCTGATAAATACAGATTATCAGAGTTCTTAATCATACTGCTCAAGTGCTCAATGATTTATAGATCTTATGAACATGAAGTCATGAACAAATTCATCTATGACCCCTTTATGCATGTAAGAACAGCATGGGTCCAGTGGGCGGAAACAGTCTGTATTTTCCTTACAAGTTACATTTCTGTGATCAATTCAAAAGGTTAAAAAGTTCAAACTAGTGGATCCAAGTGTATAGAAACAGGAATGGTGTGTGCAGATTTATTTGGGGTAAATAGCTATCTTGTGAAGTTTAATTAATTGCAAAAACAGGTTGCAGTCATTGACCTGGTAAGGTCTTATGTGATGACAAAACTCTTAAACACATGACAACCAATCAGATCTTATCTCAACACATAAGCATGCAAGACATACTTACAAGACCTAAGAAATCAGTCGCTTCCTTGACAGTGTCTCTGAATCTGTCATCATCAAACCATCCAAATTTTGTAATTCGACAAACCAATTGAATTAGGGACACAATGACAAAGTTCTGCAATTTAGGCCCCCTTGTGGCAAGATAGTTTATGACATAATTCCCTTCACACAGATTACAAAAAAGGTTAGGTGTAAATAAGAGACAAGGGGTATACAAAAGCATGTAAGAAACAAACAGACATAATAAATGGAAATAGTTATCTTTCCAGCAACGTCATGAAAGCAGACAAAGAAAACTTAAGGACAATATGAAACTATATAATTTACAATCTTTAGATATGTTATGATATAAGGAAATGGGTCCAGAAGAAATAACAAAAGCTAATTGAAAATTACATTGTGACTACTCTGTATGATTGCATGCTGCATACATGACAGGTTCACAGCTCATATTTATCCAATATATAGAGAGACATAAATGTTAAAGAAGATGCAACTGAACAGAAGCAGCACAGCTAAATTGATAAACATAAAAGGATTTTAATGCTAAAATGCCACATGGATGCAACAGAACAGAAACAATAAAATCTTAACAATAGATGATGCCATGCAATAAGTGTACAGAAAGAAACATTACGTATATCGAGACGGAGCTTCAAAGAAAGACTGCGGTCAGAAACTTGCTTCAGCAAGCTTGAACTCGCCAGCATCAGGGCATATGGAGTTGAGGCATTGTCCAATATGTATTGGCACTGCGAAATGTACTCGCTGTTCTCTGAGAAGCACTTGAGGGTGCTTTCTGCATGCGCTCTCTCAGCCGAGTCTCTAGAATTATAAAGCTTTTCACACAACACCTCTAATTGCGCTAGGCTCTCCATTGATGACATGAAAATGAAGCTTCGAGTTTGCAGTTGACCAAGTATCCAAGATTAATATGCCACCAGATTCTGAATTAATATCCACGAATTTGCATGAATGCTTGTCACAAGCACCGAATTAATGCATTAGGCATTCGTCTGAATAGGAAACTTGTAAAGTACTGTAAGGAGCTTAGAAGTTAAATATGTGATTCTAGCATAGGATGAAGGATTGTCATAGTACATTCATATTACAGGAGACAAATATTTGAATAAAAGAGTTTTCTCATGACAGTCTTTTCAATGACGCTTAATCAAAGACACAAGACACAATATAAACAGCTAATGAACGCTTATATCGCCAATACCAGCCACAGTTCAGCCTGGGTTACAGTGATCTGCAAGAATGGAAATGCCAAACTTAGCGACAAACAAACAAGCAAAACAATAGCATAATAACAAAACAATGGTTGCTTTTAGCTTCATTTGCTACGCAATTGCACTTGATGACACATACAAACATAGTCACAGAAACCCATGTGATACCATAATAATTAGCTAACGATAGCTGCATTGCTGAACCATTGTATTTTGTTAGTTCATGGAATAATGATAAAATCTGCACAGGTAATGCACAGCATAGGGAAAAGACTATTTATAGCAACTTAACAGGTATCACATAACACAAGAAAAAAGGAATAAAGCGACACAAAACACAGGAAAAAAAAAGATCAAAGTGAGTTATGTACTGCACTTTATAAGACAGTCTATTTGATAGGGCTCCCCTACATTCCGGTATACCCATAAACACATAGCACAACAAACAATGAGATAATAAAAAAATACAAGCTGCATTCCCCTAATCACTGTATAGCCTATCATCAAAGATCAGGTTGCATGACATGGAAATCACTCTGATGGTGCTCATCCCAGGGGTGGAACCAGCTAATCGATGGGGCTTGGGTTGAAGCCGATTTTACTTTTTGATGAGGAAACAAGCAGCATCAGCCGATGATCGTGTGCTTTGAAGAGAAGGAGCATGGGTCGGACCCAGTATACCATCGGTATACACATGCACAGCCGATAATTTTTTTTTTTTTTGCTAAAAAACCAAAGCTAATAGGCACAATACATACACATACCTGCGATTTGATCAGATCGGAATCAGATGGCTTAGGGTTTGGGTGCTCAGTTTCGCGCAGCGGGAAGGGGGAGATAAGGGGGTCGGCGATCGGATCCGAAAACAGATAGCCAAATAGCTTAGCTTAGGGTTCGTGTGCTCAGTTTGGCATGGGCAGGAAGGGAAGAGAAGGGACACGCATACCTGGTGTGGTTGGTGCTCGTCGCCGGCAAAGGGCGCGACGAGGACGGCTGCTGACTGCTGAGCATAGGGCGGCGGCGGTCGCCCTAGTCACGCAAGGTGGAGAAGAAAGACAGCAAACAGGAGTGAACGCACGGGACCATTTCTTCCGGGGGCTCTTTACAGCTAAATTTTCTGCGCGCTACTGGGCCGATCGGCTCTCTTTCTTTTCTTCAGGTTTCATTACGGGGAGAGTCAGAGCGGCCCATGAAAAAGAAAAGATCCAATTAAACAATTTTATATCTATATTCCATCTATATCTCTATTCTCTATCTATTTTTTTCTATATTTTATATAGCTATATATCTATATCTATATCTATATCTATAATTTTATATTCTATATCTATAACTATATATTTACCTAATAATAAAAAGGTACACAAAATCTTTCATCCGACTAAGACTTTAATCTGAGTCAACTTAGTTACAGTTTAAATTTATATGTTTTCATTTTCATGTCCGGTTTTCTGCGGTAAAACATACAGACCACGGGGGACGCTGGACTCACTGTTTGGAACTTACGTGTTTCTTGGGATACATGGTTTTGAGTTGGGAAAGTAGACACGCGTCATCTACTGACGACCTGGCAACGCTTCCTTGCTTCATCTAGATGCCAAGTACGGCGTTTTCCTACAGCATCATGGAGGCATTGTTATGTCGGCAACGTTCTCAAGGAGCATTGATCTGAAGACTTGGGTCACTTCTGTTGCGCCATAGATGGACTTTTAATGTACCCATTTCTGGCAGTGTCGCCACCTCGATGTTCGTCAGCTTTGGTCTAAGAGTGCCAGCATTGTCGGAGCCGAGGGGTCTTAGTGTCACCATAACGCCGCCAAATTTGACCTAGGGCGCCAGCGGCCTTGTTGCAGCTGCTACCCAGCCACCATTGCAGCCTTTTGTTTGAATAAAGGAAGCGAAGGATGCAAAATGATAGAAAGCTAATCTAGCTTGGTGACTATCGAGTAATAAAACATCTACACAATCCATCTAGGCGTTCTCGTGAATCAGGATGTGATATCCTTTGGTATACACTTCGTAGAATAACTCCGACGCGCCCACAACTAGAGGGGCACGAAGAGAGCCATGGCACTAAGTTGAAGCGCATACGGACACACACAACCATTGTTGCTTCCCAGTGCCATGGATGCGAATATGCACAATCATTGCCGCCCTCTACCACCTTGGACGCAGACGATAAGGGCTCACACACCAGTGCACAAGCGGGTGGCAGTGAGGGTAGGCTTGTCGAGTAGACGACTGCAGTGGAAGCCCTTTGTCGTCTTCTTCGCCGCCCATAGACGCCAATTAGGAAAAACAAAGCTAAGTTGAATGGTTAGTGGTCTCGAACTTGCAACAAACCAAACCGCACCTAACTCGGTTTCCAGCGAGCTAGTTTGATTGGTCGACCGCTTATAACTGGGCGGAACCACTATCGAAAACAGGGGCTTTGCCGACTACCCCAGACTTTGCCGACTGCCATATCGGGGGCACTCGGCAAAGAAGCCCTTTGCCGACTGCCAAAGGCAGCACTCGGCAAAGACTTCTTTGCCGAATGCCTGGCTCTCGGCGAAGCTGGGCACTCGGCAAAGACTCGCTTGAGCACTCGGCAAAGTAATGTACTCGGCAAAGTTTCCTGCATACAAACGACGTCCGTCGTCGTTATCTTTGCCGACTTCCTTGACGTCAGGCACTCGGCAAAGATAATGTCTTTGTCGAGTGCCACGCCATGCACTCGGCAAAGAGCCACGTGGCATGGACTGGGCCCAAGCCTGGACGTACTCCTCGGCGCCGCAGGGGTGGCCGGGGTGGCAAGGTGGATCGTCGTAGGTACCTCTCGTTTAGCTTGTGATGGACTCTGTGATGGATGTTGGACATGATGAACTTGTTATGTATGTTGGACTTGGATGTGGATGGATTTGTTATGGCATGCAGGCTCTCGAATTTGTTGTGGCATGTGATATATATATGAATTTGTGTTATATATATGTTTGCATGTGATATATACGAAAAAACAAAAAAAGGGAAAAAAATTCTCAGCTTTGCCGAGTGCCATGGCACTCGGCAAAGCTGGGTACAAACTGGCAACAAAACCAGCTTTGCCGAGTGCTGGAGCAGGCACTCGCAAGGATTATTGTAAAAAAAGGAAAAACTCTTTGCCGAGTGTCGTCCTCGACACTCGGCAAAGACTTCCTGAATAAAAAATAAAATATCTTTGCCGAGTGCCATGTCAGCACTCGGCAAAGAAGCCGCCAGATGACGTTTCCTTTGCCGAGTGTTGGTCTGGCACTCAGCAAAGCCTTGGCCGAGTGCTTTGGCTTGGCAGTCGGCAAAGAGGTCTTTGCCGAGATATTCTTTGTCGACACCTCTTTGCCGACTGCCAACGTGTAAAGCAGTCGACAAAGCCTTCGCCGACTGCTTTGCGGCCTTTGTCGAGTGCTTTCGACACTCGACAAAGATGGCGAATCCGGTAGTGAACCACTTGTATAGGGCTCATTGATTAGGCTCCGATAGAACTTTTATGCCATAAATACGTAAACGGTAACCAAGTTGATCTCTTAGCTAGACTAAAATCTAGACTGGCCAAAAATTTTACCTCTTTACTGTTAGGTATAAATATAGGTATAATAAAATGCACTCAAGCCCTTTGTGCTTGTATGTGGCGTGGACTTATGATCTGTATTCATACAAGCTAGAACAACACCCTCAATGTCTTACATGTGATCTAGATTCATAAATCATGCTTATACAAGTTAGAACAATTCGCGTATGATGATTATTGATACAGTTCGAACAGTATTGGGTCACTGTAGGGTTAAGATGGCGGACTAGAGGGGGGTGAATAGTCCTTTTTAAAACTAATCACTCCGGCTAACCAATATAATTGCGAAAATTAAATCTATCGGTCTAGCCAAGACTTCACCCCTCTAACTATAACTCAACAAGCACCTAGCAAGAGATATGAATGACAAAGATATAGGTGCTTGTGCAAGCTAGAGCA
>CM041644.1:9903395-9947183 GCA_023333625.1 Bothriochloa decipiens | reverse complement strand
TAAAACAAAGGGTAATGAATGGTTTTTGTTTGTCTTGTATGCAAAATGTATGCATGCATGGCGCTTCGTCATGACACGATACGATGGCAGAGAGACGATTAACGTGTCTGTAGTGTCGACCGGATCTGCCGCTGCCATCCACCGAATTTGAGTCGTCGACTCGTCGTCGTCCATACTACAATGTCGCCGCTGGTGATGGGCGTCCAGTCATCTATCTATCTGCCTCTGGCTAGCTGCGCGTCCAGTCCAGGCGATCGGAACTTCGTTCGGCACGCGACGTACGTCGCCGCCACGCCACGGCACAGTGCGACGCTCTCGAACGTTCCCTGTGCCTCCGCTAGCTGCCACCGCGCCAACGCCTCACTCAGCTCAACGGGAACCCCACCGCCGATGCGCCGTCGATCGTCTATCTATCACATGAGACCCACGTACACCGGGCGGCCGGCCTGCCCGCGGTCCCGTCGCACTCGCGCGCCGCCGCTTGTTGCATCCGGTAGATGACGGATCGATGGACATGCCACGTAGAGGTTGCGCTGCTCATGAGAAGAGAAGTCAGCGTCAGCAGCAGGGCCAGCTCGCGGCCGGGTGGCGGGGCGCACGTGGCGTGCCCGTGTCAGCAGCACCACCATACAGGACCAGACCAAGAGCGTGACAGGGATCGCGACTTCAGGCAACCAGCGCGCGGTCACCACCCAGCTTGGCCCAGAGCGGCCCAAGCGCTGGCGCCAACCGAACACATGCATCAGAGGACTCGAGTGGGCGTGAGGCTTAATGCGGCTGCGTCCGCCGCCTGGCTTCGGCTGTGTATAAAACGTGAGGCCGAGACAAAGAGAGGGATGAACCGGAAAAACAAGCAAACTTGTTCTTCCTGCTATCCTCGTCCTTGCTCTTGCTCCGATTCCCAATTCTACTCCAATCCTATCACGTTGCTAGCAATTGGTATCCAGCTCTTGGATTCTGGATTGCGCACAAAATTTTCTCTCGATTTCTCAAACTGTCGTGGTTGGGTTCTTCTCGGATTCGATCGGTGAGCTGCTGCATCGGATCCTGAGGGCTCGTCATTCCACAGTGCCGCGATCGATTGAAAACGCGCGATCTGGATTCGCCGGCGATGCCTCCACCACCTCCACCACCTCCGCCTCCGCTTCCACCCAAACCTCCAGTTCACATCCACTACACCCGCCACCACTAGTCCGCCATGAATCCTGACACCAAGGTGCTCCTTGAGGAGTTTTAGAAGCTTGCGTCGTCCACTACCAAGCAGATCGCCGACACCCAGAAGCAGAGCGCCGACGTCCAGGCCACGATCGATCGCCGCTTAGGTGATGTCCAAGTCGGCATCGATGAGCGCTCCGAGGAGGGCGAGTGCGATGTGGAACATCGCATCATGGACTCCGAGCTTCGCCAGGACGCGCGCCTGCAAACCGTGGAGAAGGTTGCAAGCAACATCTCCGGTTGGCGCCAGGAGCAGGAAGGTCTCATGGATGACCTGCGCCTTCGCCTCAACAAGTTGGATCACTTTTGGTCCCGCTCCGTCGTCGAGACGGGCGGTGTGCTTCACGAAGTCGCCGTGCTCGACGAAATTCCACACCGAGCGGCGCTGACCAGCGACTTCGACTGGGAGTAGCACGCCGCACCTATCTCTGTGAGCTATCAGGCTTCTCGGTAGCGGGCACCGCGATGATCCAAGCCACTAGGTGAATGAGCTTGGGGTTGTCACCACCCTGGTTCATTCCCCTGTCAACGGTACGATTTGCCCATCTCACCATCCCCCTGTTCTTCATGGTACCACATCTGATCTCATGCGCTTTCATAATCGGCCTCCGGACCATCATCATGCCACTGGCAGGGTTCCGAAGCTTGATTTTCCTTGGTTCGACGGCACCGATTTGCAGTATTGGATTACTTGTGCTGAAGATTACTTTTCTATGTCGCGTGTTGAGTCTGATCCGTGGATCCAGTGTTCCCAGATGCATTTCAAAGGTCCGGCCAAACGTTGGGTGCAGTCAGTTTCTGACAAAGTCAAGTCCATGAGTTGGTCGGATTTTTTCCGTGCTTTACACACTCACTTTGATCGCGATCATCATGATCTGCTGCTGCGTCAGATGAATCGTATTTACCAAAATGGTTTAGTTCAGGATTATGTAGATCATTTTGCAGAGCTAGTTGACCATCTCACTGCTTATGATACGTCCACACATCCTAGAGTTTACTTCACCCGCTTCTTAGATGGTCTGCAGCCTGACATTCGTGCTATTTTACTGCTGCATAAGCCAGATACACTAAATACCGTCTATTCTCTCGCCTTGATACAGGAAGAAGCAACTGGGATTCCGGGGCGCAAAGATGGCCGTCATTGGCATCCACGATGTAACGGAACCGTCCAATTTATATAAGTTTAACTCTAAATTAACGTGCCGAGACAACTTAAGTTGCTCCTAAGCCCATATAAACACGGTAGTACGCGAAATTCCGAAGGATTTCAAACCAACTTACAACCAAGATCGTACATAGTTCAGCAACCACAGTCCATATGTTACATAAAGTTCGCACATAGCTCAATTACATCGGAGTTTACAAAAAATTATTACAACACATTTTTAAATAAAGTATAGCGGAAGCAAATTACCTTGAAACATCCATGCTCACATTTTATTTAAATACGGTGCCAGCTCGTAGTCAAATCCAACAAAAGCATCTGAGATAAGATATAAGGAATGACCGTGCCCAAGGTCTGATTATCTCTCATAGCGGGATAGAGACCCATCTTGCAGCCACAGCAATCTAGGTGAACACCTGCAACAAGTGAGAATAAAACACTGAGTACGAGAATGTACTCAGCTAGACTTACCCGTTATAAAATAAAAATAAATTAATTCCAAAGAGTATGTAAGGCTTTATAAGTGGGGTAGCTAGCTCATATATTTGTAGAAAAAACTTAAGCTTATTAAGAGAAATTAGTATAACCTTCTAACTTTGCATTTTGAAGTCATTAACCTGATCATGCTAGATTACAACCTGAACTAAACAAGAATGGTATAAATTATTCAGCAAGAATAGTAACCATTTCAGGTTGAGCATCTTTCAGCATCAACATCATAACCATCACATCTTTTTGTTCAAGTTCTTGCTACGATGCCGCTGCTCAAGTCAAGTGTTTACTGTCCAGGAACGATGGTGATTCGAATCAATTACTAACCAGCTGGCAATTTATTCCTCACATAAACCAGGCATACTTTGCAAGAGCAGCCTTAGTCACCGACCGTCCATTCGGGTAAAGTCGTGGGTTCAACGGGTATCATCGTACTTGGGGACCGCCCGGCTGCCAACAAGGCGCACCATACTATATTCAGGCCTTACCACCACGCCCCCGTGGCCCCCCATAATCTCCAATACGATGCGTACAGCAGGTCGACTCCCGGCCCAAACAAACTTTTGGCTTCGCGGTCGGAACAACTTATCCTTCCAGCTAAATATGGGGCATGCGTTCAATATTATTTGAGGACGTACAACGAACGGGGCCCTAGTTCAACACAGACGGGATAAATAACACAGAACCTCCATTTTGTCCACAACACCAATCCCGTCCGATCTCGATTTATTATCTCCACATGGTTATTCTAGTATAACAATGTAGCCAACCATCTCTGAGTCACCACCTATAACTCGCGGATGACAGGAAATCACCTGACTTCTACTGATTTAATTTAAGCAGGTTTAAGCAGATAAATCAAATCCTGAACCTAACAGGGTATAAAGAATATATTGAGGTATGCAAGGAATATAAGTGATGCATCAACGGTTTCACGCAACGCCTATAACTTAATGCATCAAACAAGTAAAGGACGCAAGTTAGATATTTGCAAACCACAGGGAGCTCTGGGGCTTGCCTTCCTCAGATGAACTAGGCTGATTCTCCGAGCACTCGTATGACTTCACGTCTTGCTCCTTGTTCCCGATCACCTCCCATGCGGGAACTTCTCCATGCAGCTCCTCAGCATTGCGACATGTGTTCTCTCGTGCGGTCCTGTATGATACGTATGCACATTTGAATACGAAGAATGCACATGGAATAGATATGGAATATGATGATGATCATGAATGCTTGGACATTCCTTCTACAAAGCAGTCAACTTCATCCAAGAACATATACTATAAGCACATGTCATATACCGCATTCTCTTATCTAAACCATGCAAGATACACAAACAACAAGTCATGAATATATAAGACCAGCAAATAACCATTCTCAATACAATCATAGCAGCAACTCATAGTGATATATTAGTCAAAATCAATCATGCATACATATTATATATATAGACACAATTATGAGCTTGCACACCTATTGAATTATAAAGCATCAACGTATTCTAGACATCAATTTGAACCTACTCAAAAGCATTAACAGATTATATACCTTACAAAAGCATAGAAAAGCATTATAGCTAGCATGACATGATAGAGCAAAGCATGAATTAAGCATATATAAACTTAAGAACATAAATGCATCACATATTTTGATTACACAGAAAATTTTACAAAAATTACTGAAGCTTAATCATTCCAAATATAGCCTACCATAAAATTTTCAAGATAAAACAGTAAGCACTTTAGTCTACACAAAAATGACAAGGCAACACATTTAAATAGGCATAAAATGCCTTGTACAGGGAAAAGTGTGAAACAACATATCTTAGAACATAGTTAGCTACTTATTAGCATAAGAATAGCCCACAAAAATTATCATGCACAAATTCCTCATATATTATTTACTATAAATTTCCAAACATATTAGGGAAAATAGCACTATAAATAAACAGAACAATATTTATACATGATATGGCCAGCAAATATTTTTCGCACATCAAGCATGTCATAAAAAGACTAACAAAACTAGATTTAGTTATGCATTTTCAAAGATTATAAGCATTTAGAACATTAAATAAAGCTACATATAAAAGTATCACAAAAATCACATATCATATTTTTCACATGTAGATCTACTTAAGACAATCACAACAAAATTTGTTTGACATGAAATGGACCAATATTCGTCAAGATATGGATTTTAGAAGATTAAACATAATTTCGAAAAATTTATTTTAGAATAAACTGAAATCCATATAGGACAAACACTTTGGATAAAGGCCCTTGTACTTTCCCTGAATTAACTAGGCCTAGATCTGTAGCTGGTTGTGCCTGGTACGTTTGCAGGAAGACCTTCACATTTGCTGAATTCGGGACGACGTCCCTGCGTGAGATGGAAGCAAGGGATGAACGGGGGAAACCGCGGTTCCGGCCAGTGGAGGCTCACCGGCGACGGGCGAGAGACGGCGGAGCATCCCCGTCACCCGGCGCACCCACCGGTGGCCGCGGCTTGGCCCGAGAAGGCCCGAGGCACCCTGGCCATGCGTGCCAGCGGCCCGATGCGGCGGCGGTGGGCAGCAGTGGCGCCCCCACGGATGTCGGAGCCGAGAGAGGTGCGTGGGAGGGGCAGAGGGAGGCGGCGCAATTATCGGTGGCGGCGGTATGGTGCGTGGTGGTGCAGAGGCAGGGCAACGCGACGGCGGCTGTGGAGCTCAGCGTGTCCATGGCGCGGCGCCCGATGGGGCCTCACCCTGCATGGATTTGAGCCACGGAGGGGTCACGAGAGTGGCGCAGAGGATGGCGAGCACGGTGGTGCAGAGAAGCGGTGGCAAAACATGGCGGTGGCGGAGCTCCATGCGACGCGCGACTATGGCTTCACCGCACTGTGTTGCGCGAGGAGGAGGAAGAAACGAGCCAGAGGGAGAGGAGTGAATGGGTGAGCTGGTGGGTGGATTGCACGGCGCGACATCTAAATGCGTGGTTAGGATGGGTTGTGGCCACCCACGGCTGCCGGTGGCTGGCTGCCACGCGGCGCACGAGCTTTGCCGTGGTCAGCCCGATATTTTCCAAATGCATTTCCCTGACGGCCGGAGGCGCAGCCGTCATCGAAAAGCTGTTTTCATACTCTTAAACACATTTTTCTTTGCCCTATTTTTCTCAAACTAAGCCGAATTATACCAAGCTTATAGTGAATGAAATGGAGCTCTAGAAGATTAGAACATTTCATCCAATTTGAGCTAAGCCAAATTCTGCATAGAAATTAAAAGTTTAGAGCCCCCAACAAAATTGCTTTGAAAATGATTCTAAAATCAAAATCAGCCTTCACTTCTGAATTCTTCACCCTTTTTAAAAATTTTCCAATCATTTTCATAAAAAGTGATAATAACAACTTTTGTTTCTTATAAAATTCTCCACAAAGTTGATTAAGGATGCACACACATGCATTGGCTCTAGCTACCACTTTCAAACCAGTCAAACAGAAGCACTCAAATGGTCCACTTTGGTCAAACCAAACATTGCAAGCCTAATTAGCCAAAGTCGTTAACATAAACACTACTTCATTTTGCATCCTAAACATGTCTAATTGTGTTTAGTGAGCAAGCATGGTCAAACAGTTGTGTTAACAATCATGTTCACATGCAATTCCAACATAATTTGAACAAATCAAGCATCACACATGAAATGACATTTAACCTTTTCATTGATGCCATGCATAAAGATGCTTATGCTAATGAATGCAAGTGTTTATGCATACTTAACACCAGGGGTGTTACAACCCTTCCCTCCTTATAAAAATCTTGTCCCAAGATTTGTGTTATTAGCTTTGATTTTTGAAAAGCGGTAAACCTCACACACATACTTTTTTTCGTCTCACAGATGGCATCTCCCGTCATGATGGTTCTCAACACCTTGTCCCACTTTTATGACTCGATTCCAAGTCACTTTCTTGTTATCCAAGATCCAAAATGATATTTCTTCATATCCTACAGCTGATCCGACATTGGATCTGTGACAGAACCGACCAATTTATTAGAGCACAAGCACATAATTCGCCATTAGGACGACAAACTACATGATTGAGACCTAATAAACCCGGTAGTCATACCGAAATCTCGAAGGATTTCAAACTTTTCTGGCACGATCAAGATCGTAATAGTTTAGCATTCCCATTCACAAGTACATAGTTCACACATAGTTAAAACATCGGAGTTCGAAATAGAGTTATTACAAACCAAGTTTAATTTCGAAGTAGCAGAAGCGATTAAGTTCAAATACCACACACACTTATTTAAAATACAGTGCCAGTACCTTGGTCAACATCCAGCAAAAGCATCAAGTAGAGAAGAATGACCATGCCCAAGGTCTAGTCATCTCCTAAGGCGGGATAGAAGTAGTTCTGACAATAGCCATAAAACATCTCACCATCTGCAAAAACATGGGAAATAAAACCCTGAGTACGAGGATGTACTCAGCTAGACTTACCCGTCATAAACTAAAATAAATTGACTCTAAGGAGTATGCATGGCTGTATAAGTAGGATAGCTGACTCATTTAATTGCGGAAAAGCTTGCATTAAGAAACAATTAATAAGAACCTTCTAGCAATGTATTTTAATCTGATTAACCTTATCATGCTACATTAGCACCTGTACTAAACAAGCATGGTAATAATTATTCGACAAGAAAGTAACCAATTCGGTTGAGTATCTTTCAATCTCAACAGCTCAACCATCTCATCTCTTGTTCAAGTTCTTACTACGATGCCGCTGCTCAAGTCAAGTGTTCACTGTCCAGGAACGATGGCGATTATAATCGATTACTAACCAGCTGGCGGGTATTCCTCACACAAACCACACTCACCAGCCACGGTGAGCTACAGATCACCGACATTCAATTCGGGAAAAGCGCGAGATCAAGAGGTACCATAGTATCCAGGAACAGCCGGCTGCCTTATTCAGGGCGACCCTGACCTCGGACTTACTCTCCGCGTAACCTATGGTCCCCCATCTTCACCAATACGATGCGTACAGCAGGTCGACTCCCGGTCCAAACCAAATTAGGCTTCGCGGTCGGAACGACTTATCCTTTCAGCTAAATGTGAGGCATAAATTCAATATGACTTGAGGACATACAACGGACGGGGTCCTAGTTCGACACAGATGGGATAACCACACCAAACCTCTAGTTCAGTCTCAACACCAATCCTGCCCGATCTCGATTTATTATCTCCACATGGTTATCCAAGATAACAATGTATTCAACTATTCCAAGTCACCACCTATAACTCGCGGATGACAGGAAATCACCCGACTTCTACCGATCTAGTTAAAGCAGGGCTAAGCAAATAATCGTACCTGAACCTAACAGGGTTGAAGTATAAACAGTGGCAAGAAATATAAGTAATGCAACAATGGTATAAAACAACGCCTATAACTTAATGCATCAAACAAGTAAAGGACTCAAGTTAGATATTTTTGCAAACCATAGGGAGAATGCTCCAGGGCTTGCCTTTCAGGAAAGAGCTTGGCTGGTGGTTGGGACACTCCGGAAGATCAGCTTCGGGATCCTCTTCTGCTGCTACTTCCCGCACCAAAGCTTCCTGCTGGCCTTCCTCTCCTTGTGCTCGAAAACTACCGTTTCGAGCTCTGATGATCCTGTATGATGCATAGTGTGTATGAATACCATGTATATATATATGTATAGAAATACTATGCTGATGGTGATGGTGAATGAATGCTCAGCTAAGATGAATGATATAATTTCGAAACATATAAGATAAGCACATGTCATCTGCATTCTCTTCTACTGACAATTCTCCAAACAAGCCTCGCGTTACAATTAACTCGCACACTATAAGGAATTATAAACAACCATTGTTTTTCACACTACCCTTTGCTGAAACAAAACCAATAACAGATTACACATATCACAAATAGCATAAAAAACATTTTTACACACATGAAATGATAGCTTTAAAGCATTATTACTTATTAAAAGAAATCAGGGTATAACTACAACATGACTTTAGACTACTCAAAAAATTCTGTAAAAATTACAGGAGCTTAATCATGTCTAATAAAGACTACCATAAAAATTTTAGGTCAAAACAGTAAGTAATTTATCCTACACAAAAATGACAAGGCAGCACAAATCACTGGGCATAAAATACTTTGTACATAAAAGTATATCAAACAACAGATCTCAGAATATTATTAGCTCTAGATTGACATAAAAACACTCTCCAAAAAGTTTCATGCACAAATTCCTTATATATTATTTATTATGAATTATTTATCATCATATAGAAATAGGCACCACAACTAGACAGAGCAAACTTTCCATAGGATATAGCCTTACAACATTTTTCACAGATAGAGCATGATATAAAAAGACTAACAAACTTGGTCTCACATTTTTTGAGCAACAGAGAATTACTTATGCATTTTCTAAAATAAAAGCAATTAATAGAGATAAATAAATCTATACAGAAAAGTATCGCAAATTCTACATTTCATATTTTTCATGCATAGATCTTCTCATAAGAAAAATACTGCAAGTTGAACCAACTCATTTGGATGAAAAATGGGGAAGTCATGATTTTTTAAAGATTTAATCAAATTCTGGAAAACCCTTTTTCTTTAATCCGGCTGAAAAAACAACTTTACAGGAAAGCCCTTTCTGTTTTCAGCATTTACCCGAGCCCTTAACTAAAATATACTGTGTCTGGCACTAAGACCCCTAGGGTTTCCTATATTCTAACACGATGGCCCTCGACGGCGGCGAGGCTCGGCCGGCCGTCTTGGCGGCGCTCCGGCGACACCAACCAGCGGGGTAGAAACAGGAGAGCCGTGCGCATCGATCAAGGGTATTAAAGAGGGAGGGGAGCGGTTGTGGCGATCAGGACACGAGCACAGCGGAGCGGCGGTCTTCCCCGACTCCGGCGAACTCGATGTCCGGCGAAGGAGGGCTCGACCGGCGGCAATGGCTAGGGATTTAGCTCGAGTGGACCACGGCGCACCCTATGGGCTACTCAAAGCGGCTAGAGCTCAGCTACGGCGGCTCGGCCATGTGCGCGCGGCGGACCGGCGTCAATCCGCACGGCAGTCTGACGAAATCCGGCCCTATTGAACCCTATTCGACCCCATTGACTAGCGTCCTAGCATCTACACATCACGGTGCGTCTGAGGCGCACCAAAATGACAAGAGAGGATGGCCAGAGCGGTGGGACCACGGTGAGGTCAAGGTGCGGCCATGGCGGCCGGGGAGAAAATGAGTCGATTTGTGCAAACCTTGACGCGACGGGTTGAGACGAGGGTGGAGGATGATGGAGCGAACTCAGGCGTGCTCGATTGCGGGGTCAAGCAAGAAGATGCGTGGCTGACGGCGGTGGATTTCGAACAGCGGCGAGGTGAGCTCAGTCCTGCGCGGTGGCGAGCCAGAGGGAAAAAAGAGCGAGGAGGAGGAGAAGGAGAGGGGGAAATGGAGCGGGGGCAGAAAGGAGGGAGCGGCCGCGGTCGCTTTAACACGGTCGGGACGGTCGCTGCCGCCCCAGACCGCCGATGGACGCACGCCATGCGGAGCGCGCGGGCTGGGCGACATGGGCGGTGGCCGGCCATTTCCCTGACGGCTTTGACCAACCGTCACCGAAAAGCTATTTCCATGATCTCTAACACAAACTTTTCTATCCTATAACTCCCAAACCAAGCCAAATTAGCCAAAACTTATATTGAAGAAAATGTAGCTCTAGAAGAGTAGAACATTTCATCTATACAAAGTTTGGCCAGATTCTGCATAGATTTTGAAATACAAAAATCCAAAGAAAATACCCCTTAAAATTCCCTAAAATAGAAAAACAGCCCCCAAACCTGCCTTTTTCAACATTTTTGAACATCCTCCATGCATTTTCATGAAAAGTGGTAATTACAACTTTTGTTCCTTATGAAATTCTCTACAAACTTTATTTAGAGTGCACACACATGCAAGCACTCTAGCTACCACTTTCAAACCAGTCAAACAAAACCACTTTCATGGTCCACCTTGGTCAACCATGACAACAAAGCTTAATTAACCAAAACCATGAACATAAACCTAGGTTCATTTGGTGTCCTAATCATGTCTAGGTTACCTTAGAGGTCATCAAATACCAAACACTCATACCACTTATTCAATTTATGTGAAAGGCAAGCATAATTTGAATAATCAAGCATGATACATGGAATGACAATCAATCTTTTTATCAATGCTATGCATAATGATGCTTATGCTTAAGAATGCAAGTGATTATGCATGCTTAACACCAGAGTGTTACAGGATCCATGTGACTCGATCCTTTCTTATGAGACACGCAACCATTTCTTGGCTATGACGTGTGAGACACCAAAAACGTTGTACTAGCTTCTGGAGGTAGCTGTAAATTGAAAACCATTTTGACTCACTTTGTAGGATTTGGTATGGTCTAACCATACTTTGGTGTGAGCTTTCTCTTCACTTCAAACTATTGAACACTCTATTACAGACATTTCAAAACTTGAGTTGTAACGATGGTCCTTGGGCAGACACGACTGTCTTCGAAATACCATACAACCGAACAATCTTCTCTATGTACCATTCATCATGTTGCAGTGGTCGATCTTATTAGCTTTAAGATGTGGGCAGGGAGCGGGCGTGGTATGGCGATCGACACCCATAACATAGCTTATTTGTTGATCCCAAAGATGCTTAGTTGGCTCCATAGGAATTTTCTTCTTGATATAAGAATGTTCCTTTATCAGATTTTTGGTCTTGCATGCTTTTACCTTTCAAGAGAAAATGATATTAATATTCTACAACACTTTTGGGATGCATCCAAAGAAACTATCTCCAAATAAAGTGCAAGATATTGCACTACAGCTTCTGATTCAAGGTTTCTGCAATTTAGATTTGCCTTGTCTGAATGATAGTGCACTTTTATGTTAAAATCCTTAATTGGCTTGAACCACCTTTTTTGCCTCATATTCGGTTTCAGTTGGGTGAACATATACTTGAGATGCTTATGATTCTCATAGAGGTGGTACATGTTTCCAAGCAAGTGGTGCCTCTTTGTCTTCAGAGAATGTACAACGACTATTAATTCCAAATTATATATTGAGTAATTGGCCTCATGCATTCTCAATTTTCGTGAGACACAAGCAATTTTCGTTCATCATGCATAAGGACATATCCAAAACCAACTTGGATGCATTAAAGAACACATCAAAGGTTCCTTTATATCCAATTGCATGAGAACAAGAGTAGTGGTTAGCAACTTTCATAAAGTACGAAAAGCTACTTCACACTTCTCTGTCTCGGCAAATTGGCCAGATAAGGCTCTTGTCCAAAGTACCTTAATTGAACCTTAAAACTTGTAAACTCGTTGGGTGGCATCCAATACAACCCTCTTGAAATTAATGCGACCCTAGAAATTAGCTCAATAGCAAATTCCCAAGCCTCTTATGAAAAAGAAACCTAGAATTTCGCTAGGAGATATCTCTATAAACTCGCATATCAGAGGTCGTGATAACCAAGGCTACATAAATCCAACCACAAGGAAGTTAATCAGTTAAAACATTCTTCTAATTTTGGATCTCTTTAGAAAGTTTTCGTCCGAAGAATTTCCTTCATTGATTCCCAAGAGACCTTGTTAATTTGGGAGTAATCCAAGGAATCGGTCTCCCAAGTACTTGTTCTGGTGACAAGGGAGGTTTGCTTGGAGCACAACATACTAACTCCATCGTATGTAGGCACAACAAGTCTCACTTTATCATCCAATTGAAATCATGAACATGATAAATATCCACTGAGATAGTGAGAACGAGACCAATTCACAAGTGATGCATACGTGTGTCATCGCTTATACAAACACTAATTAGGTTCCAACCAATGGCAAGCTACACAAGACTCCATGTGTACAACTCTCTTTGTTTTATGGCAACACTACATCATCAGATTCCATTAGCATGTGGTGACCTGCAATCTAACTTCATTAATCCATTACTCTTAAAAATCCTTATCTAGCGGTGATAATCTTCTTCATTGAATCCAATGCAATCTCTTGGATAAAAACATCAATTAGCACAACCATATACCACTACTCAGATCGAGTATAGCTCCTTTATGATGTAATTACACAAGAGTTAAGTCAATTCTTATGAAGCAAAACTAGCATTGTTGGATTACTTTTGGCATTGAGCCTTCCCTCCTTATAAAAGAAGTCTCCAAAACCAAGGACACAATCCAAGTAGCTTTTGTCATGCATCATGAGAGTTAGGAGTCTATTTGTTTGCTTATAAGGATATACCATCAGCAAAGTATATTGTACTCATCCATCCTTACACTGGTACATACACCATCCAACATGAGAAACGATATTAATATTGTAGATTTTCTCTCTCTTGGGAAACTACTCTTTATTCTCAAATGGAAGCTCCGTTATACCTGAAACTTGGTGCACATGTAGATCCATAAGTCCTTTGATTACCAACCAAACTTCAGCTCAAACGTGGCACACGAGCTCTGCCATGGTCAGCCCGATATTTTCCAAATGCATTTCCCTAACGGCAAGAGGCGCTGCCGTCACCGAAAAGATGTTTTCATACTCTTAAACACATTTTTCTTTGCCCTATTTCTCTCAAACTAAGCCAAATTATGCCAAGCTTATATTGACTAAAATGGAGGCCTAGAAGAGTAGAATATTTCATCCAAATTGTGATAAGCCAAATTCTGCATAGAAATTGAAAGTTTAGAGCCCCCAACAAAATTGCTTTGAAAATGATTTTGAAATCAAAATTAGCCTTCACTTCTGACTTCTTCACCCTTTTAAACATTTTCCAAGCATTTTCATAAAAAGTGATAATTACAACTTTGTTCCTTATAAAATTCTCCACAAAGTTGATTAAGGATGCACGCACATGCATTGGCTCTAGCTACCACTTTCAAACCAGTAAAATAGAAGCACTCAAATGGTCCACTTTGGTCAAACCAAACACTGCAAGCCTAATTAGCCAAAATCATTAACATAAACATTACTTCATTTTGCATTCTGAACATGTCTAAGTGTGTTTAGTGAGAAAACAAGGTCAAACAGTTGTATTAACAGTCATGTTCACATGTAATTCCAACACAATTTGAACAAATCAAGCATCACACATGAAATGACATTTAACCTTTTCATTGATGCCATGCATAAAGATGCTTATGCTAATGAATGCAAGTGTCTATGCATGCTTAACACAAGGGGTGTTACATACCAGCTGTAATAGAACAACCCAATTTATATAAGCTTAAGTCCAAATTAACCTGCCAAGACAGCTTATGTTGTTCCTAAGCCCATATAAACCCGATAGTCCGCGAAATCACGAAGGATTTCAAACCAACTTACAGCGAAGATCGTACATAGTTCAGCAACCACAGTCTACATGTTACATAAAGTTCACACATAGCTCAATTACATCGAAGTTTATAAAAGATTATTACAACACCTTTTTAAATAAAGTATAGCGGAAGAAAATTACTTTGAAACAACCACACTCATATTTTATTTAAATATGGTGCCAGCTCATAGTCAAATCCAACAAAAGCATCTGAGATAAGATATAAGGAATGACCGTGCCCATGGTCTGATTATCTCCCATAGTGGGATAGAAACCCATCTTAGAGCCACAACAACCTAGATGAACACCTGCAACAAGTGGGAATAAAACTCTGAGTACGAAAATGTACTTAGCTAGACTTAGCCATCATAAAATAAGTGGCTTAGCTGATTCATACATTTGCAGAAAAAATTGAGCTTATTAAAAACAAATATTATAACCTTCTAGCATTGCATTTTATAGTCATTAACCTTATCATATTGATTAGCACCTGAACTAAACAAGCATAGTATAAATTATTCAGCAAGAAAAGTAACCATTTCCTGTTGAGCATCTTTCAGCATCAACATCATAACCATCTCATCTCTTTGTTCAAGTTGTTACTACGATGCCGCTCCTCAAGTCAAGTGTTCACTGTCTAGAAACGATGGCGATTCGAATCGATTACTAATCAACTGGCGATTTATTCCCCACACAAACCAGGCATACTTTGCTAGAGCAGCCTTAGTCACCAACTGTCCATTCGGGTAAAGTTGCGAGTTCAACAGGTACCATCGTACCCAGGGACCGCCCAGCAGCCAACAAGGCACACCATATTCTATTCAGGACTTACCACCGTGCCCCCGTGGCTCCCCATCATCTCCAATATGATGCGTACAGCAGGTCGATTCTCGGCCCAAACAAACTTATGGCTTCACGGTCGGAACGACTTATCCTTCCAGGTAAATGTACGGCATGCGTTCAATATTACAACGAACGGGGCCCTAGTTTTACATAGACGAGATAACAATACAGAACCTCCAGTTCTATCCACAGCACCACCCTTTCCCATTTTCCTCCTTCTGTTCTATGCATCGAGGTCGCCAGATCATGTAGATCAAGATAATAGCGTGGATTTGGTCAATTAGGGTTGGATTTGGCGAATCGACGGCTCGCTGACGTCATGCTCGCCACTGGCGGGTCATGCACGAGGTCGAGGTTCATTGCTATGGCTTTTTGCAATGCAAACCTTATCCCAAGCTCCATCCCATGACTGAGCAGCCGCCAAGCCGCTCTCCTTGCCTTGCCGCTGCCAAGAGCTGCACCGTCGCGGACATGCAGCGCCGTCGGCCGCCGCTATGCTTCGCGGCCGTGGCTTGGGTTGCCATTTTCCTTCATCTTCTAAACCTATGTGCGCGGATCGATGAGGGGAAGACAGTGGTGGTGTCGGGTTCACCGGCAACCTCACCGTGGGCGAGCCCCGGCGCCTCCTCTACTTCTCCCCCAAAAGGACGTCGTCTGTGATTTTAAGAAAAGGTGAGGGTGCTGGTGCAAATACGCCAGAGAGAGAAGTTTAGATCAGGGCTCAGTCAATTTGAGGAAAATATAGGGGCTTTTTTGAAAACTGTTCGTCTTATCTGAATTTAAGTTTATTCCGAAAATGAATTTCTAGATTTTCTGATAAAATCTTGTAAAATTCATAACTCCATGAATAATGGTCCAAATTAGGTGGTTCAAGTTGCTATATTTTTTTATGGTGCTGTGATCTATGCATGAAAAATATGAAATATAATTTTTGTGATACTTTTCTGTGTAGATTTATTTATTCCTAATAAATACTTATATCTTTATAAATGCATAGTAAATCTTTTATTGCTCAGAAAAATGTGGTTCTAGTTTTGTTAGTCTTCTTATGACATGCTTAATCTGTGAAAAATATTTAATGGCCATGTCATGTGTAATTATTCCTATGTTTATTTATTGTGCTCATTTCTCTTATATGTTTAGAAATTCATAATAATTAAAATATGAGAAATTTATGCATGATAATTTTTCTGGGCTGTTTTTATTGTAATAAGTAGCTAACTATGTTCTGAGATCTGTTGTTTCACACTTTTCTCTGTACAAAGTATTTTATGCCTATTTATATGTGCTATCTTGTCATTTTTGTGTAGACTAAAATACTTACTATTTTGACCTGATGTTTTTATGGTAGACTCTAATAGATATGCTTAATCTTCTATAACTTCGGTAGAATTTTCTGTGCAATATAAATATATGATGCAGTTTTGTCCTTAATTATATATGTGCCTGTTAGTGCTTTGCTTTATTATTTCATGCTATCTATAATGCTCGTTTATGATCTTGTAAAGTGTATGACCTATTAATGCTTTTGGATAAGTTCAGTTTGATGTGCAGGATATATTGTTCTCCATAATTCCTATTAAATGTGTGCAAGTCAATGTATCTTGTTATACACATGTGTATGGTAGTTATGGCATGATGCATAGTTGTTTATAGTTGATAATTGTGATAGGTTGCTGATGTTTACATATTTGGAAGTGACAATGTGCTGGTTTTATGATTTTCCTTTTTATGCTTGGGCAGTGCTAGTTGTAGAAAAGAATGCAGTAGATGACGTGTGCTTATGATACATGTTCTTGGATGATGTTGACTACCTTGTAGAAGTAATGTGCAAGCATTCATGTTCATCATCATATACCATTCTATTCCTTGTATTCATAAATCATACGCATCATACAGCATCGCACGAGAGAACACCTATCGTGAAGTCAGGAAACTCGAAGAAAGGATCCCACCGGTAGCTCCGGCACAGGAGATGATCGGGAACCAAGAACAAGATGTGGAGTTGTACGAGTGACCGAAGAATCAGCCTAGTTCATCTAAGGAAGGCAAGCCTCAGAGCATTTCTCACTGTGGTTTGCAAATATCTAACTTGAGTCCTTTACTTGTTTGATGCATTAAGTTATAGGCGTTGCGTGAAACCGTTGATGCATTACTTATATTCCTTGCCTACCCTGATATATACTTTATAACCTGTTAGGTTTAGGAATTGATTTATCTGCTTAGCCTAGCTGAGCCGACCCTTGCGATTTCACGGGCGCGTGTGCCAGTTGCACAGGCATGGTGCGCATGGCTGGTGTGGATCCGGAGTGGTCACACAACATGGCACATGCGCTGGCACTGGACACACGGACGTAGCCAAGAGGGGACGTTCCTGGCCTGGGGTGACCGATGAGGACGTCGGTCTCTTAAGGGGGTGAGGATGTAATACCTCGGTCCAGGGCTTAATAGGATTAATAAGATACTCATACCAATAAGTTGCAACTTCTTTTCTGGACTCATCGCTAAAGAACTCCAAGGTTAAGCGTGCTTGGCTTAGAGCAATTTAGGGATGGGTGACCAACTGGGAAGTCCTTCTCGGGTGCGCATGAGTGAGGACGAAGTGCGCAGAAAAGACTGGTGTTGGTCTGTGAGGTCAGTCTATGTCCTATATAAGCTGTCAGATATAGGCGGGCCCAGCCTCGAAGCGGCGGGACATTACAAGCGAGGTAGATTCACCCTAGGAGCTCCTCCCCACCGTGTGGAACGTCCGTAAGGGAATACTCAGGCTGACAAGCTTCAAGCCAATCAAAAATGGTGTGCATGAGTGAGGACAAAGTGCGCAGAAAAGACTGGTATTGGTCCGTGAGGTCAGTCTATATCCTATATAAGCGATCAGATATAGGCGGGCCCGACCTCGAGAGGTGGGACATTACACGCGAGGTGGATTCACCCCAGGAGCTCCTTCCCACCGTGTGGAGCGTCCGTAATGGAATACTCAGGCTGACAAGCTTCAAGCCAATCAAAAAGGCGTTGACAAGAAGTTCGCTGATCTCAAAGCTTTCCATCGAGCACGGGGGCTTTGTGACCATTGTGGAGAGAAGTGGTCACGTGATCACAAGTGTGCTCAGCAGGTACCGCTTCATGTCTTGTAGGAAACTTATGCTCTGTTTTCTGAAGAGCCCACTGTTCCTCATCCAACAACTGATGATGATGCTGAGGAAGATGGTGATGAAGCTTGCAATTGTTTGGCTGCTGCTAAAGATTCTAACTCTAGTCCAAGGACACTTCAGTTTCTTGGTGAGTTCCAGTCTGTCCCGGTCAGAATACTTCTTGACTCTGGTAGCACACTATCATTTGTCGGCTCTAAGTTAGTAGCTCAGTTATCTCTGCACTCAGTTGCTTGTGATCCCATCATTGTTAGTGTTGCTAATGGGGACACTATTTAGTGCTCAACTTATATTCCTGATGCTTGTTGGTCAATTCAACACTATTCTTTTATACATGATCTTAAGATTCTGGATTTTCCAAATTATGATATCATTCTGGGTATTGACTGGCTACAACTCTTTAGTCCTATGAGAGTGGATTGGACTATGAAATGGTTGGGTATTCCTTACAAGGGGGCTACTGTGATTCTACATGGGATTGGAGCTTCTCATGCTACATCTTCTGACACTGTGCTTATTCAGTTGTCTGCCATGGTTGATACTCTTAAGCATCCTACAAGTGAGCTACATTCTGCCATTAGTCACTTGATAGCTAAGTTCCCTGAAATTACCACTCCTCCAACTGCATTACCACCCAAGAGATCTTGTGATCACAAAATTCCATTAGTGGAAGGGGCTAGACCTCTCTCAGTTTAACCTTACAGATATCCACCAGCCCTAAAGGATGAAATTGAAGCTCAGGTGGAGTCCATGCTGCAACAAGGTACTATTCAGCCCAGTGTCTCCCCATTCAACTCTCCAGTGTTGTTGGTGCGTAACAAAGATGCTTCTTGGCGATTCTGTGTGGATTATAGGTATTTGAATGCCTTAACTATCAAGGCTACATTTCCCATTCCTGTCTTTGATCAACTAATGGATGAGTTAGCTGGTGCCAAATATTTCTTTCTCTAGACCTACTATCAGAGTGTCGGTGTTCGGACCCCAGGGGGCCCTAAGCCGACGAGTAAGTGTGTACTGCGTGCTCTCTAATCCGGATGGTGATGCAAGAAGAACACACAATTTTTTTCCTGGTTCGGGCAAAGAGAGCCCTACGTCTAGCAGGGGGAGATTGTATTAGCTTGCACCGAAGTGCTTGTACACGGGGATACAAGCGAGGGTGTACAAAGAGGAGTGGAGAACAAGGCCTAAGTCTAGGAGCGTTAGCCCTATGCCTTGCTGCGTGCTTGGTGTGACTTAGCGAGTTCTAGTGAGTTCTCCCTCTATAGCTAGCCCAGTGCCCCCCTTTTATAGGACAAGGAGGGGCATGGGTATACAGGAAACTCTATTGGCGCTGCCCTTGGTAGGGCGATCGTAAGCAATGACGTCGAGGTGAGATGCCGATCATGTCGTGGGTGCTGTAGAAGCATGTCCCGGGCGTGGGTCGCACTGCGCCGACGTGCTTGGAGTCGATGGCTGTCCTTCATGTGTGTTCATGATGACGCCCGTAGGTGGTCAGTGAAAGACCCATGCCCATGCAGGGGCGTGCTAATCCCTGTAGACGTCACGTCGTGAGTTATTGGAGTACTGACCGGAGGTGTCAAAGTTTGACTCGAGACATGGCCGAGGGGGTCGAGGCCCGAGTGGATAAGGCCAAGCCTTGGGAAGTGTGGTATAGATATTGGTAAATGTGCCTCGAGGGGGCGCCTGACAGTGTACAATGCTCGGTATGGCATCGCAGTGTAGTACGAACCACTGATTTCCTGGGTATGGGCAGTAAAAGGAGGATTTGACCACTGTACCCAATCACTGTAACTGCGCTATAGCCATGAGGTTAGGAAGGAGTTGGTGGGGGCATTAAATGCTTTAGATCCTGTATAGGAAGTAGGTGAGCCGAAGGGGGAGTGGCAATCGACAGGGGGTCGTCTGCTCGCGAGGAGATCCGTCACTCGATAGGGGGTCGGCCGCCCGTGATGTGCTTCATCACTCCGACGGGGGGTCGTCCGCCCATGCGGACGTCCGTCATTCGAGGCTCCTCGTCGAATAGGAGGTGGTCTTGACTTAAATGCTACTCGTGGGATGGCCCAGCATGGCTCGACGTGCGCTGGTGGACCCTTGTCTCTTAGGCGATTTGCGGGCTTTTTTGGTGATTTGGATTTAATTATTCGAGGACTAATTTTCCTGGTTTTAGGTTTTAGGGTACCCCTTATTCAGGTATCCGATAGTAGCCCTCGAGTCTCTGCGCGAGTGTTGGCACTCATGTAG
This sequence comes from Bothriochloa decipiens, assembly GCA_023333625.1. Classification (NCBI taxonomy): domain Eukaryota; kingdom Viridiplantae; phylum Streptophyta; class Magnoliopsida; order Poales; family Poaceae; genus Bothriochloa; species Bothriochloa decipiens. The sequence continues at coordinate 9,926,693 of CM041644.1, read as the reverse complement.
AGGCTTATAAACTAGAGTCTTAGTCTGTCGTTCTCTGAAGGGTGCGTGCGAGTGTACCCTTCGAGGGTAGCCCCCGAGGCCTCAGAGTAGGATACTCCTCTGAGGACTTTATCCGCTTTTTATCGAGGGGTGCTCGAGTGGTTAAGCCCCTGGGCTTGCATGAGCTTTTTTCGTCAAGGCCCACTCCATGCATTGTCGAGCCCCCGGGTGGTTGGTTCCTTCTTCGTCGAGGCCACCCGGTTGCGTGCGAGCTGCCGAGCCTCGTTCGTCAAGGTCGATCGGGAACAATCTCGTCTTTTTCTTTCGACCCTCACGCTTCTTTTCGACGGGAGGAGGGGTGAGGAGCGCTGTTCTATCCTCGTTTGGGTGAGCTCCGACATCATCTGGTGAGCTGTTATCAGGAAATTCAAGTGAGAGCTCGTGCCCCATTCGGTGGGGGTCGACAGGTGGCCACGGAGGCGCTCTCATCGAAGATAACAAATGGACAAATGGTTTCCGATCCCATTCAATAGGGTTCGGCAGCTCAATGCCTCCCTCCGAGGGGATTCCATAGTTATTCTTTCATTTTGCCTTGAATATGTCCGAGGGGGCTTTGAGAGTTCATTCTCGAGCAAGGGACTCTATCAGCTCTCCCCGGTCATCCCTGACTTGGATGCTCGAGGGCAGCTATTGAACCCTAATCGAGGGCCAGCCTTGGCTCCCTTGAGATTTTTATGTGGGGCCGGGGCTGGCGTTCCTTACCGTGGAAGGAATCGCCCGTTAATAAATTCCTCCCATCCGTTGGGCGCGCCTTTTGAGGCAGGAGACGTAATGACACGGTCGTGGGGGGCTGGGATAACGGCTACAGGCCGAGCATTTGACGCCTGTCCCTGTATCGAAAATCAAGGGGGCGGTTAGGTGAGGGCATTAAATGCGGGGTTTACCTGCCTTTTCGCCGGATCTGCCCATTGCCCTTTGGCCTGCCTATAAATTTGGGAGATAGGGTTCCGTCCATTCCCCATCTTGCCTTCCTGCTTTCGCCGCCGCCGCTGCCGAAAAGAAGAGTCGCCCTGTTTGTTAGTGCAAGAGAGAAGAGGGGAGATATTAGGAATCTTCCTTCCCGTCCACACGCCGAGCAAATCCGCGTTGTCGTTATGGTGCCAGAGCCTCTCTCTCTGGAGGATTTTCTCCCGTCGGCCGTGACGGCATGGGAGCTCGAGGAGCTAGTGGATGATGGGCTCCTTCGCCCTGTTGTCTCGGCTGATCGGCTAGAGTGGATGGTGTCGTCGAGGGAGGATCTAGAGCCGAACCCACCGGAGGGGTACGTGATGAGCTTCGTAAAGTACCACCAGATGGGGCTCATGTCACCTCCGAGCCGATTCATGCGGGCGCTGACCAACTACTACAAGGTCGAGCTCTAGGACTTCTCCCCCAACGCCCTCTCCAACACGGTGATTTATGCTGCAGTCTGTGAGGGATACCTAGGGATGGAGCCACACTGGGAGTTGTGGCTCCATCTCTTCAAGGGTGAGCACTTCACCAAGCCGATGTCATAGGGGGTGAGGAGCATCATCCGCATCGGCTGCTGCAACTTGTCTTTGAAGAGGACGGACCAGTTCATCCCGACGAGGTTGATTTCCAACCATGACGGGTGGCACGCCGGGTGGTTCTACCTCCGAAATGATGGTGGCCTGCTGCCGCACTACACCGAGAGTGCCATTGTGAAGCGCCCAGAGCACTGGCCGCATGGCATGGTGAAGGATCATCAGGCATGGCTGAATCCTCTCCTCGACATGCTGAGGATTCCGCGCAAGTGGGGGATGAATGCCGGGATCGTTGTCTTGGCGTTTCATAGCCAGAGGGTCCTCGCATTGATGCAGTGCCCACTCCGCTTGGACCAGATGGTCCCCGATGCGTCGCTTGAGGGGTGCCAGGTGTCGGCGGAGGCACTATCCCTCGAGGACATCATGAGGCGGGTGAGGGGAGCGGTCATCGGCCCTTTTGCATCGGAGGATGCTAATAGCATCCCGATGCTGCCCGATGACGGTCACCTCCATCTAGTGAGTATGTCGTAATATCGCCCTTGAGTTCCTTTCTTCCTCGGCTCATCCTCATGTTCTATGTCATGGGTTTTGTACAGGGGCCATAAACTTCAGGGTGTCGACGCCCCCGGTTAAGGAGGACGACCCCGATCGCCAGGTGAGACGCTTCACCGCCCAACAACAGAAGAAGAGTAAAGATCAGGAAAAGAAAGAGCAGAAGAAGAAGAGTCTCGAGCGCTTCATGCGTGAGCAATGCCGGGAAAAGCAAAGGCACGAGGGGGTTCCCAAAGAGGAATCTCCCTCAGGAGAGGAGGAGGAGGAGGAAGACGAGGGCAGTGATGACGAGGGGGTGCAGGCGCGTCTCGACGCCTTGGTGCCCCGCATGACCCGAGTTGACACCCACTTTACGCAGAAACAGTCGAGGCCGGGTCACCTCTTCAGGGCTCAAAGGCAGCCTCAGCGCCTGTCGAAGGTCAAGAAACAGGGGCCTCAGAGCGACCCCGAGAGCAGAGGACGACTGACCCCTCAACTCGGGGGAGGTCATCGCGCATCGTACGCATGGAAGGACACCTCCGGCCCCTTCATGGGGGTGGGTCTAGCACGCCACCGCCTCAGACTAGGTCCTCGACACCCAGCGCATGGACCCAGAGCCAGTTGGCCTTGGAGAAGCAAGGGACGCTGAAGGCGTCATCGGTGGTGGCTCCAGCGGCTCTGGTTTTGACAAGGGCCCATCGAAGGAGGGCAGGAGGGCAGGAGGGCACCCTCATCCCTGTGGGGTCAAAGGTGGGCAGGAGGGCACCCCTCATCCCTGTGGGGTAAGTTTTTGGTATCTTGGGGCTTTCGTTCCTTTTTTGACGTTTTAGGGGTTCTTAGCGTCTCTTGTTCGTGTGTGCTCCATGGTGAAGCGTGCTCCACAGATGGCGGCTCCTTCCCCCGCCAAGTGGCTCAAGATCGACGCCGTGGTGAGGGTGGCAGCATCAAGGCTAGGTGCTATTTGGATGTCCCAGACGGTAGTGGTGGCTGCCTGGTTTGCGAAGGCCCGACGCCGCTATGACTCGAGGTAGTCTGACGGGCGGTACTTCTGTTGCAGACAGTGGCGGGGATGGACGTAGCCTGGGAGCAGACGGAGGTGTATTCTGACAACGCCAGGCTCAGGGACACAGCCTGTGGCCGGGAGCCAGGGTCGACCCCGATCACCATCGAGGATGAGGGGGCGGATCCCTCTACCCATGATGCGGAGGAGGTGGCGAAGATACCTCAGCAGCGGCAGCCGTGGCTGGCATGGCCACAAGGGCTGCAAGAGCTAGAGGAGCGGCAGAAGCAGGTGCGGCTGCAGAAGCAGCAGTAGGGCGAGCGACAGGCATCGGGTCAGCCGCAGCGGCAACAGCATGAGCACCAGCAGCAAGGAGAGCAGGTGACGGCGTCTTCGGTCATGCCGCAGTGACCGAAGGAGGCGTCGACCATGGTCCCGCCGCCACTACTACAGCAGGAGGAGCCAGTGGCCTCGAGCCTGCCGCAGCAGCCATAGCTGGACGAGACTGTGGCCTCGAGCCCGTCGCGTCAACAGCAGCAGGAGAAGGAGGTGGAGGCCCCGCCGAACGTGGGGCAGGAGGATAGGTGGCCAGAGCTACCGACCTCGAGCCAGCCGGAGGACCCAGTGGCTGAGGACGTCCTGATGTGGAGGAAGGTTGGGCAGCCCATCGCGTGGGCGGTCCCAACAGATGCGTCAAAATCTGGGGTTGTTTCGATGGCACTGATGCCTCTCCCACCGCTTGCTGGGACGTCGGCCATCCAGGGATCTTTATACGGCCTTTGCCCGTACGCCTCTAGTTATATTGCCCAGGGTAAGCACAAGGCCGGAGAGCTGAGTCATCGGGAGCTGAGAGAGAGGTCGAGTCTCATTCCCCACCTTAGCTGACCGGGTGGTCCGTCATGGTGGTTCGACCGAGATGGCGGACTGCATCACGGCGGCCGTTCGGGGGAGGGTCGAGGGAGACCTTCTGTAACACCCTAAAATTTGCATTATTTTTAAAATATCTAAATTGATATATTTATGCATTTTTGTGAGCATTGAATTTAAGCAAAATAATATTTTTATAAAAATAAAATCCATCATGGGCCAAGAAGCATGTTTGTGCATTCATGTTGCTGCATTCATATTACTGTTCAGGAGGCGCCAGAAATTATACTGGGTACGTTTAGCATTAACTCTATCTCCGCTACTATTTTTTTTGATTTTGGAGCTTTGCATTCTTTCATATCATAAGCATTTGTTAAAGCACATAGTATACCCCTACTTGCCTTGAAAGAATCCATGCTAGTGAAGTCACCAGGAGGAGGAATACCAGCCTCTTATTATTGTCCCTCAGTTAGTATCTTTTTAAGGGGGGTAGAGTTCACTGCTAATTTAGCTGTGTTGAGCACGTCTGGCATTGACGTGATCCTAGGTTTGGACTGGATGAAGCAACACAATGTGGTAATTCAGTGTAAAGAGAAAGTGGTAGTTCTGACAACACCAAAAGGGGATAGAATCAGTGTGGATGTGGCCGTGCAAGCACCACCTACAGCTATAGTGAACCTGCTAGATGAAGATGATGATGCTGATAAGGACCGTGTCATGGAGGAGTTCCCAGATGTTTTTCCTGATGACCTGCCAGGTATGCCACCTGACCATGACATTTAGTTTATTATTGAGTTATTACCTGGCACTACACCTATAGCAAAACGTCCATATAGAATGGGGTAAATGAATTAGAAGAACTTAAGAAACAACTAAAGGAGTTACAGGAAAAGGGTTTCATACGTCCAAGTTCATCTCCGTGGGGTGCTCCTGTAATCTTTGTTGAAAAGAAGGATGGCACTCAGTGGATGTGTGTTGACTACCGTTCTCTCAATGAAGTCACCATCAAGAACAAGTACTCGTTGCCGAGGATTGATGACTGTTTGATCAGTTAAGAGGAGCTTGTGTGTTTTCTAAGATTGATCTACGTTCTGGTTATCATCAGTTGAAGATTAGGAATTTAGATATTCCGAAGACAGCTGTCACCACGAGGTATGGGTTATATGAGTATATAGTTATATCCTTTGGTTTGACCAATGCACCTTCTTATTTCATGTACATGATGAATAAAGTGTTCATGGAGTACCTTGATAAGTTTGTGGTAGTGTTCATTGATGACATATTGGTATTCTCCAAGACCAAAGAGGAACATGTTGAGCATGTTATATTGGTGCTACAGAAACTCAGGGAACACAAATTGTATGCTAAGAAGAGTAAGTGTGAGTTCTGGCTGAATGAAGTTTCTTTATTGGGTCATGTTGTTTCTGATGGAGGTATAGCAGTGGATCCTAAGAAGGTGAAGGATGTTTTAGACTGGGAGCTGCCTACTGATGTCAGTGAGATTCGTAGTTTTCTCAGGTTGGCTGGTTACTATAGGAGGTTTATTGAAGGTTTCTCCAAGCTTGCTAAACCCATGATAGCTCTGTTAGAGAAGAATATCAAGTTTGAGTGGTCTGATAAGTTTCAAGCTAGTTTCGAAAAGTTGAAGAAGAGATTGACTACAACTCCTGTGTTGATATTACCAGATCTGAGTAAGAAGTTCTCTATTTATTGTGATGCGAAGGTTTGGGGTGCGTTCTTATTCAAAAAGAGAGAGTTGTGTCTTATGCATCCAGGCAGTTACGGAAGCATGAGTTAAATTATCCTACTCATGACTTGGAATTAGCAGCAGTGGTTCATGCTTTGAAGATCTGAAGGCATTATCTGATTGGCGACAAGTGTGATGTTTATACAGATCATAAGAGTTTGAAGTATATCTTCACTCAATCAGATTTAAACTTGAGGCAATGCAGATGGCTAGAATTGATCGAGAACTATGATTTTGAACTGTTTTATCATCCCGGGAAAGCAAATGTTGTGGCTGATGCACTTAGCAGGAAGAGGTATGCTAGTGAGAGTCAAATGATGACTGTGACCAAGGAGCTATGTGATGAGTTGTAGCGATTGAATCTTGGTGTTGTTCTCAATACTATGGAGATAGAGGTGACACCCACTTTAGAACAAGAAAATGCAAGGGTCAGTTGGAGGATGAGAAATTGAAGGAGATAGTAGGGAATGTTGTGATTGGGAAGGCACCTGGATTTCATATAGACGAAGGTGGTACATTGTGGTTTGGCAAGAGGATATGTGTGCCAGAAATAAAAGCTATTCGGGATGCAATTCTAAGGGAGGCGCATGAGTCAGCTTATTCCATTCACCCTGGAAGTACAAAGATGTATTTAGACATCTAGGAAAGGTATTGGTGGTATGGGTTAAAAAGAGACGTAGCTGCGTATGTTGCTATATGTGACACATGTCAACACGTGAAAGCAGAACATCAAAGGCCAGTAGGACTGTTACAACCAACAAAGGTACCTGAATGGAAGTGGGATGAGGTTGGTATGGATTTTATAGTAGGATTACCACGTCCTAAGAGTGGTTATGATTCTATATGGGTGATCGTTGATCGTTTGACTAAGGTTGCACATTTTCTACCTGTCAAGACCACTTAAAGTGGACCAAGGTTAGCAGAATTGTATATGGAAAGGATTGTATGTTTGCATGGAGTGCCGAAGAAGATTGTGTCCGATAGAGGTTCATAGTTCACCTCTCAATTTTGGAAGCAAATACATACTTCACTGGGAACGCAGTTAAATTTTAGTACTGCCTACCATCCCCAGACCGATGGTCAGACTGAGAGAATAAATCAGATTTTCGAGGATATGTTGAGGGCTTGTGCATTGCAGAAAGGGACTAGTTGGGATAAGAGTTTGCCTTATGCTGAGTTCTCATATAACAACATTTACCAACAGAGTATCAAGATGACACCGTTTGAAGCTTTATATGGGCGAAAGTGTAGAACTCCATTGTTCTAGAATCAAACTGGGGAGACATAACAGTTTGGTCCAGAGTCGCTTAGAGAGGCGAAAGAACAGGTCAGAATGATCAGAAAAACGCTGAGGGTGGCACAATCTCGTCATAAGAGTTATACGGATACTCGAAGGAGGGAACCTGTTTTCAAGGTAGATGATTATTTGTACTTGAAGGTATCGCCTATGAGAGGTGTGAGGAGGTTCAACATGAAGGGGAAGTTAGCACCAAGGTATGTTGGTCCGTTCAAGGTCATTGTGAGACATGGGGAAGTTGCTTACCAACTAGAGTTGCCTGAATAGTTCGTCGGTGTGCATGATATGTTCTATGTGTCATAACTTAAAAAGTGTTTGCGTATGCCAGAAGTGGAGCAAATACCTATAGAAGAGCTCACAGTGAAGGATGATCTTACTTATGAATCATACCCTGTTAAGATTTTGGAAACAGTGGAACGGGTCACAAGGAGTAGAGTTATTAAGATATGTAAGGTTTAGTGGAATCGGTATTTAGAAGCTGAAGCAACTTAGGAAAGAGAAGAGGATTTGAGAAATGCATATCCAAAGTTCTTTGAGTGAGCAGCTCAATCTCGAGGACGAGATTCTTTTAAGGGGGGTAGATTTGTAACACCCTCAAATTTGCATGATTTTTAAAATATCTAAATTGATATATTTATGCATTTTTGTGAGCATTGAATTTAGGCAAAATAATATTTTTAAGAAAATAAAATCCATCATAGGCTAAGAAGCATGTTTGTGCATTCATGTTGCTGCATAATTTTTATTATGATGCTGGGATTTTGCTGAGTTTGTGTTAGATTTCAAAATCCACTTCAAAATCTATTTGAAAAATGGTTTAAACAAAAGAAAAAGCAATTCTTTCTCCCTCCCTCACCCTTCTCTCCTTTCTAGCCCAAGCGACCCAGCCAGCCTGCCCTCTCCTCCCCTCATATGGCCCGAAGGCCTTCTATCCACCGCGGCCCACTCTTCTTTCCCTCTTGGGCCGCAAGGCTACGGCCCAGCAGCAGCGCGCGTCCGTCTCCTTCCCTTCCATTCGGCTAACAACCGGGGCCCGTGTTGTGTGTCGCTGATAGGTGGGACCACCGGGGTCGTCTTCCTCCTCGCGCGCGTGTCCGAGGAGGACACTGTCAGCGAGTCCACGCCGACGCCGACTCGCTCTTGCATCCGCTCCATGCATCCCTGCCTATATAAGGCGAGCCTGTGCGCCACCTCGACCTCCGCCCCGAACCCTCGCACCAGCGCTGCTTCAACCCGAGCCGCCGCAAACCCTAGCCGCCACCTCCAACTTCGATTCTGCCGTTTCGCTGTGTCAACGACCCCATAAGCAAGTCGCTAAGGTCCTCCTGAAGTTCGTGAAGCCGTCAGACCCTATCTCTCTCTTTTTCTTGCTCAAGTTAGCTAACACCGGGTCACCGAACTTCGCAGGAAGCTCGCCGCCGTCGTCACCCATCACCAACTAGTCTCTGCCCGCTCCGGTCTCCATCTTCATGTTAGGTGAGATTGCAACGAGCTCCGCGTCTGTATGGTTCAAGTCCCGAGTCAATCCGAGGTCCGTAGGGTCATTTTCATCTACGCCGGTGAGGTCCTTCACCGCCAGCCATGGTCGTCCGCCGCGCTGCCTTTTTCTCCGGCCGGCCGCCGCTCTCACACCCCCTTCTAATCTGAGCCGTCAATCTCTGATCCGACGGCCATCATTGGCCGATACCCCTTTGGGTGGCCATTTTGCAAAAAACCCCTCGGGTTTCTATCTATTTAGTTAAGAGTCCTTTGCGGTTTCCGCAGAATGCGTTTCATTCACTGGAAAGCGTATTTTCTTTTAACATGTTCAAAAATATGTTTTCTTCTATTTACAGATTTGCCACTATTTTCAAAAGCTCATAACTTCTTCGTTTTAGCTCCGATTTGATCCGTTGAAGTTGCGTTAGATTCATAATTTCATAATTTCATAATCTACCTGTTAGTATAATTGTTAGATTTATTTCCAACTTTTGAAAATTGAGATTTATTTTAATCTATTATTTTACAATAGAAAAACTTGTAAAATTCATAACTTTCTCGTTATAGCTCCGATTTTGGTGATCTTTACGTCTCTGTGATCATAGCGACGTGTAGAATAATTTTATAAACTTTTCTCATACTATTTTGATGATTTGGTATATTTTTCTAATTAAATCTATTTGTTTACTCGTGTATGATTGCTCGATGCCTATGTGTTGCTGATTGTTGAATGGGTTTAGAGAGTGAGCGGTTTATTGGAGAACAAGAGTACTTCTACAACCAGGATCAGCAGGTTCATACGAAAAGCTTTGAACAAGGCAAGTATAGTTGGGATCGTCCTTGTTACCTATTCACTATGCACACTAAAGATCATATGCATGTGTCTACTTGTTACCCTGTTAGGATTACCTAGCTTTGATTACCTGTTTACCTTGATAGCTAGGGATGTTGCATATGGGTAGTTAATGCTAGTGCTTTATAACCATGATCTTGTAACTTGATTAATAACTATGCAACTAATGAAAAGATGGTTTTCAATAAGATCCAAACTGTAAGTGATCATCCGGGACATAACGTACAACTATAGGGGCTATATGTGTCGATACCCTAGAAACAGGCATCCCAGACCCCTTGCTTAACAAACTAAAGCCCCGCAAAATCAGCATCTTGAACCCTCCGATAATCTCCCACGCTAACGTACGAAGGCCCAAAGGCTGAGACGTATCGGACTGGCCCGCGAACGAACAACGACGGCCCGAAACCAACGCTCGCTCGAGAGGTTACCGAACGGACCAGTGGTGTTCATCAGAGAGGGTACCGAACGGACAAGTACTGTATGCGCGAGGGTACGATTCGAGCTACCCCTCGAGGACGGAACTTCGTCCAGCGAACGAACTGGCCCTCGAGGACGTAACTTCGCCCAGCAAACGAGCCCCCTCGAGGACGGAAGTTCGCCTGGGCGAATGGTCGGCCCTCGAGGACAGAGCACCCCTCGACCACCAACTCCCCCGTACGAATCCGTGCGCATTTAATGCAATCTATCTACCCCCGCCTAACCACATGGCCACAGTTACGGTAACAGTCACAGGCGTGGTGGTCAAGTCTACTTTTACTGCCCATGCCCCGGAATCCCGCAAGTCATATTACGCTGTTGCACCATACCGAGCGCTGTGCCACGACCCGTACAGCCTCGAGACATATAAACTAACCTGTTTACCGTGTTTTCCGGGATTCGATCTTATCCAGTGAAGCTCGACCACCTCGGCAAGACCCCCTCAGCTCCGGCCAGGACCCTCGACCTCCACCCCTCGACTTCACCGAGCGTACCCTCGAGCTAAACTTCAACAACTCCCTATGCGACGGCTGCAGGGCCTCCCATACCGACGTACATCACTACAGCGGCACCGACATGATCAGCCTCAACGTCGTACGTCATCAGCGTCATGTGGACTCGAAATACATGTACACCTGCGCCCCTCCTTCGTCTATAAAAGGAGGCGCCAGGGCGTTAGAAAAGGAGGGATCGGGAGCATAGGAACACTAAGGCCCTAGATCACTGAACGACACCGTGAGCTTGTGGAGGTCGAGTGCAAGGCGCCCGCACGCCTCAACTCCGCCTTTCACTCCTCACACCAGCTTGTATTTTCCCCTGTACTAGCACTTCGGTGCAAAATAACACGAATCATCCTCCCCTCGCTGGACGTAGGGCCTTCTGTGCCCGAACCAGGATAAATCATTGTGTCATTCTTGCATCACCCACCGGATTAGGGAGCACACGGATACGATATTACTCGTTGGTGTTAACCCCTCGAGGGTCAGAACACCGACAGTTGGCGCACCAGGTAGGGGAGCCGCGTGTCACTAATGATTTCCCGCCATTTTTCCGGATGGGCGATTTTGTTTCCCCACTTCTGCACGCTACGGTGATCTGGTTCGGGAGCCTGGAGTTCATGACCCTCGGCCAGGGCTACGACATGACCCTGCTCTCGATCAGTGACCCGAACGAAGGTCGCGGTGCACCCCCACGTTCATGGGGAGCCGCTCGCCAGCCTCATGACCACGCTTCCACATCCAGAAGGAGGCACGGTCGGCGCCGTCATCGTCGTCAACCCGAGTCAAGAAGGGTCCTCCCCGCTTTCCCCACGCCCCAGACCGGAGATGAGAAACCTCTTGTTGAGGGCATATCTGACCCGAGTTTAGAGGCAGAAGGCAAACCGGCAGGATCCCCGCACAACCCTGACTCCGCTCTCACCGAGCGCTCATCGGGGAAGTGCGACGAAACCCCCGCTCGATCAAGCTTGCTTCCGCACGGGCTGTTCGAGCGTCGTTGGTGGTCTTCGACCGACTTCAACAATCCCACGACGATGGCTACGACATCAACCCACTCTGTCACCAGCGCGTCGGAGGACCGCCCAGACACCCTTCTCCGCGCAATGACGGACGTGGGGACTGTCACACCGGCCTCCGAGGGTTTGGCTTTCGCAAGAGCGCCCGGCCCCCGGAGGTACACCGTTGGCACACTCCGACGGCGGCTGCAGGAGGAGGCGCGGGGGCAATTCCCCGTCTTCTACTGCGGCGACCCTGACTCTGACTCTGATCACTGGGATCCTACCTGAGAGTGCCTCCACATCGATGGTGGCGTCGACCCCGATGAGGAAACCGTCGATCCAGCGGCCGCGGCATCAACCGCCGTGGCGAGAGACGCTCCCCCCAGAGCAGAGGACCAACAACCAGACGCACCCCGAGAAGCGTGCCCTCGTCTTGGCGAGCAGGACGCGCAGGTGGCACAGATTCGGGAGTTGTAGGTGAAGCTCACCGACGAGCAGGAACGCTTGCGCTTACTCGAGATGACCCTCGAACAAGAGCGGCGACCGCTCGGCGGCAGAGCCCAAGCCAGGGCCCGAGAGGTCAACCGGCAGATCGTCGAGGAAGGAGCACCCGAGCAACCCGTCCACCGTTATCCCCGAGCAAGCCAGAACGTTGTCGCGGCGGCTATGCTCCTCTGCAATATGCCCGCACCTTCCAACTCGCAAGCTCGGCGGATACAACGCGAGGTCGAGGGCCTCCTCCAAGTTGCTGCTGCTCAACAAGCCGAGAGCTCAGCCTTGAGGCATCGAGGAGCTGCCTCTGAGCCTCAGGTCGAGCCCTCCCGACCCGAGAGGGAGGGCTCGGTCGATCAGGGGGCGGCCCCCCGACAGAAGAAGAACCCGGCCCGAGAGCCTATCAACGATGACCGCGCTCCCCGTGACGCGCGCCTCGACATTGTCGAGAACCGCAGACGCAAGCACGGGGATGCCGAGGATCGAGGGTACAGCGCCCATCGAGGAGGGCGTTACGACAGCGAAGAGGACCAACAGGCCCCAGAGCCACCGGGCCCCCGGGTCTTCAGCAGGAGGATCCGCTGCGCCCAGCTGCGCGACAAATTTCGACCCCCCACGAGCCTCGTCAAATATAACGGCGAAACCAATCCCGAGCTCTGGCTAGCCGACTTCCGGTTGGCTTGTCAGGAAGGCGGGGCGCGTGATGATCACGCCATCATATGTCACCTTCCCCTGTTCCTGCCGACACCGCGCGTAGGTGGCTCGAGGAGCTTCCCCCCGATCAGATTCGCACTTGGACCGACCTTGTCCGTATCTTCGAGGGGAATTTCAAAGGTACCTACGTGCATCCTGAAAACTCCTGGGAATTGCGCAACTGCAAGCAAAAGCCAGGAGAGTCTCTCCGCAACTTTGCTCGACGGTTCTCCAAGCTCCGCACCGAGCTGCCCCACATCTCTGACCTCGACGTCGTTCTAGCGTTTGTTGCGGGTAGAACCTGCAAGGACCTAGTTCGCGAGTTAGGGCGAAACCGCCCCGACACCGTCGACGAGCTTATGGATGTGGTCGCCAACTACGCCGCTGGCGAGGAGGCCGTCGGCGCCTTCTTCAGCGACGTGAAGGACAAGGGAAAAACGCCGGTAGCCGACAACGCAGGAGGCTCGAGCAAAGGGTCGAAGAGAAATAACAAGAAGAAGAAAAATCAACAAGGCAAGCGGGAGGCTGCAGAAGATGATCTCGTCGCTGCAACCGAACGCAAAAGACCTCGAGGTCCCCCCGCGCCCCCCGAGGGCGCCATCTTCGACAAGATGCTCGAGGAGCCCTGTCCTTACCATAAGGACGGGGCAAAACACAAGCTTAAGGACTGCCGCATGCTTCGAAGGCACTTCGAGCAAGTAGGTGTGAAGAAGGGTGACGACAAGAAAGACCAAGGCGGCGGCGAGGGAGACAACGGGGAAGACGGAAAATTCCCCGAAGTCTTTGACTGCTACATGATCTACGGGGGGCCCTTGACCCAGCTCACGCCCCGACAGCGTAAGCGGGAGCGTTGAGAGGTCTTCTCAGCTCGTGTCGCAACACCCCACTACCTCGACTGGTCCGATGCGCCCATCACCTTCGACCGCGATGACCATCCGGATCGAGTCCCCAACCCCGGGGCCTATCCGCTCGTCGTCGACCCGATCATCATCAACACCCGCCTCTCGAAGGTCCTCATGGACGGCGGCAGCAGCCTGAATGTCATCTACCTCGAGACCCTCGACCTCCTGGGGGTCAGGAGGCACCAACTCCGACCCAGCGCCAGGGGGTTCCATGGTGTCATGCCAGGGAAGAAGGCTTTCCCCGTCGGCCGTATTGAACTCCCTGTCTGTTGTGGCACCCCTGCCAACTTCAGAAAAGAGACCCTCACCTTCGAGGTGGTCGGGTTCCACGGAACGTATCACGCCATCATCGGTCGACCGGGCTACGCGCAGTTCATGGCGATCCCGAACTACACCTACCTCAAGCTCAAGATGCCAGGACCCAAAGGCGTCATCACTGTCGCCTCCTCCTACGAGCACGCATACGACTGCGATGTTGAATGCGTCGAATATGGGGAGGCCGTCGAGGAAAACGCCATGATAGCCGCGACCCTCGAGCACCTCGCAGACGAGATGCCAGATCCCAAGCGACATGCCGGCAATTTCGAGCCGGCACAAGACACCATGAAAGTCCCCCTCGACCCGAGCTGCCCATGCGAGAAGGTGCTAACGATCAGCGCCGACCTCGAGGACAAATAGGAAGTCGTGCTCGTCGACTTTCTCCGCACAAACGCCGATATGTTTGCGTGGAGTCCCTCGGATATACCGGGCATACCGAGGGAAGTCGCCGAGCACGCCTTAGAAATCCGGGCCGGGTCCAGACCGGTGAAGCAACGCCTGCGCCGCTTCGACGAGGAGAAGCGCAGGATCATCAGCGAGGAGGTACACAAGCTTTTGGCGGCTGGATTCATCAAGGAGGTTCATCACCCCGAATGGTTAGCTAATCCCGTGTTAGTTAAGAAAAAGAATGGAAAGATGCGGATGTGTATTGACTATACTAGTTTAAACAAAGCATGTCCCAAAGTTCCGTTTCCTTTACCACGCATTGATCAAATTGTCGACTCCACCGCGGGGTGTGAAACCCTCTCGTTCCTCGATGCTTACTCCGGCTACCACCAAATTAAGATGAAAGAGTCCGACCAGCTCGCGACTTCCTTCATCACACCTTTTGGCATGTACTGCTACATGACAATGCACTTCGGCCTCCGAAACGCCGGGACAACGTATCAGCGGTGTATGCTCCATGTCTTCGGCGAACCCATAGGCGACACGGTCGAAGCCTACGTCGATGACATCGTGGTCAAGTCCAAAAAAGCGGACAACCTCATCCGAGACCTCGAAATCGCGTTCGGGCGCCTTCGAGCCAAAAACATAAAACTCAATCCCGAGAAATGTGTTTTCGGAGTGCCTCGGGGCATGCTCCTCGGATACATCGTCTCCCAGCGCGGGATCGAGGCCAACCCTGAGAAGGTGGCGGCCATCACGCGAATGGGGCCAATTCGGGATCTCAAGGGCGTGCAGAGGGTCACAGGCTGCCTCGCGGCCCTCAGCCGCTTCATCTCATGTTTAGGGGAGAAGGCCATGCCTCTGTACCGCCTCTTGAAAAAATTCGAGCGATTTACGTGGACCGCAGAGGCTGAGGGGGCCCTCGACGAACTCAAAGCCAAGCTGATGTCCACTCCGATCCTCGTCCCTCCTCGACCAGCAACGGCGACCGAACCGCCTGAGCCCCTCCTCCTCTATGTCGCCGCAACCACCCAGGTGGTCAGCGCGGCCATAGTGGTGGAGAGGCAAGAGGAAGGACGCGCCTTGCCAGTCCAACGGCCGGTTTACTTCGTTAGCGAGGTGCTTTCGGAAATGAAAATCTGCTACCCACAGGTGCAGAAGCTGCTCTACGCCATCGTCCTTACACGTCGCAAGCTCCAACATTACTTCCTCGGCCACCCAGTTACTGTGGTATCCTCGTTCCCCTTGGGGGAGATCATCCATAACCGGGAGGCCGCTGGAAGGATTGCCAAGTGGTCGGTCGAGCTGATGGGCGAGACCATCACCTACGCACCACGGAAGGCCATCAAGTCTCAAGTGCTGGCGGATTTCGTCGCCGAGTGGACCGACACTCAGTTGCCACCAGTCCAAATTCAAGCCAAGCTGTGGATGATGTACTTCGACGGGTCGCTCATGAAGACAGGAGTAGGCGCGGGCTTGCTCTTCATTTCACCCCTCGGAGTCCACATGCGCTACGTCGTTCGCATCCACTTTGCCGCGTCTAACAATGTCGCAGAGTACGAGGCACTTGTCGTCGGATTACGAATCGCCCTCGAACTCGGGGTCCGACGCCTTGACGTTCGAGGCGATTCACAGCTAATCATCGACCAAGTGATGAAGGCCTCGAGCTGCCACGACGCTAAGATGGAAGCATACTGCAACGAAGTGCGCAAGTTGGAAGACAAATTCCATGGCCTCGAGCTTACCCATATCGCTCGACGGTACAACAAAGCCGCGGATGAGCTCGCGAAAATCGCGTTGACTCGAGGTACGGTCCCTCCGGACATGCTCTCGAGGGACCTCTTCGAGCCCTCCGTCGATTTGGGCTCGGGGGCTTGCTCTACACCCTCGAAGCCCCACCCCATGACCTTGATCGGGGCCCCCCCGACCGGGGCCCAGGTTATGGAGATCCAGGAGACATCCCCTCCGTCAATCCCGCCACCGGATTGGCGAGCCCCTTTACTCAACTGCCTCATTCGGGGAGAACTCCCGGAGGACCGAACCGAAGCTCGACGGATCACGCGACGGGCCAAGTCCTACGTCATCTACGGTGACGACAAGGAACTCTACAGGCGAAGCCCTTCGGGCGTCCTTCAGCGCTGCATTTCCATCGAGGAAGGAAGGAGGCTCCTCGAGGACATACACTCAGGAGCCTGCGGCCACCACGCAGCGCCAAGGACCCTTGTAGGCAACGCTTTTCGACAGGGTTTCTACTGGCCGACCGCAGTTTTCGACACCACGAACATCGTCCGCTCGTGCAAAGGGTGTCAATTCTACGCCAAGCAGACGCACCTCCCAGCTCATGCCCTACAAATGATCCCCATCACCTGGCCGTTTGCGGTCTGGGGGCTCGATCTTGTGGGGCCTCTCAAAAGGACAACCAAAGGGTATACACACCTGCTCGTTGCCGTCGATAAATTTACCAAATGGATCGAGGCCTGGCCCATCAGCAACATCCGCTCCGAACGGGCGGTCGAGTTCTTCACCGACATAATCCATCGCTTCGGGGTCCCGAATGTCATCATCACCGACAACGGCACGCAATTCACCGGCAAGAAGTTCTTGGATTTTTGCGATCGCCATCACATCCGTGTGAATTGGTCCGCGGTTGCACATCCTCGAACTAATGGCCAGGTCGAGCGCGCCAACGGCATGATTTTGCAGGGCCTCAAGCCAAGGATCCTCAAACGACTCGGCAAGCACGGAAAAAAATGGGCCGCGGAGTTGCCCTTGGTCCTATGGAGCTTAAGGACAACACCTAGTCGAGCCACGGGGTTCACCCCATTCTTCTTGGTCTATGGGTCCGAGGCCGTCCTCCCCACTGACCTCGAGTATGGTTCCCCTCGACTAAAGGCCTACAACGAGCAAACTAACGAAGAAGCCCTCGCAAACGCCGTCGACCAGGTCGAGGAGGCTCGAGACATGGCACTGCTTCACTCCGCGAGGTATCAGCAAAAACTTCGACGCTACCACGACAAGCACGTGTGCCCGAGGGACCTCCAAGTTGGAGACCTCGTCCTACGACGACGGCAGAACAACAAAGGACGTCACAAGCTGACGCCGCCATGGGAAGGTCCATTCGCCATAGCTGAGGTGCTAAAGCTCGGGACGTACAAGCTCGCTAACGACAAAGGCAAAATCCTCACCAACGCATGGAACATCGAACCGCTACGTCGTTTCTACCCTTAGGGCACCAGTGCCCTTGTACATTCTCGCATGTCTTGTACATTCCCGCATGACAAATATAAGGACTACTTTCGATTATAAGTTCAAACTCGTTATTATACATGCAAGAGGTAGCCTCGACCCTGTCTTACCAGAGTCGAGCCTCCCTCGGGGGCTAACGGGGGGGAACCCCCTAAGTTCCTAAAAATACGAACGATTTTTCGCACGCTCCCCTCTTTTTGCTTCCCAACTAAGTTGACAACGCCTCGAACTCCCTTGGGGTCGAGGGTTGTCGAGCCGGAGCTCTCCTACGCTTCCGGGCTACGGTACCTCCACTCGCTCCCCCCTCGAGGGATACGAGTTCACGTTGAACGCTCAGTTGGAAAACAAAAGTGAGGCGAGCAGAACTCGAGCGCTTCTTCTTTCTCACACCTCGATACGCTTCGTGACTAAGTAGAAAACGCCTCAAGCTCCCTTGGGGTCGAGGGCTGTCGAGCCGGAGCTCTCCTACGCCCCCGGGCTACGGTACCTCCACTCGCTCCCCCTCGAGGGATACGTGTTAGCGTCAAAAACTTAGTCAAAAAAGCGAAATCTAAGTGAGTAGAAAGCAGAAAAGGTTCGAAAGAAAAACAACAAATCGCATTATGATAGATGCATTCATGTTCAAAAAGGGGCTTTCAAAGCCACATTGAATCTAATTTACAAAAATTAATTCATTACATGGGCACCCTCGCCCAGTCTTGCCCTACAGGCTCGCCCCGCCACCGCCCCCCTCGACATGGTACCCTACATCCGCCGGGGGGAGGACTTCGTCCTCGAATAACTTCGCCAGCTCTCTCCCCGGCCTCTCGGCGTCGTTGATGAGCCCTCGGCAGCGCTCCTCATTCTCGGCGTCGGTCTTCGAGATGTCAGGAACAAAGCCTTGGGCCACCACGTTCATATCAAAAACGAAGCCGGAGGAGACCACCGCAAGCGCCCGCTTCACGCCAGTGTGAAGCGCCTCCCGCACGCGGTCTCGAAGGGTGGCGTCGAGGTAGTAGATCCGGTCCACGAGCGCAGCACCGGGGATGTCTTCTTCGGCACCCTCGACGGGCCCGACCTCCCAGAGGGCGCAGAGCCCGTCGAGGGTGACCCGGAGACGACCAAGAAGCGCCCCCTCCGCCGCAAGGCTCTCCTGTAGCGCCTTAGCGGCGTCTTGAGTCGCAAGCAGCTCGGACTCGATGCCTGAAGCACAAAGCAAGAATTCGATAAACCATACGGAAAGGACAAAGATCAAAAACCCTTTGAGGAACTCACCAGCACAGCGAGTCTCGAGGGCGTTGCGATCCCCCAGCACGGCGTCGCGCTCCCCCCGAGCCTCGTCCCGCTCCCGCTGGGCCTCTTTGAAGGCTCGGGTCACCTCCGTCTTCTCGAAGCGGAGGGTCTCGAGGGCGCCACCAGCCAGTATGATGGCCTGCTCCTTGTCCTGGAGGGTGGCCTTCATGGCCCCGAGCTGGGTCTCCAGGTCGGCGGCACGGCTCTTCTCCTCCTGGACCAGGGCGGAGAGGGCGTTGCGCGTGGCGGAGACTTCAGCGAAGCTGGCCTCGAGTGAACGGATGCGCTCCACGGAGCTCTGAGCCTCCGCCATGAGCAGCTCGACGCGCTCCTGGGCTCGGACGCTCTCGACCCTGGCCTTCTCCGATTCGGCCTTCGCCGCGTTAGCCTCCTCCCTGGCACGCTCGAGCTCCCCCTCGAGGCGGGCAGCTTCCCCTCGAGCGGCGTCGGAGTCCGCCTTCGCCCGGGCGGCCTCCTCTTTGGCCTTGGCGGCCTCCTCCCTCGTCTGCTTCAGCACCTCCTCGAGCTCGGCCACCCTGCTCTGTGCAGAACCGCCGGCCTCGAGTTGGCGAAGCACTTCCTCCCGGCTGTTGTGCGTTTTGTGGAGGAAGACTGACTTCAAGTAGGACCGCCTCCGCGCCACCTGGGGACAGGAAATCGAGGGTTAAGGCATCCCATACGAAAGAACTTAACAAAAAATATACATATGGCCTAACACAGCGACTCACCCCGAGATTCCGGTCAAGGCCTTCGGCGAGTTCGGCGCCCACTTTCAGCAAGTGCCGCAGCCACGCCCGGGACCGTTCGGCCTCCTCCCAGCACTCGACCTCCACCGGGTCGTTCATCTCGATCCCTGGAGCGCTGGGATCGCAAAGTTCCCGGAGCACGATGCGCTCCTTGCCCCAATCTGGAAGGATCGTCTTGACCTTGGCTCGCGCCAAGGAATCGATCTCCTCCACCACATCGCCTGGAACGCCGTAACCCACGGCCAACTCTCCCGGGATGTGGAACTCTGACGCGGTGCGGGCACCCCTCAGCCCAGGGTCGGACGTCGACCTCCTCAGCACACCGACAGCCGCCGTCTCCTCCGGCTGCTTCATCGACGCTTGTGGCGCCTGATCCGGTGCTGCGTCCGGCGCCGTCAGAAGCAGCGAAGGTGTGGAGGCCGAAGCTTCACCCAACGCCACGGCTTGTGGCGCCGGTGGGACCACCATCGGCGCGTCTTCTGCCGGGCTCGGTACCGAGGCATCCTCCGGTTGCGCCCCTGGCAGCCGCAGGACCGTCGACGCCTTCGATGCCGCTTCTTGTTCGGACAACAACTCGTCCATAGTGATCACGGACACCCATTGTTTGGGCAGTCCGGAAGTCACTTCCGCCTCAGACGTCTCGGGCGGTTGCTGCGCTGACGGGTCCAGCGACGCCGCATCCCCCGGCGACGTCTGCTGCGCCTGTTGATGCTGGGGCTGGTCCCCAGTTTCCTCGTCCCCCTGCTGCGGCCGTGGCGGCTCCGCTTCTTGCAGGGCCCCCTGCTCCTACTCCCTCCGGGCCTCGAGCTCGCGCAGACCCGCCGGCCAGGGCCGCCGCTCCCCCGTCGAGGGGGGAAGGGTCGAGGTCTCCTCACCCTCGAGGTCCATGACGACGGCTCCCTCTCCCGGCTCGTGGCCCTCGGGAGCTCCCACCTCGGGTGCGGGGATCGAAGCCTCCGGACCACCAGAAACGGAAGCCCCCGGCGTCGGGGCGCCGCCTCCTGGTGCCGGGTCGAGCTCGAGGGCCGTGGGCGGTGACGTCAAGGAGGCGCTCCCTCCCTCGTGCGTCCTCCCAGGCACGGAGTCGCCACCCGCCGCGGCCCCCAGGACGCTCGACCCTGCAGCAGGAGTGGAACCCGTCAGCCTACCGCGTGCCATAGCACCAAGGGCGGAGGACAACCACTTGGCTTCCCACGGAGCCAAGGGCCTCGACGACGCACCTGTAGCCGGGGCCTCCGTCTTCGAGGCTGCATCCATCTTGAGCCGCTTGGCCGGCGCAAGAGACGCCTCCTCGATCTGGCGCTTGGGCCTGAATGGAAAGCAGAACGGAAGAAATTTCATTAAAACGCACAAAGACGACGCAACGAAAAGAAAACGATTTAACGGCACTTACCCGAAGGGTATAGAGGCCTTTCGGGCACCCCTCGAACTGCCCGCAGATTTCGAGACCCCTCCCGAAGCCGAGCCCTTCGCAGGGCTGGGGCTGCTCAGGGCCGTCGGTGGGGTCGCCGCGCTTCCCTGCTTCGACGGGGCCTCCTGGGCACGCCTCTGCTCCGCGCGCGCCGACGACCGGGATCGGGTCTCTCGGATCGAAGTGGGTGGGCTCCCGCCTCGAGTACGACGCGAGGTGGGTGATCCCCCTCGAGGCGATGCCTCGGCCCCCTTTTTCCACGTCGGCGCTCCGAGGCTGACGCCGCCGGCTGAGGGGCGCGCTGCTCCGCCACCTCCTCCTGCACGAAGGGGCGGTCAGCACGGGTGGATTCCGGCAGGAAGCGGTCGAGGCGCCCCTCCACCCCCTCGACGTCATCACTGTCATCATCATCGTCTTCATCTCCCTCGGACGAGGGAGACTCCTCCTCCGGGAGCCCGTCGCGCCTCTGCTCAGCACGGCGCTTCGCGAGCCTTTCGCGCTCCCGGAGCTTCTTGGCTTTCTTTTTCACCTCCTCGTCCTTACTCCGCTTCTCTTGCTGGGCGGTGAAGCGTCTTACCTGACGATCGGCGGCGTCCTCCCTCAGTGGAGGCCTCGATCTCTGGTAGTCGATTCTCCCCTGTGCAAAGACATTTAGTCACGGAGACATAAGAGAGGAGGGGGAGGGGAAAAACTCAAGGTCACGAGTCGAGGCACTCACCAGGTCAAGGCAACCCTCCTCTGGCCGCATGGGGAGACGGTTGACGTCTTCTGCCTTGAACGAGCCAGACACCATCCCCTTCACCCGCGCGACAACTTCCGAGGCAGACGGCCTGTCGTCGGACATCCGGCACCTCCTGAGAAGCTCGGGCGCCGCCGAGGGGAGCATCTCGTCCAACCGCAGCGGGCGCTCCATCAGAGGGAGCACCCGTCGACTGTGAAAGGCCGAGGCGACCATCCCCGCCGTCAGGCCCGCTTCTCGAAGGGTCCTCAGCGCGACGACGAGGGGGTGAAGTCGACGCTGAAGGTCTCCCGCGACACCGAACGGCCAATTGTATGGACGCTCGGCGATGAGCCGCCCGGTGTACGGTGGAAGATAGCCGCCGTCGTTGCGCAGATAGAACCACTGCTCGTCCCACCGGGAGTGGTTAGTCGCCAACCCGGTGGGGATGTACTCGCGTGGCTCCTCCGACCTCCCGGTCTTCAACGCGAAGTTGAGGCATCCCGCTCTGACGATCCGCCTTACTCCGACCGACACCGGGGAGGCGAACCACTCCCCCTTGTAGAGGTGGAGCCATAGCTCCCAATGAGGCTCCATTCCGAGATAGCCCTCGCAGACGGCCGCGAAGATGGCGGCGTTGGAAATGGCGTTGGGGGAGAAATGGTGGAGCTCGACGCCGTAGTAGTTCGTCAGCCCCCGCATGAACTCACTTGGGGGAACGCCGAACCCGTGCCGATGGAACTTCAGGAAGCTCACCACGTACCCCTCCGGCGGGTTTGGCTCTTCGTGGTCCCTGGGCGGCGCGATCCACTCCGGCCGATTCGAATCCGTGATGGGGCGGAGAAGCCCTTCCCTCACCAGCTCGGTCAGCCTCTGCCGCGTCACGGTCGACGGGCGCCAGGGCTCGGCGGACTGGAGAACTGGGGCCATGGCGGCGGCGGCGGCGCAGATCTGCTCGGTGGGCGCGGCGGCGGCAACAGCGGCACGAATCTCTTCGGCAGACGGACGACCAGGAAGGTTCCCAATTGCGACTTCTCACTCTAAGTTTTTATCCTCACGCACGCAGGAAAGCGGGAGCTCGGCAGAATGGCAAGGGTAGGAGCGAACGCCTGTCCCCTCCGTTTTTATACTCGGGAAGAGCAACGGGCGGAACCCAGCGGAAGGGAAAAGGTAACTTCCCGCAATTAATGCGTTTACCTGAGCGTTCCCCCCTCGACCCTTGACCGGACGCACGCGTCATATCTCTGCCAGAGAGCTGTTGCTCGGGCCCGCCACGATCGCTCTGGTAAGCCCTTCTCCTCAAAAGGCGCGCCCAACGGTAAGAAAAAAAGGACTGTTACTCGCTGACGGAGTTTTCTACATAAGGTAAAACGTACCTCAAAGTCTCGAGGGAGCGGAGGCCGGTCCTCGTGTGAGGGCTTAACGACCGCCCTCGAGCACCGCTAAAGAGCGGGCTCCGACCCCGCCTCGAAGTCTCGAGGGAGCGAAGGCCGGTCCTCATGTGAGGGCTTAACGACCGCCCTTGAGCACCATAAAAGAGCGGACTCCGACTCCGCCTCGAAGTCTCGAGGGAGCGAAGGCCGGTCCTCATGTGAGGGCTTAACGACCGCCCTCGAGCACCGCTAAAGAGCGGGCTCCGACCCCGCCTCGAAGTCTCGAGGGAGCGAAGGCCGGTCCTCGTGTGAGGGCTTAACGACCGCCCTTGAGCACCATAAAAGAGTGGACTCCGACTCCGCCTCGAAGTCTCGAGGGAGCGAAGGCCGGTCCTCGTGTGAGGGCTTAATGACCACCCTTGAGCACCGCTAAAGAGCGGGCTCCGACCCCGCCTCGAAGTCTCGAGG